>SJYT01067112.1:150159-163301 GCA_006410635.1 Cephalophus harveyi | reverse complement strand
GGCGAGGGGTGTGGGGCGGCGGGGGAGGGGGGCGGGCGCAGCTGGAGCTCCTCGCAGGGGGTGGGGGTGCGAGGGCGGCAGGTGGGCGCCTGCGGGGATCCCGAGGGCCCGGCGTCTGCCCTCAGAAGAGAGGTGGGGGCACCGAGGGCTTTTGCGGAGCGGGCTGTGTTGGCCGCTCCCTCACTCCCAGCCCTGGGAGTGGGGAGGGGAATGAGGCCCCTTCCACTGGCCTTGCCGCCTCTAATGCCCAAACAGGAGGTCGAGCCGGTGGGTGTCATCAGGCAGGTGAACCTTGGTTTTTGAGGCTGGTGGGAAAGAAAGCTGATCACTTGCAGGCAGATCACCTCTGCGATCTGAAGTTAGGCGTGTGGGTGTCCTCGGTGCAGGTACAACTTCACATACTTGAATTCCTTCCACTGGCCTTGCCGCCTCTAATGCCCAAACAGGAGGTCGAGCCGGTGGGTGTCATCAGGCAGGTGAACCTTGGTTTTTGAGGCTGGTGGGAAAGAAAGCTGATCACTTGCAGGCAGATCACCTCTGCGATCTGAAGTTAGGCGTGTGGGTGTCCTCGGTGCAGGTACAACTTCACATACTTGAATTTTGTTTGTTCATTGTGCAGCCTTTGTTCATTGCCGCTGGAGGAAGATACTGGACTGACCCAGGAAACCGAAGTTGTTGGATGTCCTGGAGTCACGGATAAGGGCTATTACTTTTTTTTGCCAATCACACACATTTGATTATGGTATGACTAGAATTACTAGCAAGTTGAAGTAGCCTTTAAGTGTTTGGAACACCTGCTGAGTCAGTTGCCTCGGGACTGTGGCTGGATTTGTGATTTGGACAGTTGTCCAGCTGAAAAAGAATTGACAGGAGCTTTATAAGGATTTTACAAAGCTCCTTCTAAAATTAGTCTGTTAAACCTATGATTTCCATTAGGACTTGGTATTCAAAGTATTACTGATTCTTATTTTTATGAATCAAGTCCTGGAAAAAGCCAAGAGACCTGAATGAAGTATACACAATGGAAAACTCAGATGCTACCCCTGTTAATTTTACTGTGCTATAAGTGAAACAGCAAGTGTTCTTAGGTTAAAGGTTTGTGGTTTCCCAATATATTCATTACCAGAGCTTTAGAGTCCCATCAAATTAGTAAGTTTTTTGTTACTTTTTTTTTCTCAGCAAAATAATTCCCTTTAATAATTTTGTAACAAGAAACGGTCAACTTGCTTAAGATTAGTGCTTTTTTAATGATCAGAATCATTTTGCCATGTTAGAAGATGCTTTTTTGGAAGAAGACATCTGGGAATACAAATCCAAAAGAAAACCAAAACGAGTACATCCAAATAATTGCTCTGAGAATTTTCCAGATTCTGTTGAAAAAGCAACAGATGGACAACACCAGTCAAAACGAAACAGAAATAAAAAAAGGACTGTAGAAACTAAAAAGAAGGTCAAGACTCCAGAAACATGCCTTAGAGAAACAGACGGTCAGACTTCTGTAGCTTCCAGTCAGAAGTCCATTTGTGGAGATGGTATTCAACAGTGCCAAGACACAGAGGTCACTCCAGAAAAGCGCTGTAGGACTCACAAAAACAAACACGTGTCTCCAAAGACACGACCGGTTTATGATGGGTACTGTCCCAACTGCCAGATGCCTTTTTCCTCCTTGCTAGGTCAAACACCTCGATGGCATGTTTTTGAGTGTTTGGATTCCACACCAGTCTCCAGAACAGGTAAGATTGCAAAAAAGACTGGGCTTGAAATAAGTCAACAAGACCTGAATGAGGCCAGACTTATCAATCTGGAAGGAAGGAAGGAAACCAGATAAGTAGTAAACCGGAAGTGAGATGAGATACTCTTAAGTGAGAATGACTCATCTTTGAAGGAAACAAGATAATACATTGTGACCCTTCTTGTGAGGATAAGAAGATACTAGTCATTGGTATAACTGTAGAGAGTGTTGCAAACCTGAAAACACTTTGAATGGGGAATTCCCTGGTAGTAAGTGGTTTGGGCTCCTTTCTTCCACTGCAGGTGGAATGGGTTCAATCCCTGGTTCGAGAACTAAGATCCTAGAAGCTGCATGGACAAAAAAGAAAGTTTCAATGCATTTTATTATTTCATAAGAGTTCCAAAACATCTGTGATTTTTCATAAATGTTAATTGAGCACATATTAGGCTACTTTCACCTGCATAAGGTAGGTGGTGTTGACATCTAATGGGCTTTCCAGGTGGCACAGAGGTAAAGAATCCACCTGCCGGTGCAGAAGCCATGGCTTCAGTCCCTGGGTTGGAAAGATCTCCTGAAGAAGGAAATGGCAGTCCACCTCCGGTATTCTTGCCTGGGAAATCCCATGGACAGAGGAGCCTGGGGGAGGCCACAGTCCCTGGGGTCGAAAAGAGTCAGACATGACTTAGCAACTGTGCTGTGCTTAGTCGCTCAGTCATGTCCGAACCTTTGCGACCCCAGACACTGCAGCCCTCCAGGCTCTGTCCATGGCATTTCCCAGGCAAGAATACTGGAGTGGGTTGCCATTTCTTTGGCCAGAAGATCTTCCTGACCCAGGGAGAGAACCCGGGTCTTCCTCATTGCAGGCAGACTCTTTACCATCTGAGCACTTAGTGTTCTTAAAAGTTGAACAAATTTGCCCATTTTATCTTTTATGAAACAGACTGTTAGAGAATCATGAATGTAGTCCACAGGATTCTTGAAGTCAAGAATGCTATACATTCTTCTTAATGTACAGAAAGAAGAACTAGGAAGGAGTGTTTATTAAGATATTAGTAAATATTTTTGTTATCTTTTAAACTATATAGTAAATGTCATGTTTAATATGTAGAAAATCCTACTTATAGTATATGGAGAATAAGTTGTTATTGATGATTTGTTTTCTATATTTTAAAGTTATATACCATATATAAAATTTTAAATCTCAAAGAATTGAAATTCAATAAAATAAAAGTAATATTCAGTATGGCTTTCATGTTAACTATGATTCAAAAGACATTTTATTATTAACCTCTAGCTCTCATTTTAAAGTACTGCAAAGATGCAAAATAACAACAACAAAAAAAACCTGGCACTAGCCTTTCCTGTAAAAGTGAAAGCCTCCACAAATGCTAGTAATTTGGTTTCCAGTGGCTTGAAAATCAGAAATCGAAGTCCCATAATGAGCCCCTCAGGGTGAGATGTCTTACAGATGAAGCCACCTCAAAGAGATTTTTCTCTTTGCTTTTCACTGATAAACTCCTTTGAACAGAATCTCAGATGGATTGTTCTTGAGTTTTTAACATATACTTTTATGAGGTAGTTTTAAGTTTTAAGCAATGAAGTCTTCCAATTTAATGTAATATCTTTTTTGGAGGTGAAAGTGAAAGTCGCTCAGTCATGTCTGACTCTTTGAGGCCCCATGGACTATACAGTCCATGGAATTCTCCAGGCCAGAATACTGGAGTGGGTAGCCTTTCCCAACCCAGGGATGGAACCCAGGTCTCCCACATTGCAGGTAGATTCTTTACCAGCTGAGCCACAAAGCTGGCCCTTTGGAGGTGGAGGGGGTCATTTTTTGATAGGCCTGGAAAGTGACCTACAAGGGGGAGGTTATGCCAAGAGGGTTTCCATAATGTTTCTCAATCATAATAGTATTTCCAGATTACTTAAGCCTTATTAACCAATTTATCAAATTAAATTGCAAATCTTACAATAGAATCTAAAATGTTTAGTATATGGACAGCTCTGATTAAGATTGCTATTATTGTTTTGTATACATTGTGAATATTAAATAGTGGAACCTAATTTGGTACTGCAATTGTCACACATCTGTGTTGCCTGATAAGACAAAAATTGGAGTAGAATTTTAGTCTGTGGAATTTTAAACTTATGATACAGACATACCAGCTTTCTCTATTCTTTTTTTTTTGCCTGAGCAATAGAGATGTAGTGAAATTGATGGGATCGATTTCTCGTGCAAACATGACGTGCATTTTGGAGGAGCTCATCCTTGTGAAAGTTTTTAGTGGGGAGAGAAAGGTGTTAGTCTTAACTTTTTTTCTAAGAAAAGAGTATTTGAAAGGAAACTTAAAAGAATTATTTGACTTAGAAATAATAACTAGCACCTTGTAAAACCATACTTGATTACTGATAATTGTGTGTTGATTTTTTGTTGGTATAAAGATAGCTATTGTCCTAAGACTGCCAAGTAGGGCTGATTATTTACCTGTTAAACCACTTACCTGTTAATTTATAGTGCTAATACTGTCAGAGCTTAGTCTGTGCTTTGATCCAGTAACACTTTTTTCTTTATTAAAATTTTCAGAGTGTCCTGATGGCCTTCAGTGTTCCTCAACAATTCCTTTTCATTACCAGAGATACACTCACCTTCTGCTAGCTCAAAGCAGGGCTGGTAATAGTCCTCTCAGGGATCCTTCCCATGGGTCAGGGTGGAGTTTCAGTGAGACTAATTCAGACTTTCTTTGTAGCCTTAAGGAAAGATGGTCTCCACATCAGAAACAAACAGAAAACTTAAAAAATGTTTCACCTGATCCCTTGTTAGTGACCCAGTGTCTAAAAAGCTCTCAGTCTCCAGCTGAAACCGATAAAAAGATTTCCTCTTCGACAAATAGCCAAGCTTCCCAACAAGTCCTACAGTTTACAGGACATGTTAACAGTGACAAACTGGTAGGAGTTGGTTTGCCTCTTGCTGAAGAATTAGACAGCCAAAACAACCCAGGACACAGAAATTTGCCATTGCCAGAAAATGACTTTAGCAACTGTGAAATCTCCTATTCTCCACTTCAAAGTGATGAAGAAACTTATGATACAAATGATAAACTGGATGATTCACAACAGGAACTATTTTTCATGGAAAGCTCTAAAGATGGCAGTCTAGAAGAAGATAGCAACAACTCCACTTTGTTTAAAAAACTATGTGACCCCTTACTGGAGGACCAGGAGGCCTGCCCCGAAGTGGATAGCTTCTTAACGCAGGATAAATACAATGAAGAATTGTATGAATGCAACTCTCATAATGATTCGTCTCAACTTACCTTCCAAAATAAGAGAAGTGTTTCACATGGTCATCCACCATATACTGATGATGATTTTATGTTGCTTCCACCTGCATTAGCAGAGAGGTTTACTTCTCCTAATTACCAAGGCTCTAAAGCAAAACCTGATAAGCCAGAATTTCGCTCATCTCAATCAAATAAAGAGAAACAGGTGATTGAAGAATCAGCTGTTTACAATCAAAATTCCCTTCCATTACCTAAGAGTAAAATGTCAAAACGTTTTGAAAACCAGGGAGGAGGATGTCATTCTTTCCACCCAACCCAAAGTAAAACTAGAGAATTATCAAATAAGAATTCCAATGCTAGGAACAACGCAAACTCAACATGTTCCTGCAGAAAGGCATTAGATGGTATGCTGGACAATAAAGTTCCAGTTTTAAATTCAGAAACATTTTCTAGTACACCTACTGTTGCTAAGCCTTCAAAAATGTTGCCCTCTGGCCCTAAGTGTCATGCAACACAGCCTTCTACTAAGGTAATGAAGCAGATGGATATAGGTGTGTATTTTGGACTGCCACCCAAAAGAAAAGAGAAGTTGCTGGAGGAAAGTTCATTAGAAGGGATGAACTTCAATACAGCTGTAAGTCCTAATGAAAAGAGGTCCCAGCAGCGCAAGAGGAAAGCAGAAAAATCTTTAAGTGATTTAGAATTAGAGGTAAAGAATTTAAGTGAAAGTCAGCCCTCTGTGGAACTTTCTGATAAGGGTTCACAGCGTCGAAGAAAGAGACTTAAAAAGTCAGATTCATTGCAGGAAGGAGGACATCAGAAGAAACCAGGTCACCTTAAGAAGACAGTACCTGGAACAGTCAATTTAAGTAAAGACAAAGCCTTCATAAAATCAGCTCATGGCAGAGTGCAGAGAGAGAACACGAAAATCTCAGAGTCATCTAATGCAGGAGAATTAAGGAAAAGGACATGTCCATTCTATAAGAAAATACCTGGTAAGTCAAAGTATCAGTGCTTAATATATCTACAAAGATGCAGCTTCTTTAAACTTCATGTTCATTGCTCATGTTGTGTGCATGTGAAACAATTTTTTGTGTTTCCCTTATTTTTTATGTAACAGTTTTGTTTTTTTGTGTGTTTTTTTGCCTATTTAATCTTTTTTTGGTCCATTTAGTTCAGCAAACTTCTACTAAACATATTCTATATACAAAATGGGGCTTCCCTGGTGGCTCAGACAGTAAAGAATCTGCCTTCAATGCGGGAGACCCAGGTTCCATCCCTGGATGGGGAAGATCCCCTGGAGAAGGGAATGGCAACCCACTCCAGTATTCTTGCCTGGAGAATTCCATGGACAGAGGATCATGGCAGGCTACAGTCCATGGAGTCGCAAGAGTTGGACACAAGTGAGTGACTAACACCACCACTATATACAAGATACTGTACTAGTTATATAGATACTACAGATTTGACAAAAATTAGTATAGATCAGCTTAATGCAGAGGAAGGAAAGGATTTCTGTAGGTAAGCATAGTAACAGACAGCCTCTAAGAACTTAAGAAAAATGAAAAGTACTAAAAAGCTTCAAAGAAGGAAAATGTCATGGGTTACAAAGGCCATAATAAATGCTAAACATTTTTAAGCCATATCATAACTTAGTTTCATAATCTTTTAATATTTTTTTAATTTCTTGTGCCTTCATAGAAGAGCTAATAGAAAAATGTGTAGTAAAATGAATTTTATTATTGAAGAAACCAGGTATCCTTCTGAAAAGAATATAAAACTGCCAAAATGCGCTTGGTTTCGGAAAGATTCTTTAATGTACTTTGTACATTTGTATAATTTGCTCAAAATATTTATGTAAAGAAAAGTATTTATGCACATTTTGATTAAATTTATATATTTAAAGTGAGCCCAGAACTAGTGGGCCGTGTGTGGATAGGCCTCTGTAGAATTGTGGAGGTAGGCTTATTTACCTGCATATTTTAGAACAGCTCAATCTTTTTATTTTTTTTCCATAATTGCTGCTCTCTGGAGCCTTTTTAGGCTTTTTTTTTTTTTTCTCATTTTCCTTTCTCCTCCCCACCTCCCACAATGAAATTCAAATACTACGGATATCTATTTACCTGTTGTTGTTCTGTGACTCTTTGGAGGGCCAGTGAGATCATTTGGGTCATCAACCATCTTTCTCCTGCCAGAAGCAGGTCAATGTCACCCCTATTGAGATTTCATGTTTTAGAAGAAAGATAGCATTCTCCTTTTGCTGTTTCACAGAAGTAAAGGATTTTTAGGTGCCTAGTAAGTATCATGAAAATATTCAGCTAGCCAAATAACTGGTTTGTAGATTAGTACTTTTTTTTTTTCTTTGGCAAAGTTATTCTTTAAGACTATACTGGGTATATTTAGTGTAAACTTACAAGACTCATTTTCATCTCTAGGATCATCCTTTGATGAATTTATGTGGTATAGATTTTTAAATTAAATTGTAAAGTTAAGTTGGACATGAGATGTAAAGGTGTAAGAGGGTTTGCTATATAAGCAAATGGGTAACTTTTACTTCACTCTTGCTAAAGCAGCTGCTTTGGTGTTTTCATTGTAGGAACTGGCTTTACGGTTGATGCCTTTCAGTATGGATGGGTTGAAGGTTGCACTGCCTATTTTCTCACTCATTTCCATTCTGATCATTATGCTGGATTGTCCAAAAACTTCATGTTTCCCATTTATTGTAGTGAGGTAAGTTCTAATATTCTAAATTCTGAATTTGTGGAATGCAGTGAATTTCTAAGCAGTCTGGTTAAAAAATAATTAAAATTGTAAGATCATTTTTCTAGAAAATATGTGAAAAAGCAGATTCCACATTTTGGACTCTCAAATCAAATGAGTTATTGTCGATAGTTACAATAGATTTTTTAAAAATATGCTTTATTTTATGGAGACAACAGATAAGCTAGTTCATGATGTACTGAAACATGTTTCATTCAGTAATTATTTACTGAATGCCTAAAAAGATACTCATGGCAAAATACCTAACTTCAGGGAGTTTACAGCCTACACATTTGCCAGCACTCCAGCGGGCTCTCTCTTTGTAGTAGAAAAGTGAACAGGATGCCTAGAAGTAGGGAGAAGTCGGGGCTTTATTGTGTCCTAGGCTAAGGTTAGAAAAAGTTTCATGGTGAAAGAGACACCTTGAACTAATTATTAAAAGGTGAGCATTTCAATGTGTACTAAGGACTTTGGCTAGAATTTGATTTAATCCTCAAGTATTTTTGAATTATCCTCTTTTTATTAGTGAAGCAACTGAGGCTTGGAGCGGTTAAGTAGCATGCCCCAAGTCACAGAGCTAGTAATGACAGACACAAAATTTGAATACAAGTCTGTCTGATTCCAGATCCAGGCAAAAGAAAGAGAAGAGAGCTTTCCAGGTAGAGAAGAGTTTGTGTAAAGGAACAGACCCCTGAGAAGTATAGCCATTCCAAGAACTTCAGTTGCTAAAAACAAACTAAGGAATAACAGTAGATAAACCCGCAGAAATAGGTAGGGGCCAAATCATAAAAGATTCTGTGTGTCATGCTGAGGTAATAGACTTTTTACAGGTGAGGGAGAAGTCAGAGATAGTGTTTAAGCGAAGTTGTGATGCAGTCATTTTAGAAAGTTCTTCCTGGCATTCTGGTAGGTTTACCTGAATATATAAGTGAAAGAACAAGGAAATTATTAAGATGCATAAGTTCTTAAGTAGATATGAAATAAAAGACTTATTTCAATGTATCAGCAATAAGCACATCCTGTTTTGCAGATAACTGGCAATTTGTTGAAGAGCAAACTTCACGTACAAGAACAATATATCCATCCATTGCCGATAGACACTGAATGTATAGTGAATGGTATCAAGGTTATTTTGCTAGATGCCAATCAGTAAGTATTAAAGTTACCTTACTGACAACCTGTTTTTAAATATTAAAAGGAAAACACATTGCATGGTTATTTAAGAACTTTTTATTGAAGCTACTATGTTTGATATTTCTTAAAATAAGTAAAATGTGTTTCTTCTTTTGGAAAAACAAAATGTACCCAATACAGAAACAAAGATTAAATGTAGAGAGATTCTCTAAGTGTTCTCTAACCCTTTTTTTTAATACAGTTTAATTACTGCGCTTTACATATGAGACTCTATCTCATTTTTTTTAAATCTTTTAACATATTGCTGCTGTTCTTTAAGAGATAACCTTTTGCCATTTTCTTTAATATCACTTATATAAATTAACAACTGGTACTCCATTCAGATTCTAGAGGATTTTTTTTTTCCCTTTAAGAAATCCTTTAGGTTTTTTATACTAAAGACTTAGAAGATTTTTTTCTTGGAAGAATTTTTTCTTTTTCGCCTCATTTTTTAAATGTTAAGTACTGTCAGGTTTCACAGTGCCAAAATACAACTGTCAGTCAGCTGTGCATCTTTACACTTTCCATGGAATATTATCCTTATGTACCTTAGAGATCATAGATACCTAGAGAATTAAAATTAAGACTAAACGAAGGTCTCCTAAATTCCAGGCCAGAGCTGTTTTTTTCAGATTGCCTGTGAGATTTTATCTGCTAACTTTGCTGCTGTTTATTTTTTTAATCACCAATTATAACAACTCCAGTTCTGAATTTTTTTTTTTTTTTGGTGAACTTTATTGAGGTGTAATTTACATAAATAAAATGGACCTATTTTAAGTCTTTGTTGAATTTTGACAAAACTACACACCCATGTAATTCCCACCACAATAAAAATATGGAAAATATTCCCTACCACAGGAGTTTTCCTTGTGTTCCTTCCCAGTCAATCCCAAACCCTGACTTGGACTCAGAAAACCTTGTTTTCTGTGACTGTGGATTAGATTTGTCTTTGCTAGGAGTTCATCTGAATGAAATCATATGGTAACTCCTATTTTGTATCTGGCTTCTGTCACGGGTTGTATTTTTGAGATTCATCCATACTGTTATGTGTTCCTTTTTGTTACTGCGTAGTATCTACTGAACGACATAATACAATTATTTTATCCATTCAGTTCTTCATAGACAACTGATTTTTGTTCTTTGACTTTGCATCCTGAGACCTTGCTAAACCTGATCATTAGTTGTTGTAGGTTTTTTTGTATTAATAGATTCTTGAGAATTTTCCACACACATCTACAAATAAAGATGATTTTGTTTTACTTCTTTCTTTCTATTTAGAGTGGTATTTTTTTCTCTTATTTATTGTACTGGATTAGATCTTCAGATAATGTCAAATGTAAGACATGTTCCCATGTTCTTAATCCTAAAAAGAAAGTATTCAGTCTTTCTCCATTAAGTATGATGTTAGCAATAGGTATTTCATAGATGCCTTTTATCAGTTTTGAGGAAAATCCCCTCTGCTGGAAGTTTGTGATGATGAATGGGTGTTGAATTTTATCAGATGTTTCTTTGGCATCTATTGAGATCATAATATAATTTTTCTCTTCTATAATGTTAATGTGATAAATGACAAAGATAGATTTAAACCAGGCTTATATTACTGAGATAAACCCCACTTAGTCTTCACGTATTACCCTTTTTGAAAATTTATAGGTGGATTTGATATGCTAATATTTTGTTAAAGAATTTTGTCTTTTATGCAATGTCTATTGGGTCTACAGGTTTTTTAAAATAATACTTTTGTCTTACTTTGATATCAGAGTAATTCTGACCTCATGAAGTATTCCCTTCTCTATTTTCTGAAATATGTCATATAGTAATTGTTATCATTTCTTCTCTAAATCTTTCATATAATTCCCCAGTGAAGTCACTGAGGTGTGGATTTGGGGTTCAGGGAAAGGGAAGTTTGTAATTATTTCCTGCTGCTGCTAAGTCGCTTCAGTCATGTCCGACTCTGTGCGACCCCATAGACGGCAGCCCACCAGGCTCCGCCATCGCTCGGATTCTCCAGGCAAGAACACTGGAGTGGGCTGCCATTTCCTTCTCCAATGCATGAAAGGGAAAAGTGAAAGTGAAGTCGCTCGGTCGTGTCTGTCTCTTCGCGACCCCGTGGACTGCCTTGCCATTACCTTCTCCAATTATTCCCTGTGTTTTCCTAGAATTTAAGAGTCTGACTCGTAGCAACCCCATGGGCTGCAGCCCACCAGGCTTCTCCATCCATGGGATTTTCCAAGCACGAATACTGGAGTGGGTTGCCATTCCCTTTTCCAGGGGATCTTTCTGACCCAGGGATCGAACCAGGGTCTTCTGCATTGCAGGCAGATTCTTTACCATCTGAGCCACCAGGGAAGCCCTAACAACACATGGGACCCGTGACCAACCAGGGAAGCTCAGCTGAGACTTAGTATCCAGGGATTTTATTGCAAGTCAGTAGTATAATTCTGGAGAAGGCAGTGGCACCCCACTCCAATATTCTTGCCTGGAGAATCCCATGGACGGAGGAGCGTGGTGGGCTGCAGCCCATGGGGTCCTACGAGTCAGACTCCTGAGCGACTTCACTTTCACTTTTCACTTTCATGCATTGGAGGAGGAAATGACAACCCACTCTAGTGTTCTTACCTGGAGAATCCCAGAGAAGGCGGAGCCTGGTGGGCTGCCGTCTATGGGGTCGCACGGAGTCGGACACGACTGAAGCGGTTTAGCAGCAGCAGCAACAGCAATCTATAATTCTAGCACCCATATGACTGACCTCAGTACTCAGACTCCAGTTCCGCTAAAAAACAAGTATTCACCGCTGTTAGTAACTATCTGATCAAACCGGTAACACGTGGCCGATTGGGTGCAGCATCCAAAACACTCTTAGCAGACAGAATGCTCCAAGGACTCAAAACTCATCTCCCAAGGACTAGTCCTAAAGACAGGCCTTTCTTGGGGATGTGTGGAATTTTACCAGCCTTGGCCTGCTGAATTAACCTTTTCCTGCACACTAATTTTGTGTGTGTGTGACATAAATTCCCTTAAGTTAAAATGCTACACTTCTCTGTAGTACAATGCTATATCATTGTGGTCGGTTAATAAAGTGTGTTAACTTGTTGATATTGAAATGAATACTCTTTCTTTAGATGCTTTGATCTGTGTAAATAATATTCCTTTGAAATGTTTGTGTTCAGCTGTCCAGGTGCTGTCATGATCCTTTTTTATCTTCCTAACGGACATGTCATGCTACACACGGGAGACTTCAGAGCAGACCCCAGCATGGAACGTTCTCTACTTGCATGCCAGAAAGTCCACACGCTTTACTTAGATACAACGTAAGAGAAGCTTTGTTTCTGTGCTTCTTTTTTTCCACTGACAGCATTTCCCTGTATATTATGAATAATTTGAGCTTGTGCTTAGGTAATCAAAGCAATGACTTATTGTCAATTATCATTTTAAGTATTTATCAGAAAGATGGTTGAAAAAACATATACTTAGGGCAAATCTGGGATTACATGTCTTAACTGACTCCAGCTCAATTTTTTTTTGGTAATATCCCTTTGAAAATATGGTTTATATGAGAATCTTGTTGCTGAAAAAAGAAAGGAAAATTTGAAAATTGGGAGCAAACTTTAGGAAAACATCCTTTAAGGTTATCCTTTTAAAGTATCTGTGTAACAATTAAGTGTGATTATGAAGAAAAGAAAACAGAGAATGAGGTCTGTGTCTGAATATTCAGAATTACGTTGTTCCTTTCTCCAAAAGGTAATCTATAAGCAACAATCTTGAATTCCTAAGTGCTATCAACATAATAGTATAAGCCATTGTCTTTTTGAGTGCATACATCAGCTGTGTCTTTCTCTTTGCGACTCCATGGACAGTAGCCCACCAGGCTCCTCTGACTAATAAGATTCTACAGGCAAGAATGCTGGAGTGGGTTGCCATTTCCTCCTCCAGGGAGATCTTCCCTGCCCAGGATAGAACCCATGTCTCTTGTGTTTCCTCCTTGGCGGGGGGTTATTGACTACTAGTGCCACCTGGGAAGCCCCATTGTCTTCCTCAGTTCAGTGCAGTCCCTCAGTCGTGTCTGACTCTTGGCAACCCCATTGACTGCAGCACAACAGGCCTCGCTGTCCATCACCAACCCCCGGAATTTACTCAAACTCATGTCCATTGAGTTGGTGATGCCATCCAACCATTTCATCCTCTGTTGTCCCCTT
>SJYT01067112.1:0-146868 GCA_006410635.1 Cephalophus harveyi | reverse complement strand
CCAGAATACTCTTTTCCATCTCAGCAAGAGGTTATCCAGTTTGCCATCAACACTGCCTTTGAGACTGTAACTCTAAACCCACAGGCTCTTGTTGTCTGTGGCACTTACTCTATTGGAAAAGAGAAAATCTTCCTAGGTGGGTGATAGCTATAGCTAATTTACATTACTGTATTACAAGGATCAGATTCTTTTTGCATAAAGCCCTTTCAGGCATCGTTCTTGTGCTTGATATTTATTTCCTGAAACAGTTCAGTATTACGCTTGAAGTTGAAGAAAAATTTGATAGAGTTTAATTCCTTTAAACTTTGAAAGACTTAATGGAAACATTTGATAAGTGTGTTTATGGTAGCCTTTATATCTACAAAGTGTTTATAGAGCAAAAGTCCATGCTACATTAATATTTCAGCAGACTGAGAGATGACTAGTGCATAGTTTCACTGCATTTTTTGATGGTAACTATCAATTAATTATTTTAGAGAACAGGTTTAGTTTTTGTTCCTAAATGATTTCTGGAAATGCAACTGTAATTTTTCTAGATAGTATGGTACTATTTTGCAAAGTATTTTACATTTCTTCTTAACTGTGGTCCCATAATGTCAAATACTAAGATGTAAAATGATAAAGTCAGGGTTTTAACGCCTGCAAACTTATTTTTCCCCCTCCCTCAACCCCTTTCCATCCATCTTCTGCAATTTTGAAAGACTAGTTCTTTAAAGATAAGTTATTGGATTTCTCACAATTTATTCCTTATGGTTAACCAAGAAAATTATTCAGCCTTTTTGAGACTATTGCAGAAGTGTGAAAGTTTTGAATTTCTGTTTGGTAAATTCTTGTTTTAAAGTTGATTAAGTTGTTGTTTATTCTTTTCATGAACTATAACTTACTATTTTTGAACTTTTCCTGTAGCCATTGCCGATGTTCTAGGTTCAAAAGTAGGCATGTCCAAAGAAAAATATAATACATTACAGTGCTTCAATATACCAGAAGTTAATTCCCTCATCACTACAGACATGTGCAATTCACTGGTTCACCTTCTCCCAATGATGCAAATTAATTTTAAGGTAAGCATTCAAGAGATACATCTTTAGGATGAACTAGAAAAGGCAATCTGATGATTGTAAACTAGAATGCCATTTTACTTGCATTTAAGGTAGAGGAATTCATTTACAATGGAGTCAAAGTAAAGTTTGCCCTAGAAAATCTTTTAAGTGGAATTTGAAATGTTTTTAAGTTTTTTTGGTGCAGCTGTATAGAGTGATTCATATGCTCACCAGGAGTTTAGGAGCTAGGGAAGGAAGAAACAAAAACAGAAAAAAGTATGCCTCTCTCTGGTCATTCAAACCTTCTGTTTGTAAGAGTATTTTCCATTTCTTCCTGGATGAGTGGGGAAATGAATGAAGAATTCTAAGGCATTCTTACTTTTCTTCAGGTCTATTCTGTATAATATTAAGCCACTATACCATTGATATATGTTGAAAATATATATGTGAGGATTAAATGGAATAGTAGAAGCATATTTTAAAAGAAAGTTCTAGTGTTAGTTCTGAGATATAAATTAAGATACGTATGATGTGACCTCCCTGTAATTTATGGGGGTTTGTTTGTTAGATTTATTCAGATACTAAGATTCATTCCTTTTACTAACATTTTGACACATTGCAAAGGAATACATCAAACCTATGTATTAAAAGCAATAAAGAACATGATGTACACCAAAAAATATATTTTTAATTTTGTTATTTATGAAACAATTTTATAGAGCCTTTTGAAATAGCTTAGTAGGTATTGATTACTGGATCTGTCATAAATAAGAACACTGATATAGTGTATTTTAGTATTAGTGTTTTAGTTCTATCCCTTGAATAAGGAAATTTTCCTCTTTTCATGAGATTATGATAAATCCTTTTGGCACCTATTTCCGTGAGTATATAATTCATAAAAATGTCAAGGATAATCAAGTCATAGTGTTGTCCATTAGTATTTAAGCCAGCTTTGCAAACATATGTTAAATTTGAGAGGCTTCCAGTTTGCATGGAGGCTAATGAGAATGTTGCTTAATCAAAAAATGAACACTGATATCCTGAGGAGGGTATAACATATGTTTATGATTTTTATCTTACCGTCTTATTTCTTGCTTATTAGTTTGTTTCATTTGAACAAATGATCCATTTAAGGGGACAAAACGGGTAGGGGAGTCAGATATTATGGAAGTGAAGGGGCTAGAGTTTTCAGGAAAGAATGTTTATGAGTACCTTGTGCCGTGGAGAGGTCATATAAGGAAAGGATGATGTTCACAAGGACTATTTCAGTGAAGTAATGTTGGAGGAAGCCAGAGGCAGCAGAGGGCTAAGGAATGAATGAGAAGGGATACAGATAGCCAGTAAGCACATGGAAAAAAGGGGATCAGCACTGTTAGCCATCAGGGAACTGTAAATCAAAGCCACAGCGAGGTACCACTTTACACTCACAGGGGCAGCTGTAGTAAGAAAGATAGTGCCAGCTGTTGATGAGGCTGTGGAGAAACTGGACCTTCGTGTGTTGCTAATAAGACCCGTAAGCGGTACACCTGCTTTAGAAAACAATTTGTTAATGTCTTTAAAAGTTAAACATGGAGTGAGTATATGATCAGTAATTCTAGTCCTAGGTATATGCCTAGGAGAACTAAAACATAATGTCCACACAAAAACTTCCATATAGATGTTCATGGCAGCATAGTTCATAAGTAGCCATAAGGCTGGAAACAGCTCTAGTGTCCACTAAATGATGAATGGATTAAAAAAAGTGTTATGTACATAAAACAGAAATATTCAGCTGCAAAAAGAAATAAATTACTGTTTCATTATTGTATGAATAAGCCTTGAGAACATGCCAAGTGAAAGAGACACAAAAGGCTGCATATTTTGTGATTTCGTTTATACGTAATGTCCAGAATAGGTAAATCTGGAGAGAGTAAGTAGGTTAGTGGTTTCCAGGGCTTGAGGGAGAGGAAATAGGGAGCAACTGCTAATGAGAACAGTGTTTTCTTTGCGGGGGTGGGTGGAGGTATTGATGAAAATGTTCCAGAATTAGACAGCAGTGATAGTCACACAACTTTGTGACTATACCAACAACCACTGAACTGTATGCTTAAAAAAAAAAAAACAGTTACATGCTTTGAAGAAAAAAAAAGAATATCTGAAATCTTTGTCTTATTTCCATTATTTGTTGTATGTTTTTGGTATTTTTCTGTAGCCTTTCCCCTTCTTCCATTAAAGTGACCAGATATTGATGACATTCTTTTTACAATTTCATATCCTCAAAAGCAGGTGGAGCAGAAGCAGATGGTTACCATAATGCTACATTTTACATTTTAGTTAGCCCTTAAAGCCAGTTTTTTAAACTAGGCGAAATAGTTTTATTGCATCAGAGATAATGACTTTTTGGTGAAAATGTTAACATGATACAATTGTCAGGGTTTCTGAGGCAGGCTTGAAAGACTTAGAAACACTAAATCAGGGATTCCCCAACCTTTCTGACACCAGAGACTGGTTTCGTGGAAGACAGTTTTTCCACAGACTGGGAGGTGGGAGGGGAATGGTTCGGGGATGATTCAAGCACATTACATTTCTTGTGCACTTTATCTCTATTATTATTACATCAGCTCTACCTCAGATCATCAAACATTATATCCCAGAGGTTGGAGACCCTTGCTATAAATAATAGCACTCATGCTACATAGTTCAACATCCCAGGTTCATATATGTAAGAACATAATTGACTACCACCCCCAGAGGTTAAAGCATCTGCCTCCAATGCGGGAGACCTGGGTTCGATCCCTGGGTCAGGAAGATCCCCTGGAGAAGGAAATGGCAACCCACTCCAGTACTCTTGCCTGGAGAATCCCATGGACGGAGAAGCCTGGTAGGCTACAGTCCACGGTGTCGCAAAGAGTCGTACACGACTGAGCAACTTCACCTCACCTCATCTCACCTGATTGATGGGATGTGGTAAAACATTAGTTATAGATGATTAATTTACATGCTGAAAAATAACTTCAGTAGCACCTACTGAAGGCATTTTTATCACAAACTAGTTACCAGTAAACAGAGAGACAAGCCATAGATCAGGGACTTTCTGTTGACTAAATAGTAATAAAATTCCTCATGATAGCAGTGCTCCAGTTGTGGTTAATGAATGGCTAGTGGTGGTTGCAGTCTTCTCTGTGTGCTTGGCTTAGATGATGATGTCCTGTTTTTGTTTGTGGCACAGGTTAATGATGTTTTTGTGGTAACTCTAATTTGTCTCATGAAAAGCAAAAATTACTTCCGATTCAGTTCTCCCGAGTATTTTTACAGAGACACATAAGAATGGATAAATTTGATGACCCATTTTTGAAAGTTGGGCTCTTAGTTTGTGATATTACATGTATAATTGTTCTAAACCTGGCTCCTGACATTTTCTTTTCTTTGTGAGGACAGGAAGAGAAAAGGATTTGTAATTAAGCAAACAGTATTATATTAGCTAGATCCTAGACTAAGCAAGACAAAAACCTGAAAATTTGCAGAGCCAGGGATATGGTAATGAAAACTTATATATCTGTAACTGAAACTTGTTTTTTGGAGGAGGGATAGTAGTTGGTAAGATATATGACTGTTTAATAGTAGGTGTACAAATTAGCAAAAGATCATTATTTGATATAAAAGAGAAATCAAAGGATTATTATTAATTCACCAGTGAAATATTAATGTCTGATAAACAATAAAATCATAAGCCTCTAGATAATAAGAAAAAAAATTTTTAATGAAACACAGTGATGTGTTTGTCTTCTACCAAATAGGCATACTTTTTAAAAAGGTAGTATTCCTATGCTGAGATTCAGAGAAAGCGGCACTCTTCATCCACTTATAAGGGAAATTAGGGGCAAATCCTTAGCTATTCCATTTCTAGAAGTTTTTTTTTAATGAAACACAGTGATGTGTTTGTCTTCTACCAAATAGGCATACTTTTTAAAAAGGTAGTGTTCCTATGCTGAGATTCAGAGAAAGTGGCACTCTTCATCCACTTATAAGGGAAATTAGGGGCAAATCCTTAGCTATTCCATTTCTAGAAGTTTATAAAAAAATAAGTCCTTTCTGAAGAGATCAATCTAAGGTTCTTAGGTGCTGATGGTATAATAGATGATGAGAGTTTTAAAAAGAAAGAACACATTGTTTCCATTAAAAAAAAGAAAAGGATTCAGAAAGTGGTGTTTATGGAAGTCTTCCCCTATAGGCTTCCAGAAGGTGAAGGCTCTGTCTCATTGACCACTCGAACATCAGCCCCTGGAACTGATACTTACTGAATGAATAAATAGGTAGATGAGTGGATTTGTCTTTATGATTTCTTCAGAACTTCCTGCCAGCATCTTTTTAAAATTCAGTAGTTTATATGTCTGGTCACAGAAGAAAAAGGAGACTTCTGGAAATCCAGATGACACTATATACAATTAAGTTTTTTTATTGTATTAAATAAAACTAGCATGTTATTATAAATTTACACTAAGCCTTTGACACTCTGGGTTTAGTCTTTAGCCAAAAAGTATTAGGGTTTGTTTTTTTTTTTAATATCCCTCATGCCATTTTGCCTTTATCTGGGTCTTTCTTATCTTTCGAAGGTTGAACTTTGGTCATTGATTTTCTAAGAATCTTACCCAATGTCCTCACTAGTGACAACCTTAGTTTGGAAAGTTCTATTCTACTCAAAATGTATTAGCAAAATTTATCTCTAATTACAGCAGCCTGAGAAGTTTTGCAGTTATTCTGGTTCATGTATAAAGGGTGAAAAGGAGTAAACATTTGAAAAGAGCTACCGTGCATCTTAAAATGTATGTCTGTGCTGAGTGTAATGCTGTTATAAAGTTATTTCCATCTTTATATCCATCCATCAGTCCTCTGTTGGTGTAAATGCATGGAGAGTATGGACTCACATTTATGTGTTAGTATCACACCTCTAATAAGGGTTGCAAAAAGTCAGACAGGACTGAGCTACTGACACACGCACACATACACACAACTTCAGATAAGCAAAGGGGAAAATTTTTGTTTTCCAGTTATTTTGTTTTCTGGTGAGGAGCACAGCACTAGGTTTGCCAATGCCCGCCAACTGAAAACTCCCCAAAACTGTGCCGATGCAACATTCTAATCTTTCTGTGTTACTCCACATTACCCATCTTCACCGACCATTAAATAAAGATCTTGTTTTTTGTTTTAAACAGGGTTTACAGAATCACTTGAAGAAATGTGGTGGGAAATACAATCAGATTTTGGCTTTTCGACCTACAGGTTGGACGCATTCTAACAAGTTAACTAGTCTAGCAGATATTATTCCCCAGACCAAAGGGAACATTTCAATATATGGTATATTCATTTTGCTTTTACTCTTAATATTTGTAATTAGTTTACTTTTTTTAAAAAAAAAAAGCAGTAAAATTAAGATCCAGCAAAAAAGAGGCACCAAAGTATCTTTAAGAATTTAACAGGTGAAAATTGCTCCTCACTTTCTAAACCTGTATCTTTAGTATATTGTAAACTAATATAAAGAAGTACAGCTAGTAGACAATGACTAATACAGAAGAACGCGTGTGTGTTATCAGTGACGTGTCAGGGAGGTTGTAGAACTTTCTGGCCAACCCGATATACTACTCGAAAGGAGACGGGTGGTACCACTGTGTTTTAAATGATGCTGTGGCACTGAGAATAGGAAGACAGTGCCGGATGTGGCAGCAAGAGTTACAAACTCGACTTTAACTTTTTCATCTTTGGAGTACGTTAACCATTTCTGTCCTTAGAAATTGGTTTATGAATAATGGCCAATGGAGACATTTTTGGACCCTAGTTTACTCTAACCAGGACCCTTTCTCTGTGGTATTTGATCTTTAGTAAAGAAGATAATAAGATTTTGAATACTTAATCTTTTTTTTATTTTTCCTTTTTATGTGTACAAAGCTTGGGGATGGAATCTGCTTATGTATATTCATTTTGCTTTTACTCTTAATATTTGTAATTAGTTTACTTTTTTTTATAAAAAAAAAGCAGTAAAATTAAGATCCAGCAAAAAAGAGGCACCAAAGTATCTTTAAGAATTTAACAGGTGAAAATTGCTCCTCACTTTCTAAACCTGTATCTTTAGTATATTGTAAACTAATATAAAGAAGTACAGCTAGTAGACAATGACTAATACAGAAGAACGCGTGTGTGTTATCAGTGACGTGTCAGGGAGGTTGTAGAACTTTCTGGCCAACCCGATATACTACTCGAAAGGAGACGGGTGGTACCACTGTGTTTTAAATGATGCTGTGGCACTGAGAATAGGAAGACAGTGCCGGATGTGGCAGCAAGAGTTACAAACTCGACTTTAACTTTTTCATCTTTGGAGTACGTTAACCATTTCTGTCCTTAGAAATTGGTTTATGAATAATGGCCAATGGAGACATTTTTGGACCCTAGTTTACTCTAACCAGGACCCTTTCTCTGTGGTATTTGATCTTTAGTAAAGAAGATAATAAGATTTTGAATACTTAATCTTTTTTTTATTTTTCCTTTTTATGTGTACAAAGCTTGGGGATGGAATCTGCTTACTTGCTCTGGAAATCAAGAATCTTTTGCTTGTTACCCTTCAGGTTTTACTCATATTTCTTCTAGAATTTTCATGAAATCAGTAGCTGGGCAAAGTGCTTAAGGGAAAAATTGTTTAAAAAGAAAAAATCTATTTACAAATAAAGAATCTATAGAAATGCATATTATTAAGTATCTACATAGAAAAGTAGAAAAGCAAAAGCCGCCAGGGAAGCCCACGTAGAAAAGTAATAGCGTTTTTTAATGTTCAAAGTGTTTATATAATTTTAACCTTTATTGTTTGTAAAAGACGGTTTCCCTGGTGGCTCAATGGTAAAGAATCCGCCTGCCAACGCAGGAGACACGGGTTCGATGCCTAACCTGGGAAGATACCCTGGAGCAGGGCATGGCAACCCACTGCAGTATTCTTGCCTGGAGAATCCCATGAATAGAGGATCCTGGCATGCTACAGTCCATGGGGTCGCACAAAGTCAAGCACGACTTAACGACTGAACAAAGGAAAAACTGGTTGTAAAATATACTAGCAAATGTTGTTATCAGAGAAAAAAAGCACGGAGGAGTTTTTGGCAAAAATACTTGGATTGCTTTCTTTTTCTCTTTTATTTTATTTTGAGTGTGTGCAGTTTTCTTTAGTAGTTTGTTTAGTAAGCACCGTCTTTTGTGTTGCAGGGATTCCTTACAGTGAACACAGCAGCTACCTAGAGATGAAACGTTTTGTTCAGTGGCTGAAGCCGCAGAAAATCATACCTACCGTGAATGTGGGCACCTTGAAATCTAGACGCACAATGGAAAAATATTTTCAAGAGTGGAAACTGGAAGCTGGATATTGACATTACCCCAAAGGGCTCAGAAATAGTTAAATAACTTAGACCTCGCTTGTTAGTAGTTAAATCTTCAGTGATAATGAGGTACACTTTATGTGAAAAACCTCATGAAGGTCACTCATTCTGCTTAAGTTCTCATTTACATTTGAGTAGTATGTTCATAGTGCTGACTATGGAGAGCATCTTAGCATCGTCCATGATAATTGAGACTGGTCAGCCTCGTACCTTTGTTTTTTGCCCTTTCTTTCGGGGTCTATTGTATTCTGCATCCAGCAGAAGGAGGGGAAACACAGGCAGATTCAGGAACCAAAGAATTCATGATAATGAACTATATTGAAAGCATTATATATAAGTAATTACATACCTTTAAAATTATTTAATATGGGGCATATTTTTATGATAAAAAGTTTATATGATATGCATACTTAAATAAATTAATCTTAAATATGCTATAGTATCATTTGTTTTTTAGGATTTATAATAGATGTTTATGTAATTTTATAAAATTTCAGTGACAGTAATTGAACATTTGACTCTGAAGATGACTCAAAGAGCCTAGATAATTACCCAATAAAGGATGGAGAAAAGCTTGCATGAATAATGTTTATCTGGATTGTTTGCTCAAGACATCAGATAACTAAAAGTTTAGACTGCAATTTTTTAAGTGAGATTATGTAATTTATTTATGAATCTTGATCACCCCAACAGAGATTAAGTAGCTGATCCAAAGTGAAAATTTGGGGTAATGCATGTTTTAAATGTTTTAATGGAGTTTAAATAAGAAAATATATTTTTGAATGGGGCTTCCCTGGTAGCTCAGCAGTAAAGAATCCACCTGTCAATGCAGTGAAACGTGGGTTCGGTCCCTGGGTGGGGAAGATCCTCTGGAAGAGGAAATGGCCACCCACTTCAGTATTCTTGCCTGGGAAATCCCATGGATAGAGGAGCCTGGCATGCTACAGTCCATGGGGTCATAAGAGTCCTACACAAGTTGGCAACTCAACAACAACAACATTTCTTGCATTGCCTCTAACAGTGAAATTAATTTAGGGATTTCTTAATAAATATTTGAATAGAAAATTATTTTCCATAACAGTTTTAGTCACTAGAAGGATGGTACTGCCAATGAAGTTTGTTTTTATAAGCTTGGATTTTACTTTGTTATGGAGGTAATTGTTAACAGGGATCACATTAAGGGAGGAAAAGCTTTGGGGGCCCAGTAGTAATAAATCCAGTGTAAGTATGTTCTCAATTGACTTCAGTTACATATTTAAAATATTTTGACTTGTTTGGGCTTGGTGTTTTAAACTTTTTGTAAGTTATTAAGAGTTATAATTAGAAAGACTATAGTCTACAAATTAAGGAATTTTTACATGGGAGAGACAGTATAGTCATTTAAGGTTATTACTTATTATTTGAGTAATAGTTTTTTCCTAGAATTGTGTTTTTCATTGGCAGAAAAATTTTTCATGATTTTGGATGTTTTACTTTGGAAATCCAGGCGTGTTATTTAAGAGCAGCCTCAGCTGTCTCATTTTCTAGTGCAGAAACATCTTTCTACACAATAGTCCATTTATGGCAGCTTAGAATGATTTTGTTTTGCTATTATTATTGCAGAATATGCACAACCTCATTTAGAGACCATCCCAAAAATGGGATTTATTTTATAAATAAGTCACAGCAACCAAACTTTTCCAGGCACTGTTGAGAACTGTATATGAAATTCTTAGTTCTAATAGCCTAACAACCTAATTTGGTAGGTAAAAATTTTCAGTTTTAAAGTAAAACAAAGAAGCAAAAAATTAAATGGACAGCAGCTCTTTAACAGGAGTAGAGAGGGAGAAATAGAATTAAGCCAATGCAGGGGAAAATGCTTTACTACACGTTACATGTATTGGGGACTTTTCAGAAAGCTCCTTTATATTCTTAATCTGACATTCTATAGTATCATTTGTTTTTTAGGATTTATAATAGATGTTTATGTAATTTTATAAAATTTCAGTGACAGTAATTGAACATTTGACTCTGAAGATGACTCAAAGAGCCTAGATAATTACCCAATAAAGGATGGAGAAAAGCTTGCATGAATAATGTTTATCTGGATTGTTTGCTCAAGACATCAGATAACTAAAAGTTTAGACTGCAATTTTTTAAGTGAGATTATGTAATTTATTTATGAATCTTGATCACCCCAACAGAGATTAAGTAGCTGATCCAAAGTGAAAATTTGGGGTAATGCATGTTTTAAATGTTTTAATGGAGTTTAAATAAGAAAATATATTTTTGAATGGGGCTTCCCTGGTAGCTCAGCAGTAAAGAATCCACCTGTCAATGCAGTGAAACGTGGGTTCGGTCCCTGGGTGGGGAAGATCCTCTGGAAGAGGAAATGGCCACCCACTTCAGTATTCTTGCCTGGGAAATCCCATGGATAGAGGAGCCTGGCATGCTACAGTCCATGGGGTCATAAGAGTCCTACACAAGTTGGCAACTCAACAACAACAACATTTCTTGCATTGCCTCTAACAGTGAAATTAATTTAGGGATTTCTTAATAAATATTTGAATGGAAACTTATTTTCCATAACAGTTTTAGTCACTAGAAGGATGGTACTGCCAATGAAGTTTGTTTTTATAAGCTTGGATTTTACTTTGTTATGGAGGTAATTGTTAACAGGGATCACATTAAGGGAGGAAAAGTTTTGGGGGCCCAGTAGTAATAAATCCAGTGTAAGTATGTTCTCAATTGACTTCAGTTACATATTTAAAATATTTTGACTTGTTTGGGCTTGGTGTTTTAAACTTTTTGTAAGTTATTAAGAGTTATAATTAGAAAGACTATAGTCTACAAATTAAGGAATTTTTACATGGGAGAGACAGTATAGTCATTTAAGGTTATTACTTATTATTTGAGTAATAGTTTTTTCCTAGAATTGTGTTTTTCATTGGCAGAAAAATTTTTCATGATTTTGGATGTTTTACTTTGGAAATCCAGGCGTGTTATTTAAGAGCAGCCTCAGCTGTCTCATTTTCTAGTGCAGAAACATCTTTCTACACAATAGTCCATTTATGGCAGCTTAGAATGATTTTGTTTTGCTATTATTATTGCAGAATATGCACAACCTCATTTAGAGACCATCCCAAAAATGGGATTTATTTTATAAATAAGTCACAGCAACCAAACTTTTCCAGGCACTGTTGAGAACTGTATATGAAATTCTTAGTTCTAATAGCCTAACAACCTAATTTGGTAGGTAAAAATTTTCAGTTTTAAAGTAAAACAAAGAAGCAAAAAATTAAATGGACAGCAGCTCTTTAACAGGAGTAGAGAGGGAGAAATAGAATTAAGCCAATGCAGGGGAAAATGCTTTACTACACGTTACATGTATTGGGGACTTTTCAGAAAGCTCCTTTATATTCTTAATCTGACATTGAATATTCAATTACCAGATACAGAGATACATGACAGGTTGTTTGCAAGTTCTCATGACTTTGATTTAACAGGAAAAGCTTTTCTACTTGATGTCAGAGCCTTTTATTTCTAAGTTATTTACCACTTTCCCTGCGTTTTTTAATGTCCTTAAATATGAAAAACTAAATTATTGGCTTTCTTCAGTTGAGTTATATTCCTGTGAACCAAATACATCAAGAATTTACTTATTTGCTCCTGAATAACCATCCGTACTCCAGGAGATAGTGAGGGACAGGGAGGCCTGGCATGCTGCTGTCCATGGGGTTGCAAAGAGTTGGACACAACTTAGCAACTGAACAACGGCAACAACAACCTATACTGGACCGGGGTGCTTCAAGTACTAATATCTAAAATCTGTCTTGAAAGACTATTGATTTTGCCTTGTAACTTTTCTGGTGGTTTTATTCCTGTCCGTTCAGTTCATTTGGTATTGATATTAGAAAAATTCCAAATAAGCAGTTATTTGAAATCAGCAGAATTATAAGTTAATGGTTATAGATAATAATAGAATGATCTAGTAAGAGAATTCCTTCTAATGTGATTAGATAGAAGCTTTTAACTTGGTAATCATTTTATGTGCTAATTATATTTCATCTTTCCATTAGTATCTACCCCTTCTCCAGAAAGTAGACATACTGTCTTTGCTAAGGAACTCAGTCCTTCATGATTTCACATTTCTATTTTTGGTAAGCTACAAATAATTTATAAAACACTTGTTATGGAGTAGACCAAATATACAACACCAAGTATAACAGAGAATTATTCTTTTGTTAAACAGTCATAGCTGGGCCAGAACTAGGGTGAGGCAGGAGAGATGCCTAGGGTATAAGATTTAAAAAGGCAAAAGTTGAAAATCTTAATTTTAAGGCTGCCCTCATGCTCACATGACCCTGAGAGTATCTTCTTAAACTCAACACTTGGAAATCTCTCTTGCCTCACACTAGTTCTAAGCCCTGATTCAGTTCAATTCAGTTGAGTTGCTTAGTTGTGTCCAACTCTTTGTGATCCCATGAATCGCAGCACACCAGGCCTCCCTGTCCATCACTAACTCCCTGAGTTTACCCAAACTCATGTGCATCGAGTCAGTGATGCCATCTAGCCATTTCATCCTCTCTCGTCCCTTTATTCTGCCCCCAATCCCTCCCAGCATCAGAGTCTTTTCCAATGAGTCAACTCTTCGCATGAGGTGCCCAAAGTATTGGACTTTCAGCCTCAGCATCAGTGCTTCCAATGAACACCCAGGACTGATCTCCTTTAGGATGGACTGGTTGGATCTCCTTGCAGTCCAAGGNAATGAGTCAACTCTTCGCATGAGGTGCCCAAAGTATTGGACTTTCAGCCTCAGCATCAGTGCTTCCAATGAACACCCAGGACTGATCTCCTTTAGGATGGACTGGTTGGATCTCCTTGCAGTCCAAGGAACTCTCAAGAGTCTTCTCCAACACCACAGTTCAAAAGCATCAGTTCTTCAGCGTTCAGCTTTCTTCACAGTCCAGCTCTCACATCCATACATGACCACTGGAAAAACCATAGCCTTGACTAGACGGACCTTTGTTGGCAAAGTAATATCTCTGCTTTTTAATATGCTATCTAGGTTGGTCATAACTTTCCTTCCAAGGAGTAAGCATCTTTTAATTTCATGGCTGCAATCACCATCTACAGTGATTTTGGAGCCCCCAAAAATAAAGTCTGACACTGTTTCCACTGTTTCCCCATCTATTTCCCATGAAGTGATGGGACCAGGTGCCATGATCTTCGTTTTCTGAATGTTGAGCTTTAAGCCAACTTTTTTACTCTCCCCTTTCACTTTCATCAAGAGGCTTTTTAGTTCCTCTTCACTTTCTGCCATAGGGTGGTGTCATCTGAGGTTATTGATATTTCTCCCACAGTCTTGATTCCAGCTGTGCTTCTTCCAGTCCAGCATGTCTCATGATGTACTCTGCATAAAAGTTAAATAAGCAGGATGACAATATACAGCCTTGATGTACTCCTTTTCCTATTTGGAACCAGTCTGTTGTTCCATGTCCAGTTCTAACTGTTGCTTCTTGACCCTAATTGTGTTTTTTTGCTGTTTTGATAAATCCAAAATGGCTTTCTAAATAGAATATCACTACAGCTTTGTTTTTAATATATACTATTTACATATATATACTTTTTATATATAGTTTTTAATATCTGTGTAAATACTGTAATCTGAATTTAGAAGAGTATATTTTCAAGAATTTCCAGATTCACTGATATAGAGCTAATTATACCAGCACCAAAACCCAGATTCCTTTGCTCTTCTTCACCTGGGGTATTATAAACACTTTCAGGGCAGGACTCATATCTTACTCACTTTATCACAATCTAGTACCTTTTTCAGTGTCTTGTCTGGTCCAGAGACTGTTCTAACAGATGGTAAATGCTTGAATGAATCTTGAATAAACAGTGAAAAATCCATCTATATTATAAGAATTTGACTTCCAAAACTCTTTTATATGCTTTCCTCAGGCAAAAATAGTTTAATTCCAGAACCACTAAAAATAAAAATATATTGAAACTACTCAGTTGATTGTTTGTTTTGGTATATTAAAATGTCCATTACTTCAGTACATGATCAATTTAAAGAATACACTTTTTTTTTTTGTCAAGTTCTATCACTTTAGTGTGTCATTAAAATCAGTCATTGAGTATTTGAATCCTCTCTCCCAGAACTTATACTCTATCAGTCAACATTATTTGTTGTTGGTTAATAACTGCTTGTGCCCACACTGTTTTTGGTGTCGTGGGGAAAGTGAGACTAATTCAATTGAATAAAGATTTATTGAGTGATTATTCTGTATAAGGTGAAAGGGATACAAATATGTTCTTCGTCCAGAAACTCACACATAAATAAAACAGTCTTCAATGTCAAAAAAAAATAGTATTAGGAGAGAAAGACATGTCTCCAGGCACCATGTAAGTCCAGCCATGATAACTGCTATAATACCAAAGACTTCAAAGGGAGAACTTAATTCTGATAAGAAAGAGTAGAGAACATGACTTTTTACACAGCCCTTAAAAGATCAACAGACTTCTCATAGGCTGCAGAGAAAACCAAGAGACAGTGGGCTCCTGGAAGTATGACAGTGTAAGGCAGAGGTCCCCAGCCTCCCCGATCCAATACCCAATGATCCGAGGTGGAGCTGATATAATAATAATAGAAATAAAGCACACAATAAATGTAATGCACTCGAATCATCCTGAAACCATTCCCCCTGCCTCGGTCTGTGGAAAAATTTTCTTCCACAAAACCAAACCCTGGTGCCAACACGGTTGGGAACTGCAGATGTAAGCTGCGGAAGAGGAGCTTTGCACAATTGGCATTTTGGCATGTGAAGCTCAGGCTAGAAAGAATAGGTGGGGAAGATGGCAAACAACTCTGATATCCCTACTGAGGAATTTGGAGGTTATTCTGAAGAAACTTGAAAGTTTTTGAGGATTTGGGTGTCACCAGCATATACTAATGTATAGGAAATGAAGTAAAAGTGAGATAGACATTAATATATATACGCACATACATTAATACATATATGGACAACATATACAGCTTGACAGGAGAACTGGGCTAAGTGTTCAACCTTGAGAAGCATTATAATTATGGGGTATCTGAGATGTTGACACTTAAGATAAAATCCTTGTCTTTGAGGAGCTTAGCATGTCCTTAGAGGGCTGGAAAAGAAAGCTAACATACGTACAATTATTAAGAGATAAATTTATGTAGCTTTATCTCTTGAGAAAGGAGATTGGGGTAGGTTGCAGTTATATGAGCTAGCTGATGAAATAGAATACACGTGAAACTAATTTAGAAACAATATGTAAACAGTTCACGAGTGATCAATTGAACCGGTCTTTAACAAGCTCATTTAAATCAAATTTGGTTTATATAAGTACTGCTCTTCTATTTGGACTGCATTTTGCAATTTAAATCCTTATCAAGCTATTGTAGATTACATAGGGATTTAAAAACAGCTAAGAACACTATTTGCTTTGTCCTAAATATGATAGATTTTTTTCCAATGAAAAAAGAAATTTCAAAAAGTCAAATTACATGATCTGTATAACTCCTTCTGCTATTTCAAAATAGAAAGCAAGGAGCTTAAAATTATAAAGCAATGCTCAAAACAATGCTTTAATACACTATCAGATAATGTTATTAAACTGTTTTTTTAAGTTTGTTTGAAAAACTGCTGTAGACTTCCTTCCGAGGGCTCTGATTACATATCACACAGGATAAGCAGATAAAACTGTAAATGAAGTAAAAGCCAGTGTCTGGAAGGGGATTAAAGGCCAAATACCCTTGTTTTGTTAAATCAGCCAATTTTTTTATTAGTGTCTTTTATCCATGGAAAGAGTGCTGAATTCTGTTTTATTTTTTTTAATAGTTTTATTGAGTTATAATTCACATACCATATCATTTACCCATTTAAAGTGTACAATTCAATGGATTTTGGTATACTTAACAGTGTTGTTCAAACACTGCCACAATGAATTTTATATTATCACCCCCCAAAGAACTCCCATGCCCATTAGCAATAACTCCCTAGGCCTCCGCTCCCCTCCCCCAACCCAATGATTACCACCATCTTGTCTTCCTAAGCAACAACTAATCTTTCTGTCTCTGTAGATTTACCTATTCTGGACATTTCATATAAATGAAATATAATACATGATCTTTTGTTATTGACTTTTTTGATTTGATATTTTCAAGGTTCATCCATGTTATAGCATGTATTAGTATGCCATTCCTTTTTATGGCCAAATAATATTCCAGTGTTTGAAAATACATTTTGTTCATCCAATCATCAGCTAGTGGATATGTGGGTTATCCACTTTTTGACTATTATGAACAAATTGCAGCTAACATTTTGTCCAAGTTTTTGTGAGAAAGGTTTTATATCTTTCTCTTGGGTATGTACCTAGAAGGGAATTGCTGGGTCATATGGCAAATCCGTTTACATTTCTTGAAGAACTCCAAATTGTTTTTCAAAGTGCTTCACCATTTTACATTCCCACCAGGAATCTATGAGGATTCCAACCTCTCCAACATTCTCACCAACACTTACTATTGTCTGCCTTTTTGATAACTACCAGTAGATATGAAGTGGTATCTGGTAGTGCCTTTTATTTGTATTTCCCTAATGACTAATGATGTTGAGCAATTTTTCACTAACTCTATCTTGAAAGAGTACACTGTTCGGAAAGATTACTTAACTGGTTGTTGTAAAATGTGTTAGTTAAGCCTAAGTAAAATAGTCAGTTTTATAGACTGTGGCTTTGGCTTTCTAGAAGACGATGATGTTTAGTAAAAACAGGTGTAAAATGTTGGTCCAATGAGAATTACTTAAATTAATAACAAAATAAATTTAAAATGCATAACAGCATTCCGAGTACCATAAAGTGGTTATATGCAACGCAGGTAACACAGACTTCCTGCCTAAGTTTGCAAAAAGGAAGCAAAATGATCTTCATAATTATACGTTGGAAAGGAAGACTTGAGATAGGAAGACAGGAAGGTTTCAAATATTGTGGTCAATAACAGCAGATCATATTGAATAAGCAATGCAATTTATAAAAATGGCCAACAAGTTGATGTGAATATATAAATGTAAATCTTTATCCAATTTTTAAACTCTAAAATTGCAGCATGCTGTTTAAGATATTTTGTGAAGGCTAGATAATGAAATAAACAACTTACTTGGGTCCTGTTTAGTCTTAAATCCTCTAATTATATAATTCCTGGTTAACGTCCAGGTTTTTTTTAAGTACATAATAAAAGCACAGTGTTTTAAACATTTCAGCTATTCACTTGTCATGAGAATAGATAATCAGCCAAGAAACTTATCTTTTTGTTTTGAAGCTGTTGACATTTATATAAGAACTCTTTACTTATCCCAGGTTATGTCCTAGTAATTTATTCATATGTATTAAAATTTTTAACAAGTTTGTGACAAAGAACAGGTGAGATGAGTCAGGAGTCATGAGAAGGTCAGCATAAAGTTCTTTTTGTCACCATATGAAATCCCCAGACAAGAGGAAACAGATGGGTTTGGTTACATTACCCTTGCTGTGCCAAATAAACAATTGAGGAAAATGTTAAATATCCTTTTGCTACATGTCTGGGTCTAGGCTCGGAATGGTGCTTGACGTTAACAATGCTGGCTTTTCCAGCTGTTCAATATTTAATGGCAGAAACTTGAAAATTTTTTAACACATAGCATGAAAAAGTTCATTTGAATCCTCATGGGTTGACTTTTCAGGAGACATTTACTGGATGTTAATTATATGTAAGACACTGTGTTGGGCATGGGAAGGGGCTTGGATTCCTTAGGGAGATCTTCGGGGACCAGGTAGCATTTAAAGTAGATTTTAAACAGCTATGTTTTTTCCAGTAGTCATGTACGAATGTGAGAGTTGGAACATAAAGAAGACTGAGTGCCAAAGAATTGATGCTTTTGAACTGTTGTGCTAGAGGAGACTCTTAAGAGTCCCTTGAATGGCAAGGAGATCAAACCAATCAATCCTAAAGGAAATCAACTTTGAATATTCATTGGAAGGATTGATGCTGAAGCTGAAGCTCCAATACTTTGGCCACCTAATGTGAAGAGCCAGGTCATTGGTAAAACCCTAATACTGGAAAGATTGAAGTCAAAAGGAGAAGGAGGCAGCAGAGGATGAGATGGTTAGATAGCTCACTGACTTAATGGACATGAATTTGAGCCAACCCTGGGAGACAGTGGAAGACAGAGGAGCCTGGTGTGCTACAGTCCATGGGATCTCGGAGTCAGACATGACTTAGCAACTGAACAACAACAATTAGGATACTGATAATAGATAAAAGCTCAGAGTGACAATTATATCTTAAGAAAAAACAAAATCAAAGTTGGTTGTGAGTAAAAGTTTCCACTCAAAGAAGTGAACAGCATTCATACATCCAAGAAACATTTAAATGTCCACAAAAGTTCAGACAATAAACAGAGCAGTTCAAAACCAATCAAAAAGAGAGATACCTACCTTTTAGGAAGTAAAAATACATTATCTGGGAAATAAGATGGTATGGGCAGAGATAGTGTCCAAGTTGGAGGTTGACAGAGGAGGAGTATGGCCCCATTAAATCTGAGCCCCTGGCATCTAGACACATTCAAGGGAACAATTAAACAAAAACATATTGGAAGACTTTGAATCTTTCCTGTAGACTCACAAAAGTGTCAAAAGGGGAGTCTTATTTTCAATGTGTATTTCCAAGTTAATAGTTATTGTAAAAGGAGATCATTCTTAAGGTAAATGTTAATGGAGTGTCAGTTAAATTGATGGATATTTTCCTCCTCTCTATCCCAAGATTCATTAACATGGTAGTAAATGTATGAAAAAGAAATAGATACATAAGAGTAATCCCATGGTGGAGGTCAATTGGGAGACTGGATTTGACATATATACAGTACTATGTATAAAATATATAACCAAGGAGAATCAGCTGTATAGTTCAGGGAACTCTACTCACTAGGTGACCTAAATGGGAATGAAATCCAAAAAAGTGAGAATATATGTATACTATGTATATGTGTAGCTGATTTACTTTGCTCTGCGGCAGAAACTAACACAACATTGTGCAACCACACTCCAGTTAAAAACAACAAAAAATGAATAATCCCACCAGTGGGTAAAAGATTTCAACAAGAAATTTCCGGAAGACAGAAAAAAGTCAGCTGGACAGAATAGATGACAGATGATATGATATATACTTTGGAATGAGTTGAAACTGTGTATTTGTGTACATAAGTGTATAATTAAGTAAGCTAAAACCAAATTATATTATTAGCATGAGGCAAACCAAAAGCTATACAAGAGATCAAATGGAAACCCAGTTATACTCCTTGGTTCTGCAGTGAGCAATATTTACATATCATGAGGACGGGCGTCACCAATGGCTCAGTGGGTAAAGAATCCACCTGCAATGCAGAAGACACAGGAGTCGTGGGTTCATCCCTGGGTCAGGAAGATCCCCTGGAGGAGGAAATGGCAACCCCTCCAGTATTCTTGCCTGAAGAATCCCATGGACAGAAGAGCCTGGTGGGCTATAGTCCAAAGGTTCACAAAGAGTCAGACATGACCAAGCAACTAAGCACATAGGCACGATGTTGTTAACGGTGATGATGATTTCATCAGTCAGTTTTATAACACTATTAAGGAATGGAACAGAGGAGGATGTGAGAGAGCATGGTTAAATCAGCTCCCTGCTGAAAAGCCTCCCATGGGTTCCAATTGCACTTAGAGTGAAATCCTCTATGGCTCAGTGGGTAAAGAATCCACCTGCAATGCAGAAGACACAGGAGTCGTGGGTTCAATCCCTGGGTCAGGAAGATCCCCTGGAGGAGGAAATGGCAACCCTTCCAGTATTCTTGCCTGAAGAATCCCACGGACAGAAGAGCCTGGTGGGCTATAGTCCAAAGGTTCACAAAGAGTTGGACACGACCAAGCAACTAAGCACATAGGCATGATGATGTTAACGGTGATGATGATTTCATCAGTCAGTTTTATAACACTATTAAGGAATGGAACAGAGGAGGATGTGAGAGAGCATGGTTAAATCAGCTCCCTGCTGAAAAGCCTCCCATGGGTTCCAATTGCACTTAGAGTGAAATCCTCACCATGGTTTTAAAATCCTCGCAGCCTCTGGTCCCTGTCTGCCTCCCTGAACCCACAGCCTCTCTCCCCAGCTCTTGAACCATCATTCAGTGACACTGGCCTTCTTTCTCTTCCTTAAACAAGTCAAGGTCCTTCCCTCCTCAGAGCCTTTGCCCTTGATCTTCCCTGTGTGTAAAATATTCTTTTGTTGGAGAATAAGTTGATCCCTGTTACCCATTCTCTTCTCCCACAGGAATAGAATTTTAGCTCAGCACATGGCTGCCCAGAATAGAAACCACATTTCAAGTTTCTCTTGCAGCTAGCTGTGTCTCTGTGACTAAGTTCTGGCGAAAAGAATGTGAGCCGAAGAGATGGGAAATTTCTGAGTTGTGTCCTTACAGAGAAAGGATGTATCCTGCTCCTTCGTCCACCCTGACGTGTGGAACATGAATGTAGTGAAAATATCTTGGACCTTACAGATGAAAAGCAAGAAAACAGAAGGAGCCTGGACCCCTGGCTGGCCTACCCTTAGGCTACGATATAAGGCAAAAACTAACCTTCACTTGTTTAAACTGTTGTTATAGGGTCTGTTACATGCACCTTACCAGATCCTAATTAATACCATGCTTTCTTACTCTAGATCTTCAGAATACAGGCTCACCTCAAATGTCATTTCAGAGGAACATTTCCTTTATTTTTTTTTAATTTTTATTTATTATTTTTTGCTGCGCTGAGTCTCTGTTGCTGTACTTGGGCTTTCTCTAGTTGTGGTGAGCAGGGGCTACTCGTTGCAGAGAAAGGGCTTCTCGTTGCAGTGGCTTTTCCTGCTGCAGAGCGCTGGTGCAGCCTCAGTGGTGCATGGGCTCAGTTGCCCCCATGGCACAGAGAACATGCATGGGATATTCCTGGACCAGGGATTGAACCCATGTCCCTGCATTGGCAGGCGGATTCTTAACCACTGGACCATCAGGGAAGTCCTACTTATTTGCTTTTTGATTGCCTTTCTCCTAGAATTAAGTTTCACAAATATGATACTCTTGTCTGTTTTGCTCATTGCCTGCAACGGTGTCTGGCACATAGTAGTGAGTAACATGTTTGAGCTGAATTATTGACTTGATCACAACAGATAAAATAAATCAATAGAAAAGTGGCATACCCATATTATTTGGAAATATAGAGATCAGTTAGGAAAAACAAAGCTGAAACATTCTTAAGTGGCTCCTTCTAGGTACCAGATCTGGAGGGTGGACTGTTGGCACAGGGTGCTATTGGTTTGGTTTTGTTTTTATTATAAACCCCTTAATACTAATTTTTTTCACTTGTGCATTTATCACTTTGGAAAAGACCAAATTTAAAACTAAATCTTGAAATACTGTATGGTCATCACAGTGGTAGAAGAATGTTTAATAATATGGAAATATGAAAATAAAAAGAGTAGGTTGTATAACACATCAATATGTAGAGCTAGGTCTATTTCTGTATATATATATGAAACACATAAGCATAAAAAAGATGCTGTGTTATAGTCAATGCATATGGCGTATTCCTAACTTTAGATAAAAATGGATATTCAAGTTTTATTAATAGAATCCACCTTTTCCTGATTAACAATGTTGAATGAATATTTAAAGACTTTAGCTTTGAAAAGACACCGTGTTATCTTCCTTCCTATGAGTCCTACAGGCCACTTAATGAGCCATTTCTTGAGAAGTTTTACCCTTACCTAAGAGCAGTGAGGATCCACTGGGGTGTGTTAAGCAGAGAAGGTGGGAAAAAATTGGCTTCAGGCAGGTTGGTCTCTCTGTATTTGAAGAGGCAAGCCTAGAATCAGAGAAATGATTTAGGAATCAGTTGAAGCAATCAAGGCAAGAAATGATGGATCCCTGAAGTGAGAAAAGAGTGGTTGGGTTAGAGAGGAGGGGGCTGACTCAACAACAACAGGACCTGTCAGCAGCATCAGTGAGAATGAAGCATGTTCATGACTATAGGCTCTGTGAGGTCAAGGACCTTTGTTACTACTCCAGGGACCACCTAGCATGGTTCCTGGTACATGCTGATGCTCAGTGAATATTTGTGATCTAAAAAAGAGGAGAACTTCCGCAGTGAGTGGCTCAGTGGTACATAATCTGCTTGCCAGTGCAGGAGACAAAAGGGAGATGAGTTTGATCCCTGGTTGGGAAGATCAAGGAGGGCATGACAACCCACTCCAGTATTCTCACCTGGAGAATCCCATGGACACAGGATCCTGGCAGGCTATAGCCCATGGGGTTGCAAAGCGTCACAACTATAGCCACTGAGCACGCATGCATGCAAAGACGAGGAAAGAATCAAGGATGAACTCAGAAGTCTGACGAGGTGACCTGGGTGACCTTTCTGTTTGCTGAGCAATCACATGAGGGGCAATAGAGGCAAGGGGAGACCAGCGAGCAACTTGAAGATTCCTGGTGTTGATGGACGTAAAGGCAGTCGGGGAACATCTGACTTTCCAGGGCTAGAAGATCTTGGCTAGAAATAGGTTTGAGAGTCACCAACATAAGGTGGAGAGTGCTGCCAACAGAGCATTCAATTCAGATCTGAAAAATGGCCGTTGTATTTAGAACCAAGAGGTGTGAGTGAGGTTCACTTGGGGAGCTTAGAAATATATGAGAAAATAGGGACTGGAGGCCGGTTTTTTTGTGTGTTAAGGAGACTGACAAAGCTACCACCTTTTCCTCCTTTTTAGGGTTTTCCCCTTTTCATGTTCATGCTTCTCTGAACTTGCACCCACTGCTAAATTGTCACTTTCTTATCAAGTTTCCAATGACTAATTTGGCAGCAGGAAGGTTTTTCCACTTGGTCACATTTGTAATCAGTGCATTATCAGCAAGCTGACAGCGCCTTGTTTGTGCTGGTTCAGAACGTGACCCTACAAAACCGGTCCTCCAGATGCTTGGCTTTTCCTGCGTTATGGTCACATTCACAGTTTCTGCGTGTCTTTTTCACCTTTCCTGGTATAACTACATACACACACTCAAGATCCAGAAAAAGATAATAGATTTTATAACTTTACAAATTACAAATTATGCTGCTGCCACCGTGTTTTTGATTATTGATTGAGATTTGTGTATTTTTCCAAATTTTCTCAACTAGGATATTCTCAGCACATGGATATTTCCTTAATATGGCATTCCCCCACCCGCTTCTTTCTTCCCTCAAGCCATTATTTCTCTTTTAACACAGCTCCGTCACAGTATTACTTTTCCTTTATAATTAACCAGCCATACTTCTTGCCTTTGCTTAACCAATATGAAAGCTCTCTCCTCCATTGTATTTCATGATTTTCTCTTTATAATAACTCTTGGAGACAAAGTGATTTGGCAAATTACACAGGAATATTAAGGGCCTAATTGTTTTGTGGTAGCTTGCACTCTGTTCAGACAAAATGTCTCTAATTATAAGCCACTTGTTTTATCATCAAAACATTTACTCAGGTACTTCTCAGCACATTGTTGGTGGCAGACTCCATGTATGCGCTGTAAACTTCAATGGCAAATACAGGCCTTAGCAGCTATTCCATAAGTCTGTGAATGAATGAGAAACCTCAGGCTGATACATCCAGCAGTTTGTGGAGAGAGTATGACATGAGATTAGACCTCACACGTGAAAATCCTGTAGATAAAGCCTTGACAACTATGGTCGTCCTTGCTGTAACAGCCCACAAAGAAGCAGATCAAGAGATGGATGGCAAGTCTTGAGTCCCTTTTAGAGATGAATGTAAATGGGTAAGCAACCTCATTCCTTATGGCTCTTAGATGATGAAAACCTTTTGGTTGGAATGACCACTTACCAAAGGAGGAGGGAAATTTTTCTAGCTCCAATTAAACATGGTGGAATTAGCCAAGTGAGCTAGGAATACTAACTTCATTTCATGTTGCTCAAAGGTGTTAGCTCTGCAAAAAAGACGGTCAGTATCATCATCATGTAGAAGTATTAGTTGCTCAGTCATGTCCTACTCTTTGTGACCGCATGGACTATAGCCCGCCAGGCTCCTCTGTCCTTGAAATTTTCTAGGCAATAATAGAGTGAGTAGCTATTCGCTTCTCCAGGGGATCTTCCCAACCCAGGGATCAAACCTGGGTCTCCTACATTGCAGACTGATTCTTTATCATCTGAGCCACCAGGGAAGCCTTATCATCATATACAACCTGTAATCAACTTACAAATTTTTTTTTGAGAAACGACATCGCTGATGCAGGAGGTATAGTAATGAAAACTTTTGGCTTAGTGTCCAGAGACTATAATTTACGCCTGGTTCTGCCACTAACTACCCACTCCAGTGTTCTTGCCTGGAGAATCCCAGGGACGGTGGAGCCTGGTGGACTGCTGTCTATGGGGTTGCACAGAGTCGGACACAACTGAAGCAACTTTGCTGCAGCAGCTGCCACTAACTTTGTAACCTTAGGCAAATTAATTCACTTCCCTGCATTACTGAAACGAGGTCTGTTTCCCCCACTATAATGGGAGAGCTGATAGATCTCTAGATCATGACTCTAGAATTCTAAATCCTGTTATCTCAGTTGTTGCTTTGTTCAGAGTGTTTCATGCTTTTCCAGGACTTGGATATGATGGTTTTGGTCAAGCTTCTTCACAATATATACATTGTATAATATTAAAATATGCCAGATGAGAAAAGGGTTTCAATCAATTTCTTTTGTTTAATATATATTAAAGCAGAACTTCCTGCCATTTAGATTTGTGAGCTTGGAGGTAAAGCAATGGAAGAATTGATCTCTCATAGTGTTATTAACGAAAATAGTTGTGTTAACTATTTTGGCTCCTGGTCAGGAGCCAGTATCAACAGACCAGCCCATCGGTAAGTAACTGAAAGAGTGAGTAAGAAGAGCATGTTTATTCTTCTGCATTCTCAGGGAATAGTGAGCACATGAGAGCAGAACAAATCTGCAAACTCGGATTATTCATCTTGATAAGCAAGGTGTCAGACAAGCAGTTGGTAGGACCTATAATGGCTATGGAACTAATGCTCAGTCGTGTCCAACTCTTTGCGACCCCATGGACTATACCCCTCCAGGCTCCTGTGTCCGTGAAATTTCCCTAGACCAGCGAGCAACTTGAAGATTCCTGGTGTTGATGGACGTAAAGGCAGTCGGGGAACATCTGACTTTCCAGGGCTAGAAGATCTTGGCTAGAAATAGGTTTGAGAGTCACCAACATAAGGTGGAGAGTGCTGCCAATAGAGCATTCAATTCAGATCTGAAAAATGGCCGTTGTATTTAGAACCAAGAGGTGTGAGTGAGGTTCACTTGGGGAGCTTAGAAATATATGAGGAAATAGGGACTGGAGGCCGGTTTTTTGTGTGTTAAGGAGACTGACAAAGCTACCACCTTTTCCTCCTTTTTAGGGTTTTCCCCTTTTCATGTTCATGCTTCTCTGAACTTGCACCCACTGCTAAATTGTCACTTTCTTATCAAGTTTCCAATGACTAATTTGGCAGCAGGAAGGTTTTTCCACTTGGTCACATTTGTAATCAGTGCATTATCAGCAAGCTGACAGCGCCTTGTTTGTGCTGGTTCAGAACGTGACCCTACAAAACCGGTCCTCCAGATGCTTGGCTTTTCCTGCGTTATGGTCACATTCACAGTTTCTGTGTGTCTTTTTCACCTTTCCTGGTATAACTACATACACACACTCAAGATCCAGAAAAAGATAATAGATTTTATAACTTTACAAATTACAAATTATGCTGCCGCCGCCGTGTTTTTGATTATTAATTGAGATTTGGAGTGTGTATTTTTCCAAATTTTCTCAACTAGGATATTCTCAGCACATGGATATTTCCTTAATATGGCATTCCCCCACCCGCTTCTTTCTTCCCTCAAGCCATTATTTCTCTTTTAACACAGCTCCGTCATAGTATTACTTTTCCTTTATAATTAACCAGCCATACTTCTTGCCTCTGCTTAACCAATATGAAATCTCTCTCCTCCATTGTATTTCATGATTTTCTCTTTATAATAACTCTTGCAGACAATAAGTGATTTGGCAAATTACACAGGAATATTAAGGGCCTAATTGTTTTGTGGTAGCTTGCACTCTGTTCAAACAAAATGTCTCTAATTGTAAGCCACTTGTTTTATCATCAAAACATTTACTCAGGTACTTCTCAGCACGTTGTTGGTGGCAGACTCCATGTATGCGCTGTAAACTTCAGTGGCAAATACAGGCCTTAGCAGCTATTCCATAAGTCTGTGAATGAATGAGAAACCTCAGGCTGATACATCCAACAGTTTGTGGAGAGAGTATGACATGAGATTAGACCTCACACGTGAAAATCCTGTAGATAAAGCCTTGACAACTATGGTCGTCCTTGCTGTAACAGCCCACAAAGAAGCAGATCAAGAGATGGATGGCAAGTCTTGAGTCCCTTTTAGAGATGAATGTAAATGGGTAAGCAACCTCATTCCTTATGGCTCTTAGATGATGAAAACCTTTTGGTTGGAATGACCACTTACCAAAGGAGGAGGGAAATTTTTCTAGCTCCAATTAAACATGGTGGAATTAGCCAAGTGAGCTAGGAATACTAACTTCATTTCATGTTGCTCAAAGGTGTTAGCTCTGCAAAAAAGACGGTCAGTATCATCATCATGTAGAAGTATTAGTTGCTCAGTCATGTCCTACTCTTTGTGACCGCATGGACTATAGCCCGCCAGGCTCCTCTGTCCTTGAAATTTTCTAGGCAATAATAGAGTGAGTAGCTATTCGCTTCTCCAGGGGATCTTCCCAACCCAGGGATCAAACCTGGGTCTCCTACATTGCAGACTGATTCTTTATCATCTGAGCCACCAGGGAAGCCTTATCATCATATACAACCTGTAATCAACTTACAAATTTTTTTTTGAGAAACGACATCGCTGATGCAGGAGGTATAGTAATGAAAACTTTTGGCTTAGTGTCCAGAGACTATAATTTACGCCTGGTTCTGCCACTAACTACCCACTCCAGTGTTCTTGCCTGGAGAATCCCAGGGACGGTGGAGCCTGGTGGACTGCTGTCTATGGGGTTGCACAGAGTCGGACACAACTGAAGCAACTTTGCTGCAGCAGCTGCCACTAACTTTGTAACCTTAGGCAAATTAATTCACTTCCCTGCATTACTGAAACGAGGTCTGTTTCCCCCACTATAATGGGAGAGCTGATAGATCTCTAGATCATGACTCTAGAATTCTAAATCCTGTTATCTCAGTTGTTGCTTTGTTCAGAGTGTTTCATGCTTTTCCAGGACTTGGATATGATGGTTTTGGTCAAGCTTCTTCACAATATATACATTGTATAATATTAAAATATGCCAGATGAGAAAAGGGTTTCAACCAATTTCTATTGTTTAATATATATTAAAGCAGAACTTCCTGCCATTTAGATTTGTGAGCTTGGAGGTAAAGCAATGGAAGAATTGATCTCTCATAGTGTTATTAACGAAAATAGTTGTGTTAACTATTTTGGCTCCTGGTCAGGAGCCAGTATCAACAGACCAGCCCATCGGTAAGTAACTGAAAGAGTGAGTAAGAAGAGCATGTTTATTCTTCTGCATTCTCAGGGAATAGTGAGCACATGAGAGCAGAACAAATCTGCAAACTCGGATTATTCATCTTGATAAGCAAGGTGTCAGACAAGCAGTTGGTAGGACCTATAATGGCTATGGAACTAATGCTCAGTCGTGTCCAACTCTTTGCGACCCCATGGACTATACCCCTCCAGGCTCCTGTGTCCGTGAAATTTCCCTGGCAAGAATACTGAAGTGGGCAGCCTTTCCCTTCTCTACCCCTTTCTCTTCCCAGATGGAAGATGGCTTAATTCTCTATGCGGCAAGCCAAGACAGGTCTGGCCCCTAGTTGGAGCAGTAGAGGACAGAGCTATTCTGCTTTTGGAAAAAAAGAGTGGCTTTTTAAAGTTCCACTGTCTCTCTCTCTTTCTCTCAGTCTTTGGAGCCAGCTTTTCAACCATAAGTAAAACAGATACAAACCCACCAGGATTCAAACCCCACTGGTAATTGTTCACCCATTTTGGCAGTGCCTATCTTCCCAACAGAGACATGATCAAAAGATATTAAGCATTATCTGTTGTTTATCCCTAAAAGGGTCCATGGAGACAATTTATTTTTGCCATATCCTGGCCTGGTGAGAGAGGATGTTGCTCACCATCTGCCATTTACTGGTCAGATTACAGTGTCAAGACTAACCGGGCAGCTGGTTTGCTTCACCGATAAAAGAATGAAAGGCCTTGCTTGTAAATAGCTTTGTCTGTGTTAGCAACATCTTAAATTAGCCTTGCTACCCTCACATTCCCCAAGGGCTACTTCAAATGCTCTGCCCATTCTTAGGCTGTGAGTCACCCTGGTGACTAATCTTGACAATCAGTTCCTGGAGGTTTTCTTTGTGGCAGAGTCTTAGTGCCTGTGTGTGATGGCTTTGAATTTGGTAGGAACTTGGGCTCTGTGTTTGTCTGTTCCTGGTAATGGGTGTGTTTGTGTGGAGTAGGGAGGGGTGGGGGTGGGGGTGAGGTGGTGAATTCTCCCTTGCTAGGATCTGAGCAATGGAGTGCTGCTGAATTTCTCCACCACTTTACACACCTATCTGATTCACCCTAAAAATAAGAAAGGTAATTTATTCCCAACCAATGCCAAGATTCTGCGGAGAGCAGCTCTTTAGCGTCCCAGAAGTCTTTCAGTTCTGCTAGCATTTGATAATTTCTACCTACTCCATCTTCTTAAAAACAGTCACCTGACGGACTGTGCAATAGCTTGTGGGAAAAGGGGTTGGAGGGTGAAAGGAGAAAAGAATATAGTGCCTAAATGCAGCAAAAAAGGAGGAGGAGGAGGGAGAGGAGAGATGGGGGATGAGGAGAGGGAGGAGGGTGGGGGAGAAGGAGGAGAGAGAAGAGGAAGAAGGGGAGTAGGAGGAGAGGGGGAGGGGAGAACAGGAAGGAGAAGAAGAAGGCAACCAGGTGATGAAAGGAGACCATTTTTTGAAACAAAGCATTTGCCTGTATCCCTTCCTAGGCCTCCAGAAACTTCCCACTGTTGAATGTGCCGTTCACTCCCAGAAGGACTTTTTCCGCTCCTCATGGGTTTCTTTCTGAGCTTAGAGAACCCTCAGATAAGAGCTTAATAAGGAGGTGAGTAAACCTAAGACCGCTCTCCTCCATTCCAGGGTTTCTCAGAGCATGATCTGTGAGCATTTCTTGAAATCATCTGGGGCCCTAATTTTAAAAAAAGACAAATTTCTGGACCTAAATCAGTATCTCCAAGGGGGCTAGCTGGGTTGACCTGGGAATTTATGCAGGGTTAGCAGGGTTTTTTTTAATATATATATATAGTTAAGGAGGAAGGACTCAGATGATTCTTAATGTCACCAAAATTTTGTGAATCACTGCTTTAATCCATAGGACTCAGAGCTCTGTTTTTCTCCCTGTGAAGGATAAAATTTAACAGTGTCTAGAACTTGCATCATCAGCCAAGAAATGTGGGTGTTGCATAGCTCTAAGCATCCTGAAACACTAAAGAAAGATGTGTGTACAAATATTGTAAGAGAAAACATTGCTGCATTGCTATGACACATAGTCAGATATCATGAAAGATACCAACATCATAAATCTCAAAAAGAAAATGAATTAGGAAGCTCATCTGCAGGGGGCTTAAGAATAATACGTACTATGTATATGGAAAGAGATGACACACCTGAAAACAAAGTTGCAACGAGGAGGTGGCTCTTTTTAGGGATCTCGGCACACTGTACTGCAGTGAATTTCCAGCATAATTTACTGCCAACTCTCCATGCTGGGGGCATTCTTCCCTGCCTCGTGGCGGGCACAACGGCTCATTACCCACAGTCTGCATGCTGCAGAGCCAGGAAATGCAGCTGACAGAATAGTACTATAATCTGAGGCGGAAAAACATTGAGATCCAGTGCCTGGCCAGGTGGCTGGCTTATCCCTGAAATGCAAACCCGTGTTTCTGGGTTTTCTCTGCTGTGAACTCAGTGTGCAGGAGCTTCCCAAAGAGAATCAGAAATGACACACAGAGGGGAGGGAAGATAACCCACCTCACGGTGTTCGGTAAAACATCAGGTACCCCTGAAAACCTGATGTCTGAGAATAAGCCAAGATACAAGCAAACAAACAACAACCAGAGAAGCACCTTTGCTTTCCATGTTGTATTCTGTAACGCTGGTGTTGTTTAGTTGCTAAGTCGCATCTGAATCTTTTCCGATCCCATAGACTGTAGCTTGCTAGGCTCCTCTGTCCATGGGATTTTCCAGGCAAGAATGCTGGAGTGGGTAGCCATTCCCTTCTCCAGGAGATCTTCCCAAGCGGGATGTACCATGTCTCCTGCTCGGCAGGCAGATTTTTATCACTGTGCCACCAGGGGAGCCTCAATTCTGTAATGACCCACCTCTTAAACTGTTTTTCATGGATAGGAATGGAAGAAAGAAATTTTTATAAACACTTACAGCAAAGTCACCCTGTCAAAAATAGGATCATTTAAAATAAACAATGGGATTGAAGAATGGAACATTCCAAGAAGAAAACTCAAAGGAAAAAAAAAAAAAAAGAAGAAGAAGAAAAGTCAATAATTAAAGGTTTTTGGTTGTCAGTAATCCACTCTGCGTTGATTAAATGAACATTTTGTGGAATGATGAATAAGATAGAAAAGAATTCTGTTTTGTATTTATAAAGGCTTCAGTTCAGTTCAGTTCAGTTCAGTCGCTCAGTCGTGTCCGACTCTTTGCGACCCCATGAATCGCAGCACGCCAGGCCTCCCTGTTCATCACCATCTCTCGGAGTCCTAAATTATGAAGTTTTCCATTTTTATACAGTCCTTACAGGTTTCGACAAATACTGCTTCCCTACTGACTCTTGTTAACCTCAAACAATAGAACAGCTATTTATTTGATCAACAAAACAAGTTTATTGGGAGCAGCAAAGACTTGCAATTCAGGGCATGCAACTATGGTGAACCGCATGTAAGTCTAGTAAAACAAGAGAGAGAATACTTTTATAGCGGAGAAGGGGAAGTTGGAAGGGACCGTTTATAAGCAGAAAGTCCACTGGGAAAACCTGGAGGGTCTAAGTATGGTGACTTTTCATTGGCTGAGTTGTAACAATATGTCATTGATTTGTTGTCATGAATAAAGTAGCAAGAGCTGAAATTGACATTTCATTTTGTAAACGTCAGATTCTGAAATGCCTGAAATCATATTACACAAGGATTATTCACAAAAGCTGTCCTTATGTTCTTGTGTTTTGTCAGCCTTAGAAATATTAGGCATGTATGGAATTGAATCCAATAAAAGATACGTGCTTCTTATGTATCTTAGAATGAGAGTATCATCAGAGAACTTCACTTGTAGCAAGTTGAGGGTTTCCTGTGATGAAGTGAACAAGTATGGCCACTCTGCATTGTAACAGCTGAGACTGAGTTTTGTAACATTCTTAGTACTTTTTCTTGTGATTCTGTATGTTGACAGTACAAATGAAAGTCATGTGTTTTTTGGATTAAAATAAATGATTTACAATAATCTCCTTTTTGCTTGTCTGGTGCTTTGTTATTTACAAATCTGTTTCCCACTCATCTCACCTACTTAAATCCAGACCAGTATAAGCAGATGTCCTGAAAGTCCTTATTTAGAGCTTCAGTTATCAGTTTGTGCTCTTTCAAGAACCAGGTCTGGACAAGCTGGGAAAGTTCCTGGAGGTAGGTTGGAACGGAAGACCGCTTCCACTTTTGTTCCACATCCTTATATCCCTCCAAATGCCACGACTCCTGCTTTCATGCCTTCCACTAAGACTGGCAACCTAGTGTCATTCCATCATAGGAGACCTGTAGGGAGCTAAGGGAAATAGAGTGACTCCACACTTTTTACTGCTTCCTTATTTCTGGCAGCCTTACAGACCACCAAATCTGCTATGTGATGCTTAATTTTTCCTACCAATTCATCCAATGAATCTAGAGGTTAGGAGTGCTGGGTTCCCATTCTCATTTTGCTACTGAGTTACCATGGAATGTCTTTGGAGTTTCTGGAGTGTTTCAACCTTACTCAGAAGATGAAACTGTTAGATCAAATGCCCTCCCATACTCCATCCAATTCCAGCACTTTCTATATTAGGGAGAATCTTTGAATGAGATGTATAGGAGACTGTGAGAAGGGACAGGAAACCAAGGTCTTGGTATCTGACCTTCAGTAACTACAGTGCAGTTGAGGGGTTACAGCCTTCAAACAAGTGTCGAATTATCAGCCCAAGGCTATGTGTTATGAAATGCCCAAGCAGCTGACTGCTGAGGCTCACAATTCTGATTGCAAAGCTTGAAAATAATACTGGATACAGTTTGTAAACAAATCTGTGAGCTCTTGGGAGGCCAAATATCAACAGTCTTTTGCAATTTATTAGAGGAGGGACAGGCATCTGCAAATTGTAGATATTTACATAGATGAAATGCAATACTCTAAGGGGATTAGACTGCATCTCAGTAAAAAATGAAATGTCTAGTCACCGTATTGTAAATTTAATTCCAACCAGAATCTTTATTAAGCCTTTTGGGGCAGGAGGACATGTGGATATAAACATTTTAAAACTCGGCTGTTCTCCAGAAGCCAGCACTCTTTCCAGTTGCTGAGAAGAGAATGTCCTATTTTAGTCACACTTAAGTAACTTTAATTGAATTTTTAACTCCTTATTAGCTATTTTGAGACACCAAGAGAAAGTCAAGGCATGTACAAGAATTTAGAACAATGGCTTCTTTTGTGATAAGTATCCTTTTTTAAAAAATAGTTTAATTCATTCATTATTTGTTGGTTACACTGGTCTTCGTTGCTGCACACTGGCTTTGTCTGGTTTCCGTGAGCTGGGCTGTTCTTTTCGGCGCGTAGGTTTCTCATTTTGGTGGCTTCTCTTGTTGCAGAACACAAGCTCCAGGCACATGGGCTCAGTGTCTGTGGCGTGTGGGCTCATTAGTTGCATCTTGAAGGTTCTAAGGGAGAAGGCAATGGCACCCACTCCAGTACTCTTGCCTGGAAAATCCCATGGACGGAGGAGCCTGCAAGGCTGCAGTCCATGGGGTCACTAAGAGTTGGACGCAACTTCACTTTTACTTTTCACTTTCATGCATTGGAGAAGGAAATGGCAATCCACTCCAGTGTTCTTGCCTGGAGAATCCCAGGGACGGGGGAGCCTGGTGGACTGCCGTCTCTGGGGTCACACAGAGTCAGACATGACTGAAGTGACTTAGCAGCAGCAGCAGAGGGTTCTAAAGTGCTAGAGAGCGAGTTCAGTAGTTGTGGCTCCCTGGGCTTCAGTTGTGTGCGACATGTGGAATCTTACTGGACCAAGGATCAGACCTGTGTCCCCTGCGTTGGCAGGTGGATTCCTATCCACTGTAGCATCAGGGAAGTCTTCTCTTTAAAAAAAAAAAAAAAAAAGAATATTTATTTATTTGACTGCACTGAGTCTTAGTTGTGGCATGCAAGATCTTTCGGTTGCAGCATACGTGATCTTTAGCTGTGGCATGCAAAATCTTAGTCATGGCGTGTGGGATCTAATTCCCTGATCGGGGGTTGAACCCAGGCCCCCTGCATTGGGAACACAGAGTCTTAGCCACTGGACCACCAGGGAAGTTCCTGTGATGAGTATTCTTAACCATACTTGGTAACAAGACAGGGTCATCATTAGATAAAGCCCCTAGTATAGAGCTCTGTACATGGGAGACTCTCAAAGAATGGTTGCTGAGGGATTGACCTTGAAATTCCAATATACCTGAAAGTCAACTTTAAAGAAAATAATTAGTACTTGCACACTTGAAAATTTTGTATGTGGTTTGCATTTCAATTATTTTTCCATCTCAGCTATATTTTTCAAATGAGAAAACTGGGGGTTATACAGATTAATTTGCTCAAGACCTCATTGTCATCGCATCAGGATTGCTCTACCTTTAATTTTAAATTCCATGATTCTTTCCAAATCCCGAACATGTAGGATATAAATACAGACATAAATATAGACAGATATAGCTCTTTCTCTCAATAACTTTGCATTATTTGGAAGCAAAGAAGTCCTTGAAAAAGAAACATCTTTTATTCTGTGATTTCTTTTCTTCCCCGTTCCATTTTCCAGGCTTCCATACATCCTTGCCTTGGATAAATGTGTTGAACTTTCCAAATATCAGACCCAAATGTAAGTTTTAGAAACGAAAAAACCACAACCTTGAGAATAATTTTCAAGAAGCCCTCCAGTTTTTAAAGATTCCTTTTGGGGCCCACTGGGTCAGGCTTCTTCACCCGGGCTGGCATCTGGCCTGGGTTTTTATTTCCCTCTGGTGCTACCTGCTGGTAGTAAATCTGCAATGGCACCTTCTAGGCCATAGACCATGCGACCATTTGTTTCTAGGGTCAGATTCTCTGTAAATCAATGATTCTCAACTTCACCTGCATATCAGAACCACATAGGATGTTTTCAAGAGTGTTGATGCTGGGGACTTCCCTGGTGGGCCAGTGGTTAGGATTCCGTGCTTCTACTGCAGGTTGGATCCCTGGTCAGGGAACTCAGATCTTGCATGCCACACTCTGTGCCTCCACAAAAAAGAAGTTGCTGTAAGAGTATTGATGCCCAAGCCTCACCCCTAGAGATTCTGATTCAATTCGGTCTGGGGAGGACCCCATGCATTGGTATTTTTTGAAAAGCTTGCCAGAGAATTCTAAACTGTAGCCAGTATTGAGAGACACCAACCTAAATCAATCAAATCTCACTAGTACAGATAATAGGAAGGGTAATGTAACTGTGAAAAATATGCATTCAATTTTTTCATATCTAGACCAGTACCCCAGTTTATTTCATACCATTAATACAACTCACTGTGACTCTAGCTGATTTTTATGGATTAAAAAAATAGAAATCAATTATTTTCTCTGTAAACTTTTAGGATATTCCTCATGACTAAACAGGAATCCAACCTAAAATAAGTTAGCTTTATTACTTTACTGCATTTCTTATTAAAAGCTATGATAATGTATAATTCAGAAAGAGGTGGTTTGCACTTCATTTTAATGTTCCTGTAAGCTTGGCATTCTTTTAACACATGAGTCAGTGTTAGACTAGGTTTCTCATTTTGGTGGCTTCTCTTGTTGCAGAACACAAGCTCCAGGCACATGGGCTCAGTGTCTGTGGCGTGTGGGGTCATTAGTTGCATCTTGAGGGTTCTAAGGAGAAGGCAGTGGCACCCCTCCAGTCCTCTTGCCTGGAAAATCCCATGGATGGAGGAGCCTGCTAGGCTGCAGTCCATGGGGTCACTAAGAGTTTGACGCGACTTCACTTTTACTTTTCACTTTCATGCATTGGAGAAGGAAATGGCAATCCACTCCAGTGTTCTTGCCTGGAGAATCCCAGGGACGGGGGAGCCTGGTGGGCTGCCGTCTCTGGGGTGACACAGAGTCTAGGCTGCAGTCCATGGGGTCACTAAGAGTTTGACGCGACTTCACTTTTACTTTTCACTTTCATGCATTGGAGAAGGAAATGGCAATCCACTCCAGTGTTCTTGCCTGGAGAATCCCAGGGACGGGGGAGCCTGGTGGGCTGCCGTCTCTGGGGTGACACAGAGTCGAACACGACTGAAGTGACTTAGCAGCAGCAGCAGAGGGTTCTAAAGTGCTAGAGAGCGAGTTCAGTAGTTGTGGCTCCCCGGGCTTCAGTTGTGCGCGACATGTGGAATCTTACGGGACCAAGGATTAGACCTGTGTCCCCTGCATTGGCAGGTGGATTCCTATCCACTGTATCATCAGGGAAGTCTTTTTTTTAAAAAAAAGAGTATTTATTTATTTGACTGCACTGAGTCTTAGTTGTGGCATGCAAGATCTTTTGGTTGCAGCATACGTGATCTTTAGCTGTGGCATGCAAAATCTTAGTTGTGGCATGTGGGATCTAATTCCCTGATCGGGGATTGAACCCAGGCCCCCTGCACTGGGAACACAGAGTCTTAGCCACTGGACCACCAGGGAGGTTCCTGTGATGAGTATTCTTAACCATACTTGGTAACAAGTCAGGGTCATCATTAGATAAAGCCCTTAGTATAGAGCTCTGTACATGGGAGACTCTCAAAGAATGGTTGCTGAGGGATTGACCTTGAAATTCCAATATACCTGAANGGAACACAGAGTCTTAGCCACTGGACCACCAGGGAGGTTCCTGTGATGAGTATTCTTAACCATACTTGGTAACAAGTCAGGGTCATCATTAGATAAAGCCCTTAGTATAGAGCTCTGTACATGGGAGACTCTCAAAGAATGGTTGCTGAGGGATTGACCTTGAAATTCCAATATACCTGAAAGTCAACTTTAAAGAAAATAATTAGTACTTGCACACTTGAAAATTTTGTATGTGGTTTGCATTTCAATTATTTTTCCATCTCAGCTATATTTTTCAAATGAGAAAACTGGGGGTTATACAGATTAATTTGCTCAAGACCTCATTGTCATCGCATCAGGATTGCTCTACCTTTAATTTTAAATTCCATGATTCTTTCCAAATCCCGAACATGTAGGATATAAATACAGACATAAATATAGACAGATACAGCTCTTTCTCTCAAGAACTTTGCATTATTTGGAAGCAAAGAAGTCCTTGAAAAAGAAACATCTTTTATTCTGTGATTTCTTTTCTTCCCCGTTCCATTTTCCAGGCTTCCATACATCCTTGCCTTGGATAAATGTGTTGAACTTTCCAAATATCAGACCCAAATGTAAGTTTTAGAAACGAAAAAACCACAACCTTGAGAATAATTTTCAAGAAGNTCCTTGAAAAAGAAACATCTTTTATTCTGTGATTTCTTTTCTTCCCCGTTCCATTTTCCAGGCTTCCATACATCCTTGCCTTGGATAAATGTGTTGAACTTTCCAAATATCAGACCCAAATGTAAGTTTTAGAAACGAAAAAACCACAACCTTGAGAATAATTTTCAAGAAGTCCTCCCGTTTCAAGATTCCTTTTGGGGCCCGCTGGGTCAGGCTTCTTCACCAGGGCTGGCATCTGGCCTGGGTTTTTATTTCCCTCTGGTGCTACCTGCTGGCAGTAAATCTGCAATGGCACCTTCTAGGCCATAGACCATGCAATCATTTGTTTCTAGGGTCAGATTCTCTGTAAATCAATAATTCTCAACTTCACCTGCATATCAGAACCACATGGGATGTTTTCAAGAGTATTGATGCCGGGGACTTCCCCAGTGGGCCAGTGGTTAGGATTCCGTGCTCCTACTGCAGGTTGGATCCCTGGTCAGGGAACTCAGATCTTGCATGCCACCACAAAAAAGAAGTTGCTGTAGGAGTATTGATGCCCAAGCCTCATCCCTAGAGATTCTGATTCAATTCAGTCTGGGGAGGACCCCATGCATTGGTATTTTTTGAAAAGCTTTCCAGAGAATTCTAAACTGTAGCCAGTATTGAGAGACACCAACCTAAATCAATCAAATCTCACTAGTACAGATAATAGGAAGGGTAATGTAACTGTGAAAAATATGCATTCAATTTTTTCATATCTAGACCAGTACCCCAGTTTATTTCATANACTCCAGTGTTCTTGCCTGGAGAATCCCATGGACAGAGAAGCCTGATGGGCTACAGTCCATGGAGACGCAAAGAGTCGGACGTGACTGAGTGACTAAGCACAACACACTGCAGCACCGGGTGTGTATGTCAGTGCTACTTGTAGTAAACAGACTTGTAGACACAGTGGGAGAAGGAGAGGGCAGGATGAACTGACAAAGCAGCATCAGACTGCTTATCCTATGCATCCTCATTATGGTCGGGAGGCTTTGTGTCTTGTCAGGACAGAATGTCAGAATCTATCCATCACCCGTACCTGTGAGACTCTGACCCTCTGACCTGCTGGACTTCATGGCTTTTAGGAATCTACAGCTGTGGCATTTTTCTTTAACTGTGTGAGCTTTCTAGAAAAAAGCCAAACCCCAAACCGAACCACCACAAGTAACAACAAAAAAACTCATCTGGTATCTTTTGGCCTTTAGGCCTTTTCTTAGCTTCAAAAATTTTATAAACACACAAAAAATTCACAGTCTTGTTAAGTGCTTTCTCAGTCTGATGGGGGAGAATTGCCAGTGTTAGTCTCAAGTGCAATTTTTATGGAAAACATTTTGTAATAGAATATAACTCATTATTTAACAAGATGAATTTGAAAATTTCACTGAACTTAAAAGATTTCCAATAAATATAGTCTTACAAAATATAAGGATACATGAAAGGGAGGCAGAGTAAATTCAGTTGTTTTTAGTCTTATTGCCTGATTAAAGTTCTGAAAATATTGTGCAATTATTTATTTTCATGGCTGAAGAAATGAATTACAAAACTAGGGAGATGTGGTCTTGAAATTATTTGAAAACAACCCACTAACTCATTCTCTCACACTTGTTCTATCTAGAGGATTATAGTCCCATGAATTTCCCAGCATTATCATTTTCGATTTAGCCAAGATTCCAGTTCTGATCATCCAGAATAGATCTAGGGAAGGTAATGTGATTTTTAAATTTCTGTTAAAATCATTTTGTACTTGGAAGGAAATAATTTCAGCACCCTTTGGTACTGCAAAATAGACAGGCAGTTCTAAATTCCTGAGATTAGTGTCAACATCAGTCAAAATGTTATCACTAAGATGGATTATTCCACCTGGTTCTATTTTAAACTAAACAGGATTGCTCATAGAGACCCAATCTACTCCATCAAATTGTTCGGGAGGGAAGTCTCTTTATTTGGAGGCCAGGTATGGGTTTAAACTGGAGAGCGTTGGGGACACAGAGAACTTGTCACTCATCTAAGGTTGCACAGTGAGTCATGGTCAAGGTCAGACTATATCCAAGTATTTTGCTGTCCACCAACACCCCACCGCCTTGGGAACCCCACTGTTGAATGCACTGTTGACATTACTCTCTTTTTAATTCTTTTGATAAATGCAAACCTCTGCAAGTTCTTAATCAATTTCTTGCTTTTTCCAAATGGTGCACTTTCTCATTGGAATGTTAAGTTCCAGACTTTTTATATCTAAAAGATGTTGCTAGGAAATGTCTGATCCATTCCAACTACCTTGCAAATGTAGCAAAATTATGAAGTGAAAAATATTTGAGGCCTTTTCAAGGGTACACATGTGGGACTGTTACTTCTTAGGACAAAGCAAAGTTATTCAAGAGATTACATTTGCCAGGAGGGGAAAGCCAAAAACCACGTTCCAGCAAGACCCAGGATCTTAGAAATAACAGCAAATTCATGAAAGTGTTTTGATATTGTCAGCATGTTAAGTGTATTTAAATGTTTAAATAGTCAGTTAAAATATGCATATTAATCAATAACACTGCTGCTGCTGCTGCTAAGTTGCTTCAGTTGTGTCCGACTCTGTGCGACTCCATAGACACCAGCCCACCAGGCTCCCCCGTCCCTGGGATTCCCTAGGCCAGAACACTGGAGTGGGTTGCCATTTCCTTCTCCAACGCATGAAAGTGAAAAGTGAAAGTGAAGTCGCTCAGTCGTGTCCGACTCTTTGCGACCCCATGGACTGCAGCCTTCATGTCCGACTCTGTGCGACTCCATAGACACCAGCCCACCAGGCCCCCCCGTCCCTGGGATTCCCTAGGCCAGAACACTGGAGTGGGTTGCCATTTCCTTCTCAACGCATGAAAGTGGAAAGTGAAAAATGAAAGTGAAGTCGCTCAGTCGTGTCCAACTCTTTGCGACCCCATGGACTGCAGCCTACTAGGCTCCTCCGTCCATGGGATTTTCCAGGCAAGAGTACTGGAGTGGGTTGGTCATAGCAAACACCCTCTTCCAACAACACAAGAGAAGACTGTACACATGGACGTCACCAGATGGTCGACACCAAAATCAGATTGATTATATTCTTTGTAGCCAAAGATGGAGAAGCTCTATGCTCCTGCTGCTGCTAAGTCGCTTCAGTCGTGTCCGACACTTTGCGACCCCATAGATCGCAACCCACCAGGCTCCCCCGTCCCTGGGATTCTCCAGGCAAGAACACTGGAGTTGGTTGCCATTTCCTTCTCCAATGCGTGAAAGTGAAAGGTGAAAGTGAAGTCCCTCAGTCGTGTCCGACCCTCAGCAATCCCATGGACTGCAGCCTTCCAGGCTCCTCCATCCATGGGATTTGCCAGGCAAGAGTACTGGAGTGGGGTGCCATTGCCTTCTCCAGGAGAAGCTCTATAGAGTCAGCAAAAACAAGACCAGGAGCTGACTGTGGCTCAGATCATGAACTCCTTATTGCCAAATTCTGACTTAAATTGAAGAAAGTGGGGAAAACCACTAGACAATGCAGGTATGACCTAAATCAAATCCCTTATGATTATACAGAGGAAGTTAGTGGGTTGCCATTTCCTTCTCCAATGCATGAAAGTGAAAAGTGAAAATGAAGTCGCTCAGTCGTATCCAACTCTTAGCGACCCCATGGACTGCAGCCCACCACGCTCCTCTGTCCCTGGGATTTTCCAGGCAAGAGTACTGGAGTGGGATGCCATTGCCTTAATTCTCCATGTGGTTTTCCAAAGAATTTATGTTATATTAAGATGCTTTGGTTAAGTATTCCAATATGAGGCCCCCCCCCCAAGACCCGGTAGGTTGACAGGATATGGCTAAGCTTGCTCTATGCTACCCCCACCTAATCAAGACTCACTGTTGGGAGGCTGCACAGTTGAGTTTTCACATGAGACACCACGGGGAGCTGGGCACACAGGAGAGGGCACAGGAGTAGACTTCCCCACCCCCCCACCACACCATCTTCCTTTGTCCACTTATGCTTCTCAGAGTGACAAAGGTGGTTATTATTAAAAGCCAGCTTTCAATACACACACACCTTCCCTGGAAGAGGGAATGCAACCCACTCCAGTATTCTTGCCTGGAGAATTCCGTGGACAGAAGAGCCTGGTGGGCTACTGTCCATGGGATCGCAAAGAGTCAGACACGACTGAGCGACTAACACTTCTTCACTTCAGCACAACTTACTTCCCTTCCAAATGGTAATCTTTACATNTTCATTGAGTTAGACAAGGCTGTGGTCCTAGTGTGATTAGATTGACTAGTTTTCTGTGAGTATGGTTTCAGTATGTCTGCCCTCTGATGCCCTCTTGCACCACCGATCATCTTACTTGGGTTTCTCTTACCTTGGGTGTGGGGTATCTCTTCACGGCTGCTTCAGCAAAGCACAGCCGCTGGTCCTTACCTTGGACGAGGGGTATCTCCTTAGAAAGATTTAGATGTAAAAATTTTTCTCTGCTCTTTGGCCTCCTCTCTCCCTGCCACTGTGCACTGCGTATCTGCATTATACAACAATTAGACCTCCCCACTGGCAGAAACACCCTCTCAACCAAGAAGAGCAACTTTCTCCCAGCATCAGTAAGCAACTCCTTAAAAGATAACCTTTCTTCTTGACCTTGTAAGGGGCCATGATGCCGCTTAGATCTGGATTGTGTGAACTATCAATGACGTGTCATTTAACGTATAGCCCTCAGTCTCAAAACACTTATATAACTGTGCCTTGACTTCTAACAGGTGGAACAATTCTCAGAGTTTTCTGAGATGCTCTTCTTGGGTTATAATCCTCAAATTTGGCTCAAATAAAATTTTCCATTTTTTCTTAGATCATCTGATTAATATTTCATCAACAATGTTATTTAGAAGAGTTTATTTTTTTAACAAGAGAAAAACAAACAGAAGCTTATTAACTTGTATACCTCAGGTGTTGTCCATGGGACACACAGAGGGAAAATCAGGAAAGTTTATGTTCAGTTCAGATGTCACTCAATGAAAATTCTTCTTAAAAAATATTGCCGGAAAATACATACTCTCTGTCAATTTTGTATAGAAAACACATCCATTATTATAATTTCTATATTGGAGGTGATGTTTTTACCAAAATGTAAGGTCTATGAAAGCAGCAACTTTGCTGCTTTTCTTAAAAAAAAAAAAAAAAGTAAGGAAGATTTTATTCTTTTATGCATTTCTCCAAAAAACCCCACAAAAACAGAACCCACAAATGGAAGCAAAGAACAAAGTTTTCTAGATCTCTGGGACATGCAGGAACATGTCTTATAGAAACACAGCTATGTATTTAAAAATGTACTAATCAACATTGTCTTTTGCTTCCCCAGTCAAAAAATCTATAGAGAAAAACACTTTAAATCGTATTCTATGTAGGTCCTAACTAACAAGGACCTACTGTAGAGCACATGGAACTCTGCTCAATGTTATGCGGCATCCTGGATGGGAAGGGAGTTTGGGAGAGAATGGATCCATGTATATGTATGGCTGACTCCCTTCGCTGTTCACCTGAACTATCAAAACAGTGTTTTTCAGTCGGCTATATCCTACACAAAATGAAAAATTAAAAAAGAAAAAAAATTCACTAAAAGAAACTAAGTGAGAACCTACACAGGAACTCCCAGTACTATTTTTTCAACTTCCATGGATCTTTATTTTAAAATAAAAATTTTTTTAAGTGTCAAAAGAAATAAATTGTATTCTAATATAAATTTGTTGCACACTTAAACTTCAACTTATTCAAAGACTTACTGTGTAATAAACTGCAGAAAATAGAGTAATCTTTAATAATCTGCTCCCGATAAACAGTTAAGCAGTAGACACAGCGATAAATATAGCATGTATTACTTATTTGTTAAACTTCACATTTGTAACAAGCAGATGATTTATCATGAATAGTAACTACTTTCTTACATTTTAGGAGATACCAGATCCAGAAATGGAAGTAGGAAGTAATTTAATGAAACTGATTTTAGAAAATATTTCCTTGAGTCTGAGTCACTATGGTATTTATTCCATACTTAGGCCAGTTCCAACAGTTTAAAAATGTAGATATTAACAGATTGATAATCTTCAGGGAGAGACTATAGTGATACCAATTGCTAAAGCAACGCTTTTTCGGTTTATTGCTACAGTTCTGGTACCTTGAATAGTCCCTAGAACATAAAATGTGCTGGAAATATTTGTTGAACCAGTGGCTTTTTCTTAAACAGGTACAAATTGGCCACCAAGTAACCAGGACTGGAAATCTGGAGAATTTACTAAGACCAAGGAGAATTTAATACTCGGATATTATTCTCACTTTCGGACTTCCCAGGTGACCCAGTAGTAAAGAATCTGCCTGCCAAGCAGGATACGCAAGTTCAATCCCTGGGTTGGGAAGATGCCCTGGAGAAGGAAATGGCAACTCACTCCAGTATTCTTGCCTGGGAAATCCCATGGACAGAGGAGCCTGGGGGGCTACAGTCCTTGGGGTCACAAGAGTCAGACATGACTTGGCGACTAAACTGCCGCTACCACCATTCTCAATTTCAGGTTGGGGGTTGGTCATTGATTTGGGGATAAAGAAGGGATTTCCACTTTGACTTTGATTTATATTTTCAAATCTTCAGCCCATGTGTTGGCCATCACATGTTCACTGTGACAATTTTCAACACCTGGCTGGGGTGGCAATAGAAAGAGTTATATTTCATCTAATCTTATATCTTCAGGATGTCTTGCACATACTAGGTTTTCAATACACATCTACAGATTTGCATTGAACTATGCAATTTCAGTTTTAAGTGTAGCTTTCTATTTCTTTTGACAAATGTTAATCGGGGTAAAAATCGACATAAGGATGTAGATATACTGTTTATTCAGTCCTGCTGCAATGATTAAGTTTGGTCTTATTTCCAACCTGAAATGAAAAACAGTTCACATATGGGAACCCACTGCACAATTCCTCTCCACCTGCCAGTCATTCTTAAAGAAACTACTGCTGCTGCTGCTAAGTCACTTTAGTCGTGTCCGACTCTGTGCGACCCCATAGACGGCAGCCCACCAGGCTCCTCCGTCCCTGGGATTCTCTAGGCAAGAACACTGGAGTGGGTTGCCATTTCCTTAATTCTCCATGTGGTTTTCCAAAGAATTTATGTTATATTAAGATGCTTTGGTTAAGTATTCCAATATGAGGCTCCCCCGCCAAGACCTGGTAGGTTGACAGGATATGGCTAAGCTTGCTCTATGCTACCCCCACCTAATCAAGACTCACTGTTGGGGGGCTGCACAGCTGAGTTTTCACATGAGACACCACGGGGAGCTGGGCACACAGGAGAGGGCACAGGAGTAGACTTCCCCACGCCCCCACCACACCATCTTCCTTTGTCCACTTATGCTCCTCAGAGTGATAACGGTGGTTATTATTAAAAGCCAGCTTTCAATACACACACACCTTCCCTGGAGGAGGGAATGGCAACCCACTCCAGTATTCTTGCCTGGAGAATTCCGTGGACGGAGGAGCCTGGTGGGCTACTGTCCATGGGATTGCAGAGTCAGACACGACTGAGCGACTAACACTTCTTCACTTCAGCACAACTTACTTCCCTTCCAAATGGTAATCTTTACATCTAGTGCCATGACATCCAGAACTTTCCCTTCTGGAAAGACTTTATCCTTTGCTAGGTATTCATTTTAGTCTTTAATAATTGGTGTCCTGAGAAAGTCAATGCAATGTGTAACCGCAACTTCAATTGATGGTCACTGAATCTTCAAGATTGCCACACATTCTGGGCACAAATTGCCACCAAGTGTTGGGGGCCCCAGCCTTGAAGGCTGGGAGATAGGTTATGCCTTGAACATTTGTGCCTTGAAGTTGGCTGATAGGTTGACTGAGTTTTTGCCAGTGCAGATGAGTGAAAACAGATGTGGATGCTTGAAAGCGTGGTGGTCCTCTAGAGTAGTGCTCTCTGAGCCCAAAAGGGCCAGTGGTCAAAGGGGGCTTAATTTGAAGCCCATCACTTCTTGACCCTTGAAGTCACATAGTCATAGTATTTGATTGCCCCATTGTGCAGTGCAGTGAGAAAGTGACTTCTTCTATGATATCATTTCTATGTTAGAGGTCAGGTGTTAAATTCTTGAATTGCTTAGAACACAAGGACTAAATATATGATAGAACCAAAGCTTCTAGAGAGCCAAATTCTCTGATACACTAACATGTAGAAAAAAACTGTATTAGTCAAAGAGCTCAAAGACAAGAACTGAGAGTTAAAAGCCTGGGAGGAAGAGAAAGAAAAAAATATCAACAGACACATGAAGAACAAATCTAGAAATTATGACAATAACAATAACATTTGGCACTCTTAAATGAAATTAAAAGAAATTTGGACTACAAAGATCTCAAAGAACTATTTTCTCCTAAAGATCCCTTGGGAAATATGTCTCTGTAAAGAGTTTCATCTGGTTACCATCTATCAGATGGAATTAAAGAAATAAATCTGCTTATTCATTGCCAACCTCTCCCTGTTGTTTTTCGACATGGGATAATAGACCAGTTATTAAGTAAAAAAGTTACTAGATATTAATTTTGAAAAGAGGAAGAAAAGCTAATTTCAAAAGGGAAGAAAAGTAGGTAACAGAAACTACCTTGATTTTGTAATGACATCAGAATATAACAAACAAAAACGAAATCTATTGACATGACAAAAATACAATGATGCAATGAATATACAGAAAAGTCCAAATCAAGTAAGTTGAGTTTGTTGGTCCATCAAAGGGTAGGACAAATTATAGGAATTTAGGGAAGATACCTTTAGGGTGTCACATTTCTTAATATTTTGTGGGGAAAATTAATCCACATAGACTGATAATCTCAGTGACTACAGAAACCATATGATATTCCAGACTGTTCTGAAAAACCTCTTTTTAACACATTGCCATCTTTCCTGGTTAGTCAAGAGCATGGAACCATATTGCTGGTTCTACCACTTAGAAACTATGTCACCCTGGGAAAATCACTTCACCTCTCTGATCCTTAGTTTTCCCATCAGTAAAATGGGGTTTCTCAAACAGCTAACCTCACAAGATTAGCATGAGGATTAAATAAAGTAGTGCTTACAAATTGCTTGGCACACTTCTTGCCATATGTTAATAATAAGCACACAATAAACAGAAGTTTTCCTTATCATAATGTGGAGTGCTCTTTTCCCTAACATGCTCATTTCAAATTCATTTTTCTTCCATTGTTCAATCTGCTCTCTCCTTTGTCTTTCCAAATCTCATTCATCCTTTTAGTTCAGTTTATCGCACTTCTGTTCCAAACGGCCTTCTCAGAGAACATTAGCTTACATGCACCTGAACTTCCTGTGAATTCCTGCATTCCTTGTGTGTATGTTAGATTTTAGCACTTCGATACATTCTTTCTTGTGTTACATAATACTTGTTTCATGATAGTCACATGTCCTCTAATGGATTTAGTATGACAGGCCTGACAGGGTTACAAGGGTTTCTTACAATATTAGGCTGTCATTTGTCCAAAAAAGGTAGTATCATTCCCATTTTACAGATGCAGTAATTGAGGCCTAAGAGATGAAGTGAATGTTCCAGGCCCAAGGTCAAATGGCACTTAGGTGATAGATCAGTGGGACCCCAAAGCCTCATGAAGAAGTGCATGGGTTTTCGAGCCATGCCACCTAGGTTTAAATCTGTGACCTTGAGACAATTACTTAACCTCTCTGAGCTTCATTTTTTCTCATCTGTAAAATGAGGTTGGTAGCACTTACCTTGGAAAGTTGTTGAGAAGTTGAAATGGAATAAGGCACAGAAAACAGTTCCTAGTGTTATTGAGTAGATGCTCAAAAAAAAAAAAAAAAGACCACTTTTCATTCCTTTCTACATCTTAAAGAACATCTTCTACAACTTCTAAGCTCCAAGTTTTACTAAGCACCACTGAATAAATACTCTTATTGACTTAAGAGAAAAGTAGAGGAGTTTTGCTGATGACAAATGTTAGAACCTATCATCCTAGCATCTCTGAAGTATACAGATCTAAGAACTTATCTTCGTTATTAAAACCAAGTGGAGACTTGGTGTGCAATGGGCATTGTAGCTGCACTTTGGGGAAGGCTCCATATTGTGAGATTGTAACCTCACATTTCACTTTAATTCGACATGTATTTGTTATTCTGAACACTCTTACAGATCCTAATAATATAAAAGTGACAAAGATATAGCCTTGCTTGCAAAGAATCCACAAACTTGTATGGAATAACAGACATATTAACCAAAAAAAAAAAAAAAAAAAAGAATAGATCTACATACTAGAGGGAAAATGAATGCAAATTGATGTGGAAACATGGATGGGGCAATTCATTCTACTTGAGAAAGCGAGGCAAAGAGGTAAAGGATGACATTTGAGATGGACCTTAGGGGTCAAGTTTGCTTTTAAATACGAACATTTAAAAATGTTCACAGTGCTGTGATTAGCGTTTCAACTTTTTGTTTAATTCCTGCCTTGTAGAGAGTTAACCAGGCAGTCCTGATATGGTTTAAATGATCTGAATTGTCATCTGTACTCTCAAATTCAGCAAGTTAGGAGAGAAAGATGGCGAGGAGGAGGGGAGGGTGGAAGATACTTTGAAGATAATGAATAATGTGCAGATGTCTTACAGCCAACGTATGAAGAGGAGCATCTTTTCTAAACTGAGGATGACACTAGTATCGAGCCTATTTTTACAGCTCAGTAAATAAATACTGCATTAACAATGTTCACAGCAGCGCCTAATAAACCCACAGCCCAGCTCAAGTTGGGCTTATGTAAGCTGAGAGGAATCCTGGCACAGCATTTGTGATCTCACCCACTTTGTTTGGAAGTGTGAGATATTAATTAAAGAAAAGCTGGATTATAGCATCCAGGCTGAGTTGAGCTGGCAGCATCTTGCTAGCCATCTGTAATTGGTTAAAGACCAATTTCTTCCTAAATCTCCCTCTTCTTGAACTGAAGTCTTACTCTTCCTCCTTCTGACTCGTTGCTAGAGCTTCTGACCTCCTAGCTGGATCCTCTTGATTTGGGCTTTGAGAAGGCCTTTCTACTATAGTGTTAAATTTTGGGGGGCTTTGGGAAGACTATTTTTTTTACTACAGTGTTAAATTTTGTGTGTTTGTTTTTTTTTTTTTTTTTTTGGTGGCAAGAAAGTGTGATTGCAAAGCAGTTTATGAGATAGTGGGGTTGGATTTGCATAGAAGGCAGAAAACATTTGATCAAGGAGCACTTTCTTTGGAGCAGAAGAAAATCCTGCCAGTATATATGACTCTGAACTAAAAATAGCAATTATGTTTACTCAGCAATTCCTAGAAGAAGGCTTCAGAGGAGGGAATATAATTTCTGGCCACTTTAGTCAATGTCAATAGCTACTTTGACAAGTTAATAAAGTTATTTGTTCTGGATCTTATTTGTCTTGGTATGTTTATTGGTATATTTCCTCATTTGTTTTTGGCATCTAGCTGTGCACATCCTGCCCTTCCAGACACTGAGTACAGTACATCCTTGTCCTCTCTCACCAATCTTCTGCTCTAAGATTTGTAGTCATTTATACCTTAGTCTAAATGAGACTTTAAATGGGATCCCATGTCCTTGAGGTACTTGTATCTTAAGATTTGATGGTAATAAGAATTACCCCTATAAAAGAGTTAAAGATTATTGTTAATCAGGTGATCAACTGTTTCTTACAATGGGATATTCTTATCATCTTCACACAAAGAAGTGTTTTAGGAAAGACTGCTTCGTCAGCCACAGGAAAGGCTGCTCCTGCCTTTTTGCTTCATCAACTGTAAATGAACCCAAGGTTCAAGGTTGGGGAGATAACCTTGATATCCAGTTTCCCTACCCCAGGTTAGAGTCTATGAGGGAAGTTTTTCTTTTATATTTTTAAAATTAACATATAATTTACACACCATAAATTCACCTTTTTAAAGTGTACAGTTCAGTGGTTTTTAGGGTATCCACAGAGTTGTACAACAGTCACCACTATCTAATTTCACAACATTCTCTCCTCAAACCCATTAGCAGTCACTCCCCATTATCCCCTTCTCCCATCTGTTGGCAACCATTAATCTACTTTCGTCTATGGATTTGTACATTGTAGACAATTCATTTAAACAGAATCATATAATATGTGACTTTTTGTTCTTCACTTAGCATCTTTTCAAGGATCATCTATGTTGTTGCAAATGTTAGTACTTCATTTCTTTTTATGGCTAGATAATATTCCATTCTGGAGAAGGGAATGGCTACCCACTCCAGTATTCTTGCCTGGACAGAGGAGCCTGGAGGGCTACAGTCCACGGGGTCGCAAAGAGTCAGACACGACTGAGAGACTAGCACTTTCACTTTCTATATTGTATGGGTATATCACATTTTCTTTATTCATACATCAACTGATGGACATTTTCACTTTTTGACTATTAGGAATAATGCAGCTATGAACATTTGTGTACAAGTTTTTGTGTGAACATATATTTTAATTCTATCTCAAAAATTTTATCCCTAAGCAATTTTTATACCCATATCCTTAATTAGGCTATCACATCCCTAAGAGAATGTATTTTATTTCTATTGACATCACCAGTGTTTGGTATCATTTTCTGAACCCAAGATGTGCTTAAAACGTGCCTAAGGTGACGATTCAAAGGGCTTGGGTGGTGTGGCATCTGTTCTCATCACTTCATGGGAAATAGATGGGGAAACAGTGGAAACAGTGTCAGACTTTATTTTTGGGGGCTCCAAAATTACTGCAGATGGTGACTGCAGCCATGAAATTAAAAGACGCTTACTCCTTGGAAGGAAAGATGACCAACCTAGATAGCATATTCAAAAGCAGAGACATTACCTTGCCGACTAAGGTCCGTCTAGTCAAGGCTATGGTTTTTCCAGTAGTCATGTATGGATGTGAGAGTTGGACTGTGAAGAAGGCTGAGTGCCAAAGAATTGATGCTTTTGAAGTGTGGTGTTGGATAAGACTCTTGAGAGTCCCTTGGACTGCAAGGACATCCAACCAGTCCATTCTGAAGGAGATCAGTCCTGGATGTTCTTTGGAAGGACTGATGCTAAAGCTGAAACTCCAGTACTTTGGCCACCTCATGTGAAGAGTTGACTCATTGGAAAAGACTCTGATGCTGGGAGGTATTGGGGGCAGGAGGAGAAGGGGACAACAGAGGATGAGATGACTGGATGGCATCACTGACTTGATGGACAGGAGTTTGAGTGAACTCTGGGAGATGGTGATGGACAGGGAGGCATGGTGTGCTGCGATTCATGGGGTCGCAAAGAGTCGGACACGACTGAGCGACTGAACTGAACTGAGTGGTGTAAGGGCCTAGAGAATTTCTTTGGTACTGCCAGTCACGTTCTGATGTCAGTGCACTGGTGGTTTGGCCTGTTCTAGAAAATAAAGTAAATGTTATGTGTTCTTCCATAAGTAAAATTTCACCTCTCAAAAATAGATAAATAATATAAAAATAAATAAATAAAAATCACCCTTCCTATGAGGCTCTCCCCAAACCAACCAAATAGGATTAATCCTTAAGTCTTTTACTCATTTAACACTGAATTTGTTCAGGGCTATTGGATTTGTCTTGCAGTTATCTATCCATGCGTTTCTATTTCCCCCATTTGATGAAAAGGTTTACAGACTCAAAGATGCTTCATTGCTTTTCTCCTTCCATGGTTCCAGCTCATACCTTTGTGCCACTGGAGATGTGCATTGCTTGTTAACTTGAACGTCCTGTGGAGCCAGATGGCCATCTAAAAGGAGGGGTGTAAAACATGCTAACCAGTCATAACAGGAGCCTCTGTAGACTCCCCCTGGTTCCTGGAACAGAAGGTGTCGACTTTTATGGTTCTCCTGGGCAAGAGGCCCAGTCAATGAGTGGATATTATTGCAATCAGAGATGTATGAAAAATCTGAGTCATTCCACGCAGCTCTGTTTGCACTTGGAAAGTACGCACGGTGCTCACTCCTGTCTGTGCCCCTGTTGCCTGTGGATTACTTGCTGAGCTCAAGTCCTCTCTTTCTCCAAGAAGCTTTCAGTGTGATGTAGAGTTACACTTGTGGCCTCCAAAGTCAATCGGTCTGATATAAATTCTGGCTCTGTCCTGGATAGGGGCTCCCCTGGCAGCTCAGATGGAAAAGAATCTGCCTGCAATGCAGGAGACCTGGGTTCAAGCCCTGGGTCAGGAAAATCCCCTGGAGAAGGGAATGGTTACCCACTCCAGTATGTTTGCTTGGAAAAGCCTATGGCTGCAGTCTATGGGGCTGCAAAAAGTTGGACACAACTGGGCGAGTATCACTATCACTTTCTGCCATGTATCAGCCATCAGTTCAGTTCAGTGCAGTTGCTCAATGTGTCCGACTCTTTGCAACCCCATAGAATGCAGCAGCCACGGCCTTGAGCAAATTATTTAGTGCTGATGTGCTTTGGTTTCCCATCCAAAACACGGGGGTAGTGACAGTCCTGGTTTTACAAAGCTGTTGTTGGTTCACTAGTGTGTGTGAGCTCACTGAACGTTAGTCATGATTGGCACTCCCTTCCACCACCACCTCTTCCTCTATCACATATAGTTTGGTACGTGATAACTGTCCTCTAACTTTTATTATAATTTCACTTAGACCCTCAGTCATTTTCCCAGAACACACTTGAGAGCCAAGAGGCGGGCAAATAACAATAGCTCCACTACCACCACCAAGATCACTGCACACCCCAAATTGATGTCACGGACCCTCTATACTAAAAATGAATGGGCTCCTTTGCTGCTCCCCTGAAACTGCTACAACATTGTTAATTGGCTATACCCCAATACAGAGTAAAAAGTTTGAAGTTTGAAAATAATATAAAATAAAATAAAAATGAATGGGCTCTACTCATGAAACCTCTTATACCCACAATCATAGCCTATTAACTCTTACTGTATATATAGTGAGAACATGAGGCACCATCTGCCTCCCCAGCCTACAGCATAAGCAAAAGCAGTTCAAGATCATTTGGTATAAGTTAAAAAAAAAGTCTTCCTTGTTCCAGTACTTATTAGAAAATACTTAAGAGTGTGGTAAAATAAAGCCCAATACCATGACTCTGAGTAAGAGGAGTTTAAGATGGTGAGAGAACGTTATCACATTTCAGAAAGATTGTGATGAACATAGTTAAAATATAAACTATAGATGAGTGACTTTGCAAATGACATCAGGTAAACAGGAGATCACAGTTTGGTCACCTTCCTCTTTTATACCATGTCATAAACTCTTTTTTAAAGAATTTTAGATCTTGTATATTGTTTGTGTCCTCATGAAATCTCCCAAGATAACACTGAGTAGTCCATAGAAACCTGTAGAGAAAATAGCTTATATTAAAAATGTCTGCAGGTGGGCTTTTAAGTTAATTGGATCTGACCCCACACCAAAAAAAAAAAAAAAAAAGTTATAAAAATCATTAAGGAATCTGTTGACAGATTCCTTCTGTCAACATATTTTTATAACATCATTTATTTATGTTAAATTTTTATTTGGCTGGTTCAGGTCTCAGATGCAGCGTGCAGGCTCCAGGGCATAGGGGCTCAGTAGCTACAGCCTGTTACTTAGTTGCCCCAGAATGTGGGATCTTAGTTCCCTGACTAGGGATTGAACCTACATCTTCTGCACTGGAAGCATAGTCTTAACCACTGGACTGCTAGGGAAGTCCCTTAATATAAATGCATTAGCACTGGCTGTGCACAGTACACTGTATTTATGCGCTAGAATATGGTCCCAAGCAAGGCAAATATGCGTCGTTCCCCTCTGAGGGGTTAACATACATTCTAGATCAGGGCCGTCCACTAGAACTTTCTGCAGTGATGGAAATACTCTGTACCTATTTGTAGCCACTTGCCACACAGGGCTACTGAATAATTCCAGTAGAGTGAGTACACCTGAAAAACCAAATTTAAAATTTTATTTCACTTTAGTTGGTTTAAAAATTTAAAGTCACACGTGGCTAGCAGCTACTGAATTGGGCAGCCTAGCTCCAAGTTCAGTACTGTGAGTGCAAAGTTCACTTATACCCTTAGATTTCCAGAACCATCTAGCCAGAGTTAGATACTGAGAATGGCTCCCAAGGTCTTTCCAGATCCTTGTTCATTAGACAAATACTTCAACAGGCACATGTTTTGCCTATCTGTAAATTCAGCTTCACCAAAGAACCCTGAGTTAATCCAGTTTCTGAATCTGAAAGCCCTCTCCCTTGAGCCTGTTTATGATAGTTTAAATTCTCTTTATCATCCCAATGAAAGTATTTGACACAAGTTTTGAAGAGAAAGGGGAGGGGTGGGGCTATTGTAGTGCTGGAGCTTCTCAGCTGATTAAAGAATTATTGTTGCTCCCTTCTTGTCGACTCCATGCCTGCCATCTACCTGCACACACACACACACACACACGTGCACACACACACTCACATCTATTGAAGAGCATAGTGGTTCACCCTCTATGTAATGATGAACGCCTTTCTGGAATCCATGCTCACGTGTCAGCAGCTTTGTGTCGGAATGGATGCATTTGACCCTGCACGTTCATTGCATATCTTACCATCTGCTGTTTAGATTTCACTCTGAATAGTGTGTGCCCTCAGCAGAAAGAACAAAGTGGAAAGAGACCGGCACCCTCTGGGGCTTGTTCTAGAGACATGAGGTAACCATTAGCAAACGGAGTGGCCAAGAGGTGGCAGCTCCGAATGCCCTGCTGGAAAGTTGAACAAAAGCAGAAAAGATGTTGCCCTGGGAACTGGAGGCACTGCACAGAGCTGGGGCGCTCAGGTAAGTCTCTTTGCATGGCCAGCTCTGGTTTCTCCCTCAGCAAGACTGCACCAGATTTGGGGCTAGATTGTATGATGGCCAGGACTAACTTTATATACACACACACACAAACATATATAGTTGCAGCAGGTCTTAGTTTTGGCATCTGGGATCTAGTTCCCCGACCAGGGATCAAACCTGGGCCCCTCGCATTGGCAGCGCAGAGTCTTAGTCACTGGACCACCAGGAAAGTCTCCAAGGCTAGCTTATAGTCCATTCTTGTTACCACTTCTCCTCCAGAAACACGCCCAGAGCAGGGCTCTCCCTTGCAGGGACAGTTGGCTCCATCACTCTGCAGCCCTCCACTCCACCTTAACTCTGGTCATCCCCCTAGAATCAGGTGGCATGAACATCAAGGGCAGGTATGGAAGGGGAAGGTCACAGAGGGCTCTGTGTACCCAGGATGGCTGTGGACATGGCTGGGGACGCGCAGCGGGAGGAAGGTCTGTCCTCCCCTCTCTGCTCTCATGAATTATATTTCTCGGAGGCATGTGTCCTTTCAGCCTTTGCCTCAGACCTGCCCCCACCCATCTGCAGGCTGCTGTACACTGCTCTTTGTTGAGTCAGAGCAGGCTCCAAAAGGTGGGCACTGGGACAAAAGCCTCAATCAGGAGGCTTTGGGGCCAGTTCAGTCACCAGCTTTCCTTGGAACCACTGCCACTGTTAGAAGGAAGAAGAGCCATGTTTGGACCTAGATTAAGTTCTGGGAAAGAGTAGCTGGCTTCCTGCACTGGAAGGGAATGAGACTTGATGAGGAGCAAGCAGCCTGCAGCCCCATGCCACATTCCTCTCCATCCTAAAGCTTCCACACCTCCCCCTCCTCCTAGTGGCGTACAGGGACTCAGAGTCAGGACAGGTTGCTTCTTCCAGGCCTTGGTTGACACTCCCCTGTGGCAGAGAGCCAAGAGTGGAAACCAGGCTTCTCTGCTCAGGAACAGGTTCTTTTCTGGAGAGGAAGAGATGGGGGATTATCATCAGCCTCTTCCAGAGCTATCGAAAATGAAGGTCATTTTCCCTTTAAGGTCTTCCTCGTGCAGGTTCCGTGTTCTGCAGCCTTTCAGAAGATACACGGGCCTGTCCCCGTGACCCAGAGGAGTGATGCTCCCTCAAAGTGCTCCCCCTGGTCCAACGGCCATCCGGTCACCCGAGAATGGCAGATTCCAAGACCCCACACCAGAACTACTGCATCAGAAGGTTGGGGGACACCTTGAAATCTGCCCTGAGACTTCCTTTGGGGGAACAAAGCCATTCATGTGGGAGAAGCCCCTAGAGCAGAATCTTCATGACAAGTACCCCAGCTGGTTCAGCTTCAGGTGGAATGTTTTGGGAGGAAGAGAGGGCTGGGAGCAGGCTCACCTCCCTCATGGTACAGGGAAGAGCGTGGACCAGGAGCCAGGAGTCCTGTGTCCTCCCAGCACTTCTGGGAGCCATATAGACACTTCAGTGTCCAAGTCTTCAGGCTCTTCTTCCCCTCAGTGTGGGGAGGCTGAAGGGCCTGTGAGCTAAGGCTTGCCCATCCATCTCATCTTAGTTTAAATGTCTGGACAAAACAGAAGGAGGCCTTCTGGGCTTCAAAGCAGTGTATCCACCCCTACTGTTGACTCCCAGACAGTTTTATCTTGATGGTTTTTTAATTCCTTCAGTAAGACGGCTTGATTTCTACTTATGAAGGTTTAATACATAAATATATTAAAATACATATTTATTTACTACACCTGCATTTATTTTTCATTATAAACAGGACATATGCTCATAGTAACAAAAAGAGAGAGAGCAATTCAAACATTACAGAAGTGCCTCCCCCCGAAGGCCAACTGTGATCATACTTCTCAGAGATGATTCTTATTGACAATTAGATGTATGTTCTAAGAAGACCAAAAAAAAAAGATTGTCTGAGCAGCAGTGGCAGAGCTAATCTTTGCTCTGCGCTCACTCCCTGTCAGGCAATGCGTCAGGTGCTGTATGCAGACCATCCCTTTCAACCTTTCTCACCCCACGGGGTGAGAATTTCTTTCCCTAATTAGGGTTGGGGAAATTTTATACGTACCAACCCCAGTCATTTTTGTAAAAGTGTGGTGATGCTCCACTTACTGTACGGCAACCTGCTCCTTTCATTCTTAAGGCATTGTGCACGTCTTTCCTAATCATAGATGTGAAACTTTGAACATCCACAGAACATTTACTTACATGAAGTCATTATAATTAAGCAATTCCCAAAGGACTTCTGTTGTGTTGTAACAAATAATGCTACTGTGAACAACTTTTTAATGGATATCTTTGTGTATTTGTGTGAGTGTTTCCATAGGATAAATTTCTAGAAGCGGAAACAGTAGGTCGATATACACTTATTGAATCATTATAGAGTACACTGTAAACTAAGGCAGTGTTATACGTCCACTACATCTCAGCAAAACTGGGGAAAATGCAGAGCCTTAACTCCAATAGAGCTTTACAAAAGTAGAGAAAGAAACAGATCCAGTAGGGCATACGAATAAACATTTTAATACTTTTCTGTACAATCTAGATGACAGAAAATAAACTATTTGAGTGTCTCATCTATGTGCTGGAAGCGTTAGTTGCTCAGTTGTGTCCGACTCTTTGTGACCTCATGGACAGCAGCCCACCAGGCTCCTCTTCCATGGCGTTCTCCAGGCGAGAATACTGGAATGGGTTGCCATTCCCTTCTCCAGGGGATCCTCCAAACCAAGGAATCAAACCTGGGTCTCCCAAACTGCAGGCAGATTCTTTACTGTCTGAGCCACCAGTGCTTTCTATCTATGTGTAGAAAGAGATCTTTTCAAATCTAAATCCCAATCCAAAGAGAAGATCAGGACATCTGCCATATCTGCTTTTAGATTCTTGGTTCTGCCACTAAATAGCTATGAAACCAGGAGCCACAAAAAAATACATCAGTAAACGGTCAGAGGCCTTATCTCTTCCCGTGTAAAATGGCAACCCAGTAAGATCTATTTTCCAAAGCCCTCTTTTGCTCTACCATCCCTTGATTTGACTCATCCTTTTTAGTCGTCTAAATTTGTTTTCTTTTTTTTTAATTTTTATTTTTACTTTATTTTGCTTTACAATACTGTATTGGTTTTGCCATACATTGACATGAATCAGCCATGGGTGTACATGAGTTCCCAATCCTGAACCCCCCCTTCCACCTCCCACCTCCCTCCCCATATCATCTCTCTGGATCATCCCCATTGTTTTCTTATTTATGAGAAAAAATACTTCCTACCTTTCAGGATCAGTGAGTTTAATGCATCAATTACTTGCATGCATGCTAAATTGCTTCAGTCATATCTGACTCTTTGAGACCCTATAAACTGTACCCCACTAGGCTCCTCTGTCCATGGGACTCTCCATGCAAGAATACTGGAGTGGGTTGCCATGTCCTCCTCTAGGGAATCTTCCTGACCCAGAGATTGAACTCAAGTCTCTTATGTCTCCTGCATTGGCAGGTGGGTTCTTGACCACTAACACCACCTAGGAAGCCCATCAATTAGTTTAGACCCTTCAGACTTTCAAGTGCTAAGCAGTTCTCTTAGTACTTGTAGAACAAGCAAACTTTGCTGGATATAACCTTCAAACTGCTTTGACTTCTAAAATTCTTCCTGAGTCTTTAAGAAAACAAGACAATCATGGAATCCAAGAGGCCACTGATGTCTCAACATTCTGGACATGATGAGTAACAGGAGGTGTTTGGGAAGGCCGATATGGTATCACATCTCCCTGGGGAATCTTGGCTTCCCGGAATGAGTATTTCCAACTGTCCATTCCCTAACAAAGAAGAGATTGTGTGGACCATGACCTCACAGAACACACAGCGCATTTTAGATGAGAAACTTACCCAATCTCTGTCTGTGGTGTTTGGGACAAAGTCTGAGATAATAAGGCCTTACATGTTCACTGGGTTCCATAGACATTATTCCATTTGGCCCTCTCTGCATCCCTGACGCTAAAGCCAGAGAGGGGAGGGTTATTTCCATTGTTAAGATGCAGATGGAGAAATTCAGAGAGGTGTGCTGGCTGCCTGGTGTCACACAGTGGTGAGGGCCAGAGTCCAGCACAGAGTCCAAAGCCCGTCCTGGGTTGGCGGAGGTGGGCCCCAGCACGCTACTCTCCAGATCTTTTCTGCTGACCCCTTTTAATGGCTAGAGTCCTTTTCAGTGTCCTCTCCAGTGCAGATGTAACCAGTTGAGGAGGTTTAACACCTTGGTCTTGTAAGGAGCACGTACAGGCTATTGTGTGAAATTTCTCTGAATTTGGGATACGACCGATGGTGAGTTTTACTTTCTAAAACACAAAAGAGAGGAACATTAAATGGTTAAAGATTATCCTTAGGACTGTTGATTCTCAATTTCAGTCTGTGAAGCTGGTTTTGAAGAAAATCTGGGCAGGAAAAAGCCAGGGGGAAGATGGGTTTTTATTCTCTGGCTTCCACTGGCCTGAGACTTCAAGGCAGATTCCAGAGTACATTGGGGTTTCCTGGATGGTGCTAGTGGTAAAGAATCTGCCTGCCAATGCAGGAGATGCAAGAGATGCAGGTTCGATCCCTGGGTTGGGAAGATGCCCTGGAGGAGGAAAATGGCTACCCATTATAGCATTAGTGCCTGAAAAATTCCATCCAAAAGAGGAGCCTGGGGGCTACAGTCCATGGGATCACAAAGGGTCAGACATTACTGAGCAACTGAACACACACACACAATCAGAATACATTAATCCTGCCCAGAAAGGCCCATTTGTACCAAGAATTAAAAAGCCTCTTGAAACCAGAGCACTGGACAGGACCAGACTGACAAAATTGAGAGGAAACTGAAGCTCTCTGTGTTTTTCCTGCAATCTAGCATCTCCTCCCCTTCTACACTCCCATATTCTCTCCCCTCCCTGACTCCAGCCCCTGCTCACCCCAAATTCCTATTTCCATCAACTTCATGTCTCAAGGATGGAATATGCATCTGCTTGGTTCAACTATTCTAAGACATTATCAGTCTTTGACCACCCTCTCTAGGCTTCCCTTTTGGCCCAGAGGGTAAAGAATCTACCTGCCAGTGGAGGAGACCCAGATTTGATCTTTGTTGGGAAGATCCCCTGGAGAAGGGAATGGCTACCCACTCCAGTATTTTTGCCTGGAGAATTCCATGGACAGAGGAGCCTGGTGGGCTACAGTTCATGGGGTTCCAAAGAGTTAGACACTACTGAGAGGATAACACCCCCCCACACACACATACACATTTTTGGTTCCACATTTCCCCTCTTCCAACATTATTTTCCTTCTAGGGACCAGCTATTTGAATTTTCAAAAGGACCAGGTATTCATTTTTAACATAAAGGAATGGTGGGGTTGAGCAAGTTGGGGAATTTTTTGACCTTCCAATAATCATATCAGTGAACACCCAGTATTTCTCAACAGCACACAGGAGAAAGTGGGGAGGCAGAATGGGCCCAAAACAAATATTGTCCGCCACTCTTCTGCAAGTGAGTGCATAGTGTAGAAGGCAGTCTTGATAAACTGTAGTCAGCGATGCCCAGGTGGAGTTCCTGGATCTGCTCCCAGACAAAAACCCTTTTCTTGGCTTCGGAGCTGATGCCTGGGTCTCTGGATCAGAGTGTTGTTTGGTAACTTTCAGAAGATTATATTAAACATGTGGCCTCAGTGTGGGTTTTTGGCAGAGGAAATATATCACAGTTACTAGATTGTTGGGCTGGACTCCTGAAAGCTCCCTCTTTTTCCACCACACAAACTCCTATCCTAGGCTTCAAAACTCAAGCCAAGCATCCCTTTCTCTGAGGCACCTTTCTGGCCTCCCTCAAATAGATTAACTTCATTTTCCCTCTGTGATCCCATGGCCTTCTGCTCATATCTCAAGGTACACACTGTACCTGTAACTAGCACATACTTGTTTTATCTACTAATCTGCAAGCTCTTTAAACTCAAAGATCATTTTTGTAGCTCTAGGACCTAGCAGAGAATCCAGCATACAATAGATGTTCAATAAATGGCGAGTGAGCAAATGAATGAAGGAATGAAAGAGTCCTTGCTCTAACTATTTATGTATCGTAAACAACTTACTCATTCTTACTAAGTTTCCCTATTTAGACAGTAGGGGCAGTACAATTTGTCTAAAAAACAAAGTTAATGTGTGATGCAGATGAGATAAGACATATTTAATCAAAAACTCTGAGAGCTGGAGGAAATTTGAGAGATCTTCCAATAAAGCAGTTTTTAGAAATTTTAAGCCAAGTCACTATTTCCTCAAGGTAAGGTAACAGGAAATTCAAACATGAAAAAATAATGATAAATATATGTCAGGAGCTGCATTAGGCATTTCTGGCAAAATGGAGGCACGGCCCCCCAACCCCCTCTCTTTGTCCCACAGGCACGGACCCGGGATGAAGGAGTTAGGCCTTATGATTCTGACTTGTTCTTTCTTTTGTTCGGTTGAGTTGGCTGGAAAGAATGTTAAGGTGCTTATTGCTCTTGAGAGGAGTATGAGAAGGCATAAGGCATTTTGCAGTTGTGCCCAGAAAATAATCTATAAAGTAACCATTGACATTTGTTCAAGGATCTTTACAAAGAATGTTCCAGGATGAGCACGCAGGCCACAGCTTGAGGCCATGGGAAGGATTGTTATCTGAGACCTGTTTGTGAGGGGAATGTTTATGGCAAAAGAAGTTTGCTGAGCTTAGGGTTTAGGAATAATTAAAAATAGCTAGAAGCCTTTTTAGGAGATAGTGATGTTAAGATGCTAGGGGCAAAAAGGACTAGGAAAGATAAGAAATAAACTGAGGAATGTAGCATGAGTTACAATGTAATCACAAGTTAAGTATAGGACACATAAGAGGAAGTAGGTAATAGATAGTAAAGCCAATCGCTGAAGCAGGGACTCTGTAGGGCAACAATGATTTCTGGAGACAATAAATCTGGGTGGGGGAAACTAAAAATGTCAAACCTCTGATCTAATGCTTTTGTCAAAATATAAAAGAAAACCTGAAGCTTGAAATAAACATGTAGTCCCGTACTTTGAGTCAGAGGCTACATCATCCCCCATCGACACCGCTCACCCCTTCAGGCTGATTTCCTGGCTGCTGGAGCTGGACTCTGGCAAATATACTCTACTCTCTCTAGTTGAGGCCCTGAACACTGTCCCTTTCCTCTCCTCTCCCCCTGTCTTTTTCTCAGGGATTCAAGAAGTACAGTTTGAAAATCAACCCTCTCTCACTTTAGAGAGAAGAAACTCAAATTCACTTGTCAGAGAAGGAAGAGACTTTCCCAAGGTCATGTGGCTCATCAGAAACAAAATAAGACCAGGAAAGGGATAACAATACTTGGACTTACAAACAGGCAGAAACATGATGAGCCTTTTAAGAACATATGTACATGTGACCCCATAGACTGTAGTCTGCCAGGCTCTTCTGTCCCATGGTATTTTCCAGACAAGAACACTGGAGAGGGTTGTCGTTTCCTACTCCAGGGGATCATCCCGATCCAGGGATTGAACATGTGTTTCCTGCATCTCCTGCATTGGCTGGTGGGTTCTTTACCACTAGCGCCACCTGGGAAGCCCAATTAGTATTATCATTATCCCTAATTTCACAGAAGAGAAAATTGAAGCACCATTTGGTTGAAGGAGGTGGGGTGTAAGACCTGTCTGATTTCCCTGCAAGCTCTTTTTTGCCAGGTCTGAGGTCTTGAACCCAGCTGTTTCAGTCTCCTAGCCCAGGACTCCCTCCAAATATTACTTTATACGAAAGAATTTTAAAAAGGTCCTAAAATAACATTCTTGTTATTTAGATGTGTAGCATGAAGTGTTATTTACACTTCTGATTCTCTTATTTACATTCAGCAGCTGAAGACTGAAACATCTCATTTGTCTTCAGAGTATTGTTCAGATGTCAACCGAGGCCTTGATCTTGTTCTTTCTTGCCCTGCCCAGAGCCAATCAGCAACACTCACCTCCCTCCGGATGGACCGGCTGAGAAACAAGGAGACCTCCTCCAGGCTCTGGGGCTTCAGATCATTCACGGCCAAAAGGTGATCTCCATGAAAAAATAAGCATCCCAGACGTGGGGGGGCATCCCACTGAGCCACACTGCAATGAGGGTACAGCATCCAACACAACTGTGAGACTGTGCCCGCCGGGAATGCCGGGCACAGATGGGGACATAGATTGGGCTCCTCACTCTAGTCTATTCTACCACTACTGTTACTAATTTCTTTAGCTGTGTTTCACCATATCTGAAACAATCAAACTCCTTTTTTCATTTGGAATATTTTTTCCTCTATCATTACTCTACCAGCCTGAACCTCCTTCCAAAGTCCTACTCCAAAATATGCTACCTCTAAAAAGCCCTCTTCACAGTTCCTTTAGCTTAATTAATCTCTCCTGCCTCTGGGTTTCTATTGTATTGTGTGAGCCCCTCACTTATTGTATATTTAAATAAAATGCGATTTTATATTTATTTGTTTATGTCTTTTCCACCAGACTTTGAGACCCTAGGCATGTGGTACCACCATTAAAATATTTTTGTAATCCTATAAACAGAAGATGCTAAGTATTTATTGAAAGTTGGCACATAATGATTACACAATGAATGGCCAATGAACACGTAAATGAATTAACAGAAGAGCAAGCTCAGACACAGAGAAGTCTATTGTTCCTGTCAAATACTGTGTTGAGCCTTGGATTGTGGGAAGTCTGGAAAAATGGCAAGCTATGGTTCCTGCCCTCTAATAAAATTATAAGACAGTTGACATGTGATGTTTACGTTAGCAAGCTTTTTTCTCTTATAAAACTCATCTTCCATCAAAATGAGTTACAAAGTCTTAAAAAGAATATAGAGTCAAATAAACAGTAGTCATTCTAAGGAAATTCTCTGCCACACAGTCTTCTGTGTCTGAGTTTCCTGACCAGCAGGTGTTTAGCTGATGTCTGGACATCTACCCTGGCATGCCGTTTTCTTTCAGATCTTAGATTCTTATTGACTTCAATAACTTCATTCATTCATAAAATAATCACTGATCATTGATTGGCAATGATTTCCTTGGACCACACATATCCCTGCCTACTCAAAACAGCAGAAATTTACTGTTTTCTGGAACTTTGGGTCCTTCTATACCCACCCACCCTCAGCTGATTCTCCTATACAGCAATATTCTCAATCAAAGACCCTTTGTGACAATAGCATGGAGGAAGGCATGGTAACCCACTCCAGTATTCTTGCCTGGAAAATCCCATTGTCAGAGGAGCCTGGCAGGCAATAGTCCATAGGTGTGCACAGAGTCGGGCATGACTGAAGGGACTCAGCATGCATGCACGACAACGGTGACACAAGTCCAAGTTCTCCAGTCAGTTTTGCCATGTACAGTACTTCAAGATACAATTCTTATTTTCATATCATCCAACCCCATTTATAATCAATAACCCTCAAATCTCCTACCTACCATATCCGTCCTGCAGCTTCTTTGAGAACAAGATAATTTTTGATGTCAGGAAGAGAAAGGAACACATTCAGTTTCTGCACTTGGCTTTCATCTGGGATATTACTGTAAGATAAGATGTTTGCAAAAATCAGACAGCTATCACAGGCTCTGATCTGTACTTTCTGAGTAGACTTGGCCTCTGACACCTGAGATGGTATTGTCCAGTTAAAGATAATCTAAAACATTTGGAGAAGAACATAGATTTAAGTTCCTCATTAATGCCTTCCCTCATCCCTCCTGGAATGGGTTCATGATGGTAGACAATGAAAAAGAAGTAAAAATTGGACTAAATTCATTATGTATCACATCAGATTGCACATTTCTCCACTGAAGGAGACACCAAAAAGAGTTAAAATTGAGAGCAATCTCATCAAGTTGTTCTTGGCATTATTTAAAACCTAATTGATCCCCCCTCCTAGTCTATAACCAAACCTGATATGGCTTGCATGCCCATAATTTTAATAGTAAAATCTGGGTGATGTGCTAACCTGATCAGAATGATCCAAAATTCCAGAATCTGAAAAACCAGCTAACAGAGAATTTTTTAAAAGTATTTGAAAGTGCCACCCACAGCCCAAGGACCACTGTATTCCTAGCTCTGGTACTTACTGTCCTTAGCCACCACCTCAGTGACAAGGCCAAGGTCAGATTCTTGGCCGAGTTGGAGATTTTTAGGAACTGCTTGAAAATGTGAGTTCTGAGTACAAAAGGAAGTTTGCCTTGCTCTCTGGGCCCATAAAGTTTTAGAAATGAAGACCTTACTTGATTAATATAGACAATTGCACAACAGTTAGTGAGGCCGACTGCTTTGTGTCATTCGTGGTCTGTGCTTCGGAATTGGCAGGTGGAAGATAAAAGTGAGTTCCTGAGGCTTGTTCTTGCTGATGAAGCTCCCCATTCTGGATCTCTGCCAGGGGCTGAAATTCCTCTTTGCCATCAACAGACTCAAGGGACAGCTCTTTGAGAAGACTAGAGCATAAGAAGTTAACACAAAAGCTTTCTCAGCATGTCTGTCTACAACTTTCCACGGTGTGTGAATCAGATTTAAGTAGCTCACAGCCGTGTAAAAATTAAGTGTTTGAAGTATATCCAACCAGCAGAATCCCAACCACAGTCAGAATTAAATCCAATAGAATTTCCTTCTAAAAATGGATATGGGATCAAAAAAGCTCTTTATATTGGGACGGTTTGGAGACAGAAGTCAGAGTGTGAGAGATGTAAGTGCAAAATAGGAAAGAACTGCCCCACAAGACAGAAAATGTCCCAAGGATGTCACTAACGTTTTCTATAGGTAGGGACACCATTCCCACTTTTTCTTGTTTTGAGATGAATAATATGCTTAGCTTGGTCCATGGTAGTGCATCTGTGTTATTATATCAACCCTTGAAATGAACTGACAGCAATTGTTCTTGAACAGTACATTAGCTAAGAGCAAATTTTAGAGTATGGTAGTTTTACTTACCAGGATTTCATCGACAAGTAATGACACTCAGCTGTCTTGGAGACCTTGTCTGGACTACGAGGTCCAGTGGGATCCGTGAGTTCACCAGGTTCATTGGGAACAATAATATTACCCAACTATAGAAAAGAGGCAGAGATGTAAGGACGCAAGTCTACCAGTAAGCCAGGTACCTTGTTGCCCGCTCCTTGCTGGCTCTGGTCCCTGAAACCTAAGTATGTCTACCACTGAAAGAACAGCGGTGCTTGTTCTGGGAGAATGAACCAGCACGGTTTCTGCAGACTCAGAGTTTGTTTTCTTCTCTTGGGTTCCCCACGCTCCTGATACAAGTGCACTACTGGACTAAATTGCTATTTATTTTTTCGTTTCATCACTAGGCAGTTAATGACATGAACTCTTTTTCTCCCAACCGGTGCTATTATAGAATAGTATCACCTGGGTCAAAGGCTCTGACACAGTGCAGGGCTGGCCTCTCTCTGTAGAGAGCAGGCTTCTCTGCTCACACGCAGGCAAATTGCTTCAAGGGGCTGTGAAGGTCCTAGAAAATACTGCCCTTTGGGGGCTCCCCACCAAGGTGGTCAGAACTGAGTCATCTGGGGCAATGGTTTCTCAAAATTCCCTAAGGGTTTCTGATGGTCTACCTAAAAAATCATCAACCATTATTGGAACACTTCATTCAGACAAGCCAGTCTTCCCACTATGCCCCTTACAAACAGTGTTTTTCTAGGGCCCATTTCATGCTGTTTTCTTTGCCTGAAGCACCCCTCTTTCCCCTCTGTCCGTGTGCGTGCTAGGTCGCTTCTGTCATGTCTGACTCTTTGAGACCTTATGGACCACAGCCTGCCAGGCTCCTCTGTCCATGGGATTCTACAGGCAAGAATACTGGAATGGGTTGCCGTGCCCTCTTCCAGGGGATCCTCCCAACCCAGGAATCAAACCTGAGTCTCTTATATCTCCTGTATTAGCAGGCAGATTCTTTACCACTAGCTCCACCTATGAAGCCCTCCCTGTCTTATGATGCTGTGTTCAGGCCTGGCCTGAGGTCTTTCTGACCACATTAGCCACTGCCAACCTTTCCCTTCTCTGAACATCTATAGCACAGTTGTTGCACTTAATTTTTGTAGCGGTCTTCCAGGTTTTTTCTTTTTTTAAGATTTTTTTTGAGGTGGACTATTTTTAAAGTCTTTGGTGAATTTGTTACCATATTGTTTCTGTTTTATGTGTTTTGTTTTTTTTTTTGGCCGCAAGGCATGTGGGATCCTAGCTCCTGATCAGGGCTAGAACTCACACTCCCTTCACTGGAAGGCGAAGTCTTAGCCACTGGACTGCCAGGGAAGTCACCAGCTTAGTTTTATTTGCCTTACTAGACCTTGCATCTCATAAAGTACCTAGAAAATGCCGGGCATTACAGCTTAGTGCTCATATCACCTGACCGGTTGGTTTGATGGTCATGAAAAGACTAGTTGCCATCACTGTGTCCCAGAGAACACGGCTGTGAAATAATCTGGGGTAAAGCAGGGTCCTGTGGGCATGTGCTATGTGTTGTATCCTGCTTGGTTGTTTATAATGAACCACTGCATACTAAAGGCACAGAGAATTCTACAGCGAAAGAAGCTCATGTAAATTACTTTACTGTTTCTTACTTGAGCTCAGAGTGCTTCCTTCATATGAACACATGTCATCATCTTGCAGAAACACCTCTCCCCCTGGTTTGAGAACTGCTGCCCTCTCCCTCCAATTCTGTCTTCCTGCCTTCTATTTCCATTCTCTTCTCTCCATTGTCCACCTTGAAAATAGCTGCTAGGTTAATAGTGAGTGCTCAGTTGTGTCCGACTCTTTACGACCCCAGAGACTGTAGCCTTCCAGCCTCCTCTATCCATAGAATTTTCCAGGCAAGAATACTGGAGTGGGCTGCCATTTCCTACTCCAGGGGATCCTCCAAACCCAGGGGTTGGACCTGTGTCTCCTGCATTGGCAGGTGGATTCTTTACCACTGAGCCACCTGGGAAGCCCGGGGTTAGCAGTCCTAGAAGATAATTTGGTTTTGCTCTTTCCTGACTGAGAAGCTGCTACTGCCCCTGTGTTGCCTGTAGCGTGAAGTCAACTTGGCATTCATAATCCATCATGGTCTGAGTGAGTCTTTTTACTGGTTTTTGTGTGTTTTCCCCAAATAGGTCACTTGTTAGATTAGAGCTCAGCTAAACTATTCATCACATGCATATCAAATGCCATTTTGTATCTTGAAGCTTTCCCTGACTCCAGTGGAGACAGAAAATCTTTTTTTTTTTCCTATTGCCTCCAGGGCTCTTAAAAAAAAAATTTTTTTTTATTGACATATAGCTGATTTGCAATGCTATGTTAATTTCTACTGTACAGCAAAGTGATTCAGTTATATATTATATAAACACATTCTTTTTCATACTCTTTACCTTCAAGGCTTATCACAGGTTATTGAGTACAGTGCCCCATGCTATACTATAGGGCCTTGCTGTTTGCTTCCAGAGCTCTTTGACCACACCTCTGCTGGAGCATCGTTCTGTAAGACTGGTAAGACTGTGAGTTCGGCGGGGGAAAGGGGGCAGGCATGATGTCAGGTCCTTCCTGGCAGCCACCACGCCTGGCACCGGACTGAATTAGCACACAGAAGGCTCTCAGTAGGGGCTTCCGAATGATCAGTATACTGATTGGCACATACCACACAGTTTCTCACCCAAGAATATTGTGTCTGTTCGGTATTTATTGTTTCTATCCAGAAAGATGCCTCAGGTCAATCCCTCAAGTCTAAATTTCACCTGGCATATAAGGCCAAATGTCATCTCCACGGAACCTTCCCTGGCCTCTGTCTGAAAGTCAGCTCCCCCTGCCCACCACCCCTCAAGCCCTCTGAGCATTTTATAAGCGGCTCTCTTCAGCATGGAGACTTTTCTGTTGTGTGTCCTGGTTAGCGCCTATCAAAGTGTCAACGCTATGAGCGCGTCACCTGTGTCTGATTCAGAACCTAGTCTGAGTGCCTGGTAAGGGCTCAGTAAATATTTGTAGAAGGAATAAACAACTAATGGGTGGGAGAGGTTACCTCTAAAAGAATGCTCCGAGGACTAATATAATAGCTGTCTTCTTCTGAATCTTGAGAGATTTCTGATGAGAAGTCATGCGATAGGCGAGCTTCTCTGAGTCTTGGAGAATGTTCTTTCACTAAACGCTGAATCAAGAGATCAAGACAGAATTAATGCTTTTTCTTTTTCTTTGCAAGAGATGGAATTAAACCACATGTTTTCTGGAAAAGGCATAATAGAGTAATTGGGTCGAGAACATCCGAGGGTCTTCTAGGGTTATATCCAGAAGCCCATATGACTTAAATCTGCTTCTTGAGTCTGGGTCACCACTGATAGAAAATGATAAGCACATCTTTCAGGCTTTTTTCTACTATTGGGTCCTGGAACTCAGAACAAGTGATTCTCTCTGGTGCATGGTGTTCTAAGTCACTAAGCTCTGCCACAGAATCCTCACTCTCATCTTTTCCTGCTTTTCACCCAGGGCCATCTGAGAAGGTAAGCAGCCTAGAGTCAAGACACTGTGTCTTTTCCCTTTCTGCTCAATATTCCTTTTCTGTGTTCTGCTTCTATACCTCCATTGTTTCCAATGCAATTTTTTAGCTTTGATCTTGTGATAGTATGAATTATAAGGCTTCAAGGTGATCTAGGTTCCACCGATTATTGCTTCCCTTCCTCGTAGACACAGGACATTCTGCAAAGTAGCTGCTTTGCCTGGCAGAAAAATTGTTGTAATTCAGTTCTTTCAAGAACAATGCCTTAGAGCAAGAGTGGGGGAGGTGGGTTTGAAAAAAAACCCTGAATGTTCTCTAGGAAAGCCTTGAAAGAAAGTGACTTTTTTTTTTAACGATGTATTTAAGTTGTGTCCATTTTTCTAGCTCCAAGCTCATGAAGCCAGGCCATGCTGAATTGAGGATGAGGAAGGTTTCCCATTCTATTTTGGAAACAACAACCACAACAGCTCCCAACAATGTAGGTGGCACCCTTAATGGGAACTGATTGGAATACACCACATGAACAGACAAAATGACCAATAACATTATCTTTAGAGAGAAGGGTATGGAAGCTGAAAAGCAGGAGGGCAAGAGGCATTTATTGAAAAGAGTCATCCTTCTCAGTCTTGATCCCTATCACCCTTACTACAAATTCCAAGTGAAGTATTTGGCCTGGTGCATTTGATATGCTACAGAAAGCTTTTAAAATAGTTGGAGAGTCTCCAACTAGATAAAACAGGAAGCTAGACCTTGTTGAGATGTGCCTGGTACCCAGGGGTAAAAAAGGGGAAAAAAAGAGAATGCCAATGGTTGCATCTCTAAGGCACAAAATAGCATCCATGGCAGAAGAAAAAAACACTCAGCCTATTTGTTAATAATATCCAAAACTAGGAAGCCTGCAAATCTAAGAAAGCTGAGGCATAATTACAAATCACTTTCAAGGGGCAGATGTAGTATAATTTTTTTCTCAAGTGGATTTCATTAGAAATAAAGTTGAAAAAAAAAAAAAAAAGAAATAAAGTTGAAGTCACACACACATACACACACACAGAGAGAAGTAAGACTGATTTGGGTGAATACACAAAATTAATAAGAATCTGATTTTTGCCTCAGGAGTACAAATGGTCAAGAGGTGTTTGGGGAATTTTTTTTTTTTTTTCCGGAAGTAATCTTTGCCCTGTGGGTGAAAGGAAAGAGGAGGTTGCCAGCCAGGCTTTTGTTTAGCTGAAGGATCTCCACCCAGTGTGGATACGTACCTGGATGTATATCAAGGAGCATCCAAAATGAAAGAATAGATTTAGAGGTAGGCAGGGCAAGCAGTGAGGCTTATCATGGTAGGCGAAACAGACTAAATATAGGATAGATCCTAGGACCCAGAATCATTCATGATGGGTTAGGCTTTGAGGAAGATGTCAAATACAATTGACTTCTGAATCAGCTAGCTCCAGGCATGGTGTCCTAACAAAGAGAGGTACATCTGGTTACCATGTCTGGAAGACTGTTTCTTGTCATGGTGGCGCTGACAGCCGCTGGTGTGAGGAAAGGTCCAAGGAGAGGGTCTGAAGAGGGCCTTTTATCACCTGATGAGAGTTTCTCCTGCTTATGAAAAAGGAATATTGGAATCAGGGCACAATTGATCCCTGGTCTAGAATGAAACGACAGCCTGGTCTTGGGGTCTTTGCTCCCAGTCTTTGACCACTAGCATTTAGCCTGCTGGTCAGCCTGCTGCCATTAAGATTAAAGCTGATCTTGTCCCTCTCCTGTTCCCAAACCCTTGAGGACTTCCAGCCTGGCCTTCAAAGATGCTCTGAGTTTCCCTGTCTTTTCAACCCTGTATCCTTCTGTACCCAGCCCCTTCTCTCTAATTATCTGAGTACTTACAGACACACCCTTGCTTTTCCTTTCTCCCTGGCCTCTGCTTTTGTTGTAAGCATCGGACAACCTAGAAACCATGTCAAAATACCAGGCTAGAGGCCAGTTTCATTAATAAAGGTCTGTCTTAAGAAAAGTGAAGTGAGAAGTGAAAGTCACTCAGTGGTGTCCGACTCTTTGAGACCCCATGGACTGTATAGTCCAGGCCAGAATACTGGAGTGGGTAGCCTTTCCCTTCTCTTGGGAATCTTCCCCACCCAGGGATTGAACCCAGGTCTCCCACATTGCAGGTGGATTCTTTACCAGCTGAGCCACAAGGGAAGCCTATCTCAAGAAATGACTTAGGTAAATTTAGCAAAGGTTCTTATGAAGCAAGTAAACAACTTAAAATTGCTAGCATTTACATCAGAGAAACATTCTATTGAAAATACAAGGCAGGTGAAACGCATTTCTATAGAAACCACCCTGGACTTAGTCATTCCAAAGGTAGCGGTTATGTACTTTGAATAACAATAATGGAAAATACTGTAGTTTCAGCTACTATTAAAAAAATGCCACAGTTAAAATTTACCCCTCCTACTCCAGTAATGAAAATCTGAAGCGTCTGTATTTTAGCTTTCTTGTAAAACACAAAAGAATTTTTTCTATTGTTAATCATAAAAATTACAAGGATGTACATTCTCTCACTTATTTATTCCTTGTGAATGCCAGTTGCCAAGCGGGGGGGAAAAAGCTTGCATTGTTCCCTTGGGAAAGAGGGCTGTGTTCAGGGGCTCTGCGATTTTATTAGTGATATGGAGTCACCTCTGTATTCTGGTGCGCTGCTTTTATATCCCGGCAGAGTGATGACAAGAAGGAGACCCAGTCTTTAATCTTCTCCCTGTTGAAAGAAATAAACTTTCAGCTGGCATGTGGCAACACTGGTGCCTGCCCTCCTTCTGAACCAGAGAATGAGTCTTTTATGAACACTGGAACAGGCAGTGGGGGTAGGTACCAGGCAGATAAGGACTTTTCCCCCGAGTAGTTTAAAGGCCCATCCCCGGCTCCTCACCACCTCCACAGTCACACACTAGAATTAACCCTCATGCCACCTCTGTGAGGAAAGCTCAGAGAAATGGAAAGAAAAGTGGGAGGTAACAGTATAATCACAGGGTTTGGAGCTTTGGGCTTTGACATGTATTTCTTTTGTGTTCTCAAGCGGCCCCTTAATCTGTCAGTGCCATTTTTTGTAGCTCTCCAGGTGTGTCTCCCGTGAGGGAGTGCGTGTGTTTAGGAAGGATGTGTTTGAACGAATGTATATCAATCACACCTCCTTTTCTGTTGACTCTCAGGACGGTTGAAAAGAAAGCTTTTCGCCTTGGGGTTGATCTACAGCAGATCAAGTTTCTTCATACTCTGGCTTGAGCGTTCGCTGCCTCCTCCATACTTCTTTCTCCCCTGACTTTAGCCTCTCTGTCAAGCAGATAATCATCTACAAAGGATCCATCAGGCATCTTTGCCAGCACCAGAAGCCCCTCTTAAAAACTGAAGACTCCTTCAGGGATGAGCACAGCCCCTCCCTAATATATGTAGCTTGCACAGACGTTTGTATATTGGGTTCTTGCAATAAAGTGCCTCTGAGGTGATGGTGATTGTTATGGGCTGAATTGTTCCCCCCTAAATTCATGTGCTGAAATCCCAATCCTCAGTACCTCGGAATGTGACCTTATTTGGAAATCAGGTCGGGTTGTTGTAGATGTAATTAGTGAAGATGAGGTCAGACTGGAGTAGGGCATCGTAATCCAAGATGACTAGTGTTCTTATAAAAAGGAGAAATTTGGACCCAGAGATAGGGAGAACACATAGGGAGAACACCATGTAAAAGCTGGAGGTTTGCTGCCGCAGGCCAAGAAACTACCAGAAGTTAGGAATGAGGCCTGGAACAGATCTTCTCTAGAACTTTAGAACTGTCGTGGCCCGTGACACCTCAATTTCAGGCTCCTAGCCTCTAGAACACTGAGATAACAAATTTCTGTTGTTTTAAGCCACCTAGTTTATGGCACATTGTTATGGCAGCCCTAGGATATGAATACTGTGATGTGTCAAGGGGCATAATAAAGACTAAAATCATAATAAAGAATGCTGAGGGACTTTACTGGTAAAGAGTCCGCCTCCCAATACAGGAGACAGGTTTGATTCCTGGTCTGGGACTATCCCATATGCCACGAAGCAACTAAGCCCATGAGCCAGAACTATGAGTCTATGCTCTAGAGCCCAGGAACTGCAGCTGCTGAAGCCCACGCACTCTAGAGCCCGTGCTCCACAAGAGAAGCCACGGCAACGAGAAGCCTGCAGACCGAAACTGGAGAAAACTCCAGGCAGCAACGAAGACCCAGCACAGCCTAAGCAAACTACAATAAAGAAAAAGACTGCAAGATGGTTTTTAAGGTTGTGGTCATGGGTTTCTTCTTCTTTTTTTTTTTTTAACTTTTTATTTTGTATTTTATTTTGTATTCCCAGGTGGCACTAGAGGTAAAGAACATGCCTGTCAATGCAGGAGATGTAAGAGATGTGGATTCGATCCCTGGGTTGGGAAGATCCCCTGAAGGAGGGCATGGCAACCCACTCCAGTATTCCTACCTGGAGAATCCCATGGACAGAGGAGTCTGGCAGGCTACAGTCCATAGGGTCGCACAGTGTCAGACACGACCGAAGCAATTTAGAATGCATGCATGAATAGCTGATTATAAGGTTATGGCCGTTGGTTTCTATTCAAGGCATATTTATTCTTTTAAAATATTTTTGTTTGTTTTTTATTCTACATACAGGAGACACTCCATGTCATCTTACTACTTACCTGTCACAGCCAATGAGGAAGTACTCCCTGTTAGTGGTCCTAATGGACATCACTTCATCAGGGTGACATTTAAACATCTTCTGTACAGACTGCATTTTTTCATGGCTCCTGATGCCAACTTCTACACTGGAATTTCTAGTAGATATAAAGTATTAAACATGCAAATACAAAATTAGGAAGAAAACTGGCTAATAGTTTTCAATTGTTAAGATCCCAACTGAATAAAACTTTAGATCTGTTTGATCAATGCTTTGAAAATTGTCCAATAGTTTTAGAAAATAAGTTTAGATCTGGTTTATCACTGATTAAAAATACTTTGTTCAGCCTAAAACTTAACTGAAAAATTCATATTTCAGTTAGAGTCTTGGTTCCACAAATTAACGTTTGCTAATTCTTTTTCTAATTTGCATGCAACATGTTAGTATTTGTTGTTATAAACATTTTCTTTATTGGATACACACCGGTCAATTTCAATAGAACCTCGATGATGATGGTCTTTGTAATACGAAAGACTAAAGTCCTTTTCCCTACTCTTTGACAGAATGAAAAGCCGCTTTTTCCAAGAGGCCTGAAAAATGAAAACACTTTGCATCTCAGTTAAATCTCAGAGGAAGAGAAAGGATTTTAAAAATGCTCATGAGGCTGGTGGGAGGCCTGTTAAATTTTTGTGAATACTTACCGCAGAGAAGAAAAGCTGAGGAGGTGGTGATTTAATAAAGTAATCTTGTTTGCAGACTTCATTTTCATAATAGAATGTAAATTGTTTGCCTAGTAAAAGAAAGTGAACAGGACTCAATCTGTTCTCTATAAATTTCTGAGAAGAAATGATTCAATTGAAAAACACTGTTTACCTCTGGAAAGGTCTTCGAATTATTCAGTTACGGAAAAGAACATCTATCATAGGTCAAGAAAACAAAAACCTCAGGACCGCGTGTGTGATTCTTATTCATCCACTGTTAAGACCTTCATTCAGATGACATTTAGAAGCTCTTTAATTCAGCTCACACCTGTCTGGCTCCCTGTCTCTGGAGGAGGCTATTGGCTCTCTAGATGTGAATAAAGATTTGTCTCCATTTCTGTTGAAGCACCAGCCACAGCCAGATAATTCTGCCTTGCCCTTTGACTTACCAAACAAAAGCAAAATGACCTGTTATTGAAAATAAGATGGCAAAGTCATTAAATAAGAGGTTTCCAAATTGTTAACTACTTCTCTGTAAGGATTGAAATGTAGAGGCAGTTTCGATTTTTCCTATATGTTTTGAGAATGTCTGCAAGAAATATGAGCTACTTTCATTATTTAGAAAAAAAATTATTGTTGCTAAAATAGAATTTATTTTGAAAAGAAGACTTTGACTTTGCTTTTATATCCAAGCTAAAATTCTATTTCATCCATGGGTTTGGTAAAAGATAGCCTTTACTAAAGAATCTGTTTGTGCTTGTGCTCAGTCATGTTCAATTTTTTGTGACCCCATGGACTGCAGCCCACCAGGCTCCTCTGTCCATGGGATTTTCCAGGCATGAATACTGAAGTGGGTTGCCGTTTTCTACTTTAGGAGATCTTTCCGACCCAGGGATCAAACCCATGCCAAATCTAACCAAATTTACACTTTGGACAAAGATGTAGTGATAGGATTTACTCTCCTGTTTAAAATAAACAAAATATATGAAATAGTGGTTTTCAAGACACTGGTCATAGGCAATAAAAGTTAATGAACCTTTAAGAGACAGGAAACAAACTAGGTGAGCCCCACAATTTCCTTGATGGAGTTTCCAGCCCACAGCATAGAAAAGGGGAACTGAGGTGGGACCCGGAGGACCCCTGAACTGGGGGAAGAAAGATGAGTGTTCAGGGAGATCAAGGCAGCTGGAACTCACAGGACAGAGGAAAGGGCTACATGAGAGAGAATCCCAGAGACATTAATAAGGTCCCCCTCAAGTATTCATAGGACTTCCCTGTGGCTCAGATGGTAAAGCATCTGTCTACAATGCAGGAGACCTGGGTTCAATCCCTCAGTTGGAAAGACTCCCTGGAGAAGGAAATGGCAACCCACTCCAGTACTAGAAAATCCCATGGACAGAGGAGCCTTGCAGGCTACTGTCCATGGGGTCGCAAAGAGTAGGACACGACTGAGTGACTTCACTTTCAAGTATTTAAGAATATTTATCAGTATATGTGTGTGGGAAAATTACCCAAGGCCAGATAAAGAACCATTAGAAAAAATTAGAGGAAATAATGCCCAGTGTTCTGGTGGGCCAGAGAAAGTGCTTGTTCCCTCCAGCTAAACTAGCAAAACTGATCATTTATGGAGTCTTGGGAAGAGTACTCAGGAAAGTCATTCCTCAGTGGTGAGGACTGCTCCAGATCTAGCAAATCAGAAAAGCAAGTCTTAAAAGGATTGAATTGCTTGCAAGAAACTTAACTGCATCCCAGAAAAAATGCTCAAGGTTTGTTTTTTGTTTGTTCAGTTGCTTGGTTGTGTCTAATATTTTGTGGCCCCATGGACTGCAGCATGCCAAGCTTCTCTGTCCTTCACCATCTCCTGGAGCTTGCTCAAACTCATGTCCCTTGAGTCGGTGATGCCATTCAACCATCTCATCCTCTGTTGTCCCCTTCTCCTCCTGCCTTCAATCTTTTCAGCAGCAGAGTCTTTTATAATGAGTTGGCTCTTCATATCAGGTGGCCAAAGAATTGCTGCTTCAGCTTCAGCATCAGTCCTTGCAATGAATATTTAGAACTGATTACCTTTAGGATTGATTGGTTTGATCTCCTTGCAGTCTGAGGGACTCTCAAGAGTCTTCTCTGACACCACAGTTCAAAAGCATCAAGTCCTCAGCGCTAAGCTTTTTTTATGCTCCAATGCTCACACCTATACAGGTCTACCAGAAAAACCACAGCTTTGAGTATATGGACCTTTGTTGGCAAAGTCATGTCTCTGCTTTTTAATATGCTATCTAGGTTTGCCATAGCTTTTCTTCCAAGGAGCAAGCGTCTTTTAATTTCATGGCTTAAGTCACCATCTGCAGTGATTTCGAAGTCCAAGAAAATAGTCTCTCACTGTTTCCATTGTTTCCCCATCTACTTGCCATGAAGTGATGGGACCAGAGGCCATGATCTTGGTTTTTGAATGTTGAGTTTTAAGTCAACTTTTTCATTCTCCTCTTTCACTTTCATCAAGAGGCTTTTTAGTTCCTCTTCACGTTCTGCCATAAGGGTGGTGTCATCTGCATATCTGAGGTTATTGATATTTCTCCAAGCAATCTTGATTCCAGCTTGTGCTTCTTCCAGCCTTTTTTTTTTTTTTTTTTCCCCATAGAAATACAAAAATATCCAGTACCCAACAAGGTAAAATTTGCAAGATCTGGCAACCAATCAAAAGTTACCAGCTATGCAAAGAGGCAAGAAAGCATTATGCATAATGTGGATAATCATCAATCCATCAAACCAGGCATAGAACTGACACAGATATGAGAATTAATAGAGGAGTTCATTAAAATCAGCATTATTAATTGCATTTTGCGCATTCAAGAAATTAGACATACAGAAGATATGGAAAAGATCCAAAGTGAACTAGAGATGAAAACTACAATGTCTCAGAAAAACAGCAATACCAGATGGGATTAACAGGACTACCAAAACAAATGCAGAGTGAAAAGCAAAAAAAAAAAAAAAACACAAAACAAAAGAACCCTAAACATTAAAAAAGCACCAGTGCATTGTGTGACAATTTCAAGTGACCTGACTCAATGGACATAACTTGAGCAAACTTTGGGAGAGTGTGGAGGACAGAGAAGCCTGGTGTGCTGTAGTCCATGAGGCTGAAAAAAATCAGACTCAATTTAGCAACTGAATAACAACAACAATTTAAAGTAACTGGAGTCCCTGAAGTAGGGGAGAAAGACAGAAAAAATATTTGAAGAAATAATGCTGAAACTTTCATAAATTTGAAGAAAATTGTCTCGGAAATCTAAGCAGCTCAGGAACTCCAAACACAAAATATATGAAGAAAACTGATAAGGAACATCATATCAAATTGCTCAAAATCAGTGATAAAGAAAAATCTTAAAAACCATCAGAGGAGGAGAAAAGACATTAATGCATAGAGAAGAAAAAATACAGATGACATTGGATTTCTCATCAGAAACAATGCAAGCAAACAACAATAATAACAAAAACCAGTGGAACAAGATGCTTAAACTATTGAAAGAAAAATAGGACATTTTAGAATTTTATATGCAGCAAACATATCTTTCAGAAATGAAGGCAGTTTCAAGACATATTCAGACATACAAAAGTTGAAAGAATTAGGAGGACTGCTTTATAAGATATGTTAAAGAAAATCCTTCAGGTGAAAAAATGACACCAGATGGAAATCTGAATTTATACAAGTGAATGATGAACGCTGAAGTGGTAATGGCAAGGATAAATATGTGGAATATTTTCCTTACTATTTAAAAGATAAAAATTCAATTGACTGTCTAGACAAAAAACTTGATATATGTAACAACAATATAGGTGAATCTCAAAAGAATTAGGTTGAGTGAAAGAAACCAAAGAATTCATTAAGATTCCATTTATGTAAAGCTCTAGTAAGTACAAATGAACTTAGAATGACAGAAAGCGGAACTGCGGGGAGTAGAAGTGGTTCCTGGACGGAAGACTTATAAAGAGGCACAAGAAGATTACTGGGAGTGATGCAGGTGATTGATTATCTCTTGCTGTGATGATCATTTCCAAGGCATATACACACAAACCATTTAAAATAAGTGCAGTTGATTGTATGTCAGTTATACCAAAATAAAGCTATTTTTCTCAAAATATGAGCAATCCCCAAAGCATATCTGATGATTCCTTTTCCAGGCTTGAAATTCTTCAAGGGTCGCCAGGGTTCTACGAGGTCAATTCCTGGCACCAATCTATTCTCTCCCGTCCTATTTTATAGCCATATTCTCCTTGAACAAAACCTGCCTCTAACCTACTTCATTTCTTTTGGTCAAACCATCCCTTTCTGCTGAGATGTGCTCTCTTTCCCAATCTCTTTTGAAACTCGATTGGATCGTTTCGGATCCAGTTCAAATGCTTTTTCCATAAAACCTCTCTGGATTGCCACAACTATGTGTGTGGCTTTTTTTTCCCCCTTTTTCTTCAAACTTTACAGCATTTTGCTCTTACCTTTCATAACCTGATCCTGATTGTATGCGCTTATCTTAACTTCTTAGTATAGCTACTCAGATGTGTTTATCTTAACTTCCAAATGAAATTACAAGTTCACTGAAAGCAAAGACTCTTACTAACTAGGCTGTACGTCCTTCTGCAATAGGAAGTACTGTAACTTACTAATAATAGGTGCTTTGAATAATTATTCATTAATATTTATTTTTGAATTGGATAGTTTGATTTCTAAGTTACTTCATCCTAAATCTGACTCTTCCGTCCAGTCATTTACATGGTGAGGCATATGAGCATGAAGCAAGAACGTCTGAATGATGCCCCTTAATCTAGCCACATAATAAACTTTGGTAACAATTTAGGCAGTTTCTGTCCAAGTGAGAGCTTCCTGTAAAATTAAGGAAATATTTTCCAGTCTTCTCAGGGCTATAGTGTGCTGTTAATATCAATACCATCTCCATAAAACATTTGATCCATAAAAGCTGGAAAATGCCGAAGTTCTAGATAAGTGAGCTCTTACAAAATAATTAACTGAATCTAACAGTCTCTGCTACATTCTCCACATCAACAATCATTACCCTAGAATGCCATCCATTATCCTTACTAAAGCCATCTTCTGTATCCTGTCTACTTTTATGGGAATTGATAATTATTTCCAATAAAAAGGTTTTTCCTTCTGAGAGTATGCCCCTTGGGTACCTGAACTCTTCTGAGGTTTGCGCTCCATTATGGCTGTCTGTTCTCACCTGCGAAAAAAAGGACTAAGCGTTAGTCCCCAAACAACAGTATGCTTCACTGATAGCCACTCAGTCACCAAGTGCCAGAATGGCGCTCTCGAATGTTGGTGAGATGGGTCATCAGCCCCGCTTCCCGTTCTGCCCTTGAGGCTGATAGCAGTCATGGTAATGAAGACCACCCCAGCGGCCTGTGCTCACCAAGTGGCAGTTCTGTGGAAGTGTTGCTGGATGATTGAAGGAGCATCTTCCCTGGACTTTCTCTGTTTCTGCCTCTTAAGTGGCTCTGACAAGAGAGCCCCTGGAGACAGAAACACCAAACAAGGGAGACAAGAATAGGGCGGAGGGCAGGATGCTATGGACCGAATGCAGCGGATAAAGCATTCCTGGCCGAAAGGAAGCCCAAGATAAGCTCTTCTTTGTGCCAGGAACTCATTTTCTCTAGAGGAAAACCTGAGAGCAAGGACCAGGGCACACCCCTGTCCTTAAACTGCCTCTGCCACCCGAGAGGCCTGTTCCCACGGCTGCCCAACCCTAGGAGCTCAGGCTGATATGATCAAACTGACTCTAGAGGTCAAGTCCTTTCCTGCACACATCTGCTGGCAATCCTGTGAATAACATGAGGCCCTGTGAGTAGAGGGGTCCCACAGGATGAAAGCCCAAGGGGCAGGTGTGAGCTTTAAATCAGGAATCAAATTTTCACCTTGAATTCATAGGACTCTCAAATAGGAGGAAGCACTGATCAGGGCAGTGCCAGGGTCATCCCAGTAAATGGGAGGAGGCAAAGGGTCGTTTACCATCTGGTTGGCATGAGATCATTCCTCCTCTCCTGAGTGCTCTCTTTCTCCAGCATAAACTCTCATTCCTCCCAGGGTATAAATGATATAAATGACTCATAGAAATTCTGGCAAGATATATATTCATATCGCACACACAATTATTCATTGAATAACTCGCGGGTGAAGGATGAAAGTGTTTGAAAAGCACTTTGTCCCTTACCATCTCTGTGTGCTGCTTGCTGTGTGCGTGTGTTCTCAGTCATGTCTGACTCTTTGGCGACCCCATGGACTGTAACCAATCAGGCTCCTCTGTCCATGGAATTTTCCAGGCAAGAATATTGGAGTGGGGTGCCATTTCCTCCTCCAGGGGATCTTCCTGACTCAGGGATCAGACCCATGTCTCTTGCGTATCCTCCATTGGCAGGCTGATTCTTTACCAGCTGAATAACCGGGGAATCCTATATACTATGTACTATATACTATACTCTCCATATATACAAACAAACATAGTATACTATATGTATGTATGTATATTATATGTGTGTACATATGTACATGTTAACCTCTGTTTCTTCATCTATAAAATGGAGGTGATACTCTCACCACCCTCATAGGATTTGTCAGCATTACTTGAGAAAATCTGGCAAGGAGCATTCACTAATTTACAGGTGCTTAACAAGTGCTGCTTGTTAGGTCTTGTCCAGTTCAGAGAGTCTATGACTGCTTCATAATGACTGGCAGGTACTAAGTGTTTAATACATTCCAAGCACTTTTAAGCAAAACGTGTAAAATAGATTTTATATGTTTATGTATGTCAATGGATTTCATATATATGTATACATATCTGGGTTTCATATAACATATATTGCATATTTGGAGAAGTAAATGGCAACCCACTCCAGTATTCTTGCCTGGAGAATCCCAGGGACAGCAGAGGCTGGTGGGCTGCCGTCTACGGGGTCGCACAGAGTCGGACACGACTGAAGCGACTTAGCAGCAGCAGCAGCAGCATATTGCATATTATATATATGCAATTTGATTTCTATTATTTCAAATGCAAATTATTTTTATGAAATCCAGTATATGTTACATATATATGAAATCTACTATTACATGCACATGAAAACATAAAATCTATTATATAAACTTTGCTTATATAATATAAGCAAAACTTTAATATTATCTATCAAATATATGAAATCTAATGAGATTCAACATAACATAATAATGAGATACAACAATACTATAAAGTTTTCATTATTCTTACAGTGATACAATATCCATTTTAGAGACTAGGAAACTGTTACCAGAGAGATTAAGTACTTTGCTTTTGATCACATAACTAAGAAAAAGCAGAATCAGAATCATGACTTGAGAGCTGGCGTCTGAACTACTTTTCTCCTCCTTTTATCTGAGAAAAAAAGAATTAAATCTTTTCATAGTTCGGCTTTTATTTCTTGTCATTGCCCCCAAACAAAAAAGCTTTTCAGATTTAGCTCTTTGATCTTATTCAGGAGACTCGACCCAGTCTTGTTGCCTAACCTGTTCATTACAATGAAATCTGATGGTGTGATCCCAAGAGGTCCTACTTCCCTCTGATGGTACAGCCGAAGAAGGTCATGAAGAAAGAGTGACGGCAGCCCAGATTGGCACAGCCTTGAGAACCCAAACTCATCATGTCAAGCAGTACTTACTAGAAGCCAGGAGGTCGCTCAAGTGTTTCTCAGCAGAGTGCACTGTTCCTGTGTCTCTTGAACTCACCCCTGCTCACTCTGAGCTCGGAGGATTAAGTACAAGCTTTGTTTGAAATGTGAGCCAACGGGAAATTCCCAAACTTCTACCTTCAGGCAGATTTTACTCTTGCCCCAAGCTGAAGGAAGCTGGTGACCAGAGGGAAGTCCTGGGCTTTCATTCTTCTTGTGGTTTGGCAGAGAACTGCCCTTGGCATTCCAGGTGTCTTAAAACAAAACGAAAGCAAACATATAAAAGTTCCTGCCAGACTTTGGACCCCGATCACAATGGCTGTTATTGAAAACAGTGCCAGCCCAGTCTTGACCTCCGGGGAGGCGACCACCAATGAAACAATTCCTTTGCTACCCACCCGTCCAAACCCTCCCCAAACCTCCTGGGGAAGTTAGGAAGGGTTCTTTTATGCCAGATGGTGAAGGAAAAGCCTGGCTTCTCCAACACATTTGCACAAGTCAAGGGTCTTCCTGAAGATTTGCTTATATATCCCTAATGGAGTGGTCATCAACAGCATAGCACTGGGCAAGCTGTTTTGAACATCCTGCACAGCCACCAGCAACTCTTAAAAATAATGGAGATGCAGAAATAGAGATCAGACATGTGGCCACCATGGGGGAAGCAGAGAGTGGGACGACTTGAGAGAGTAGCATGGAAACATATACGTTACCATATGTAAAACAAACAGCAAAAGAATTTGTGAAACAGGGAGCTCAACCCAGTGTTCTGTGACAATCTAGAGGCGTAGGATGGGGTGGGAGATGGGAGTGGGGTTCGGGAGGGAGTTCAGTTCAGTTCAGTCGCTCAGTCGTGTCCGACTCTTTGCGACCCCATGAATCGCAGCACGCCAGGCCTCCCTGTCCATCACCATCTCTCGGAGTTCACTCAGACTCACATCCATTGAGTCAGTGATGCCATCCAGCCATCTCATCCTCGGTCGTCCCCTTCTCCTCCTGCCCCCAATCCCTCCCAGCATCAGAGTCTTTTCCAATGAGTCAACTCTTCTCATGAGGTGGCCAAAGTACTGGAGTTTCAGCTTTAGCATCATTCCTTCCAAAGAAATCCCAGGGTTGATCTCCTTCAGAATGGACTGGTTGGATCTCCTTGCAGTCCAAGGGACTCTCAAGAGTCTTCTCCAACACATAAAAAAAAAAAAAAAAGCAGACCACCTTACCGGTCATTCTCAGTTATATCCGGTCACCAAAGGGCCCTAGATGTATTTTCATTTCTATTCAATTGTTTTTACAGGAAAGAGGAAGTGGCAAATAACTTTAACTTCTTATAACACTTTCAGAAGTAAAAATACATAATTTTAATCTTTGTCTTCACTAGTATAGCTGGATTTGAACCAGCTCTACCAGGTATTCACTGAATGGTTTTGGCCAGTTACTCAAGTTCTCTGAGTCTGTTTCCTCATTTGAAAAATGAGGTGGATAATGCTAACCTCACAGGATCTTTTAAAAATGAAGAGCTCACCATAAAAACCCTATAGCCCAGGGCTTGATCCATGGTAAGCATTCAACAATGGTTATTTCTCTGCTTTCCCTTTTGGTGCCTTATGGAGGGTGCAGGTAATACTTCATTTAGCAAACAGATGAATTTCAGAAATGCAGAAGTGAGTGTTTTATCGCTTGCTTCCTGCATGGGACAGGTTTTGCTTGAGTGAGAAGAAATAATTTCTTGGAATGTATTTCTCTAGATGTTTCCTTAGGCCAGGTTTTGACTACTCTAAAAATAGTTTTTAGTATCTTTACATTTGATTTTTAACCAGATATCATTAGTTTTTGCTCTAAGCAGTTCTTGAAAATCTTGTGCTGCTCTCTACTTACTCAGAACTATAAAACTACAGACAGTACCTCGTAATCCAGGGACTTAACCAAAAAGCAGAGGAGGGAAAATTACTTTAAGACTGCATTCCTTTGGAAAGTCTATAAAACCAGTTAAACAGACAAAGGAACTCCCCATCCATCCATTCATCCATGTGTGTATCCATTCAAATATCTACCCACCCAGGTCACCTTGTTCTAGGTTTTTTTGGTCATATTTTCCTAACAGTATTATAAAGCTCTTTGAAGAAAAGGCTTAATATATCTTACAGATGCCTAGAGAGTTATTTGTACTGTAGATGCCATCTAGAAAATTTTTAAAAATGGCAAGTAGACACCAAATACTAAGCTTGTAAAAACTGACCATACCTATGAAAAGCAAGTACAGTTTCCTTTATTATCTTAAGTGACCTGTAAACAAGAGATCAGTGAAATACCTAAAGGCCCACTCACTTGTTCATTTGAAATATCAGGTAAATTATTTCCTGATTTTGCCAGTTGTGCTTTTCTATCATGAAAGAGGTGCTTAGCTCTGCTGCCTTTTAAGCAAAACACAACTGAACAGTTTCTCTGATATGACCTAACACTTGGGAATTTTTCTTTTACATATAATATCTTATTTAATCCCTACGATTTTGTAGGATAAGTGTTGTGATGCCTTATTTTTGAAAAGAGGAAGTTGAAATTTAGAGAGAAAACAACAACTTGCTCAAAGTCATACAGCTAACATGCAGACCACAAGAAAGCAGACTGTCTTGACTATTAAGCTTATATGTGCCCTTTGTACCCTCTACTGTGTGGAATCCTAGGCTGGGATCAGTCAGCCCGGGCTCTTGGCCTGTTCCGCCACCAACTGTGTGACCCTACATAGGCTGAAACTTTCTGGGCCTCCTAACCCCATTGCAGTCCCTTTGTTAAGGAGCTCCAAGTACCCATTCAGTTCTGATTATGATGATGCCCTTGAGGCAATGCCAGTGACTCATCAACAAGCAGGCTGTCTCATTGCGTGTTGCATGCTTGTTCTCCAAGTGGATAGTATATATGCCTTTGCTGACGTCACCAGTGAAGGAATGACATCAATCACATCACTTCAGGATATTCTTGCCATACCTCTTCTTTAGAACAAGGACTCCAAGGGAAGCAAGGGGAAAGCTGTACACAGGAAAAAAGAATAACAACTCGGGTGCCTTTTAGATTGTGTTAAAATGATAATAGATGAAAATCTACTTTTAACAGCCTATTTAGTGGCAATCTAAATCATCTTAAATTTGCAAAGAGTAAAAGGTGAAGTCGCTCAGTCGTGTCCGACTCTTTGCGATCCATCCATGGGATTCTCCAGGCAAGAATACTGGAGTGGATTGCCATTTCCTTCTCCAGGGGATCTTCCCGACCCAGGGATCGAACCCGGGTCTCCCGCATTGGAGGCAGATGCTTTAACCTCTGAGCCACCAGGGAAGCCCAAAGAGTACAGGATCGATAATATAAAATGTTTTCTATCATTCTCTTCTATGACTGAGAATTGCCACACAGTTAGGATTGCTTTTGGCTGCAAGTGAAAAAAAGGACTCAACAATAGTGGCTTATAATTTGCTTATCATACATCATGTAAGATGTCTGAAGTGAACCAGACTCAGAGTTGTTTTGATGATTCAGTGATGTTAGAAGGTTGAACTCATTGTCTCTGATTTTCTTGATTTTTTTTCTATCTGGCCATACATTTGCTGTCAGAAGCATCACGGTTTCACAAGACAGCATCTCAAGCAGCAAAGAAGGGTTGAGGGAAAAGGAAGATTCTTTTTATGTACCTTCCACTTTAAGGAGGAAAAAAATTTCTCACAAAACCTTACGTCAAATTGTACAAAATAGCTCTTGTGTCACCTCAAGGTCTATTGTTGACCAAGAGAAAATACGATTTCCTGGGTTGGCTTGGACCAATCGTGATCCTTTTTCTTAGCATCTGAACAAAATTGAGGAACAGTTATCAGGAAGATAGAGGATGCAGAATGTCTGTTGATGGCATCATCACCTGGTCCCTGATTCCCTCTCCAAGACCACCTCTGAGGATTCCCACTTGTGCTCCCTGCCCTCTAGGCATCTCTACCTGTGTACTTACTGCTCCCTCTCTCTGATTCATTCTTCTTTCATCTCTTCACCTGGATAACTTCTCCACTTCCCAGGGATTCCCTCTTTCCCCTAGATAAGGCCAGATTCTCCTGGTACATTATCATGGTGCTATGTTAACTTCAGAACACATTTTCCCATTTGTGATTCTATCTTCATTTGTCTGATTATTTGATTAATGTCCATCTCTTCCTCCACAGGGCTGCAAAATCCATGAGAATTATTAGTATCATGTTGGCTTCTGCTGACCACTGCATCCCCAGTAGCTAGATTACATGCTTCTCCCATTCTTCTTTTACTGTGGGCCTACCATATGCAAGGTGTTATTTGATGGGTTAAAAGATGAATGTCTTTTGAGAGCTCTTAATATGGCTGTGGAGGCCAGAGACAACGAGCTCTAATACTCCAGTGATACGTCTGCTCCACTTCCATACCCTAGTCCCATGGCCACACTTGGACTTTGTAATTACCCATACCTGTCCGGCCTTTGATCACATTAAAATTCTGGTATCCCATCTTCTGACTGTAACTTCCCATCCTTCTACCATTTCTTACTTCAACCAAACCTGTTATCCAGCCTCTCCAAACCCTCAAGATTCTTGACCTTTCCTCATACCTTCACACGTCTGTTGTGATCAGTGACCTTTTCTAGCTGAAACTGACATTCCTCAACTCCCTGTCAAAGGAGATGAGCCAACCTGGGCTTTGGATCAGGTGAGCAGAGGACCCTAGAGCCACCCCTCTGTAGGGTTGGCTAGTGGCTGGTGACACAAAGAGATTTGCTCAAAAGAGAAAATGGCAGTTAGTGAAGCCTTGTTGAAAATCTCTTTCCCTTACTTCCAAGCTGCTTTTTCTTCTAGTTCTCATCTCTGCGGATCTATCTTCGTCTCTTTTGTTCACTTCTCTCCCTGCACAATCTTTACATTTCAGAATCCCCAGCATTCCTCCCCTAGAAATTTACTCACTCTTCAAGCACTTTTTGATGCTAGAACTGTTGAGGGTTCATTGAGGTTGGTGACCATAAATCCAGCAAGATTTCCATCTGCCAATGTGTGATTTTCTACAGCAGCACCCAGCTGTTTAGTAGCAGATGTGGGAAAGCCAGGTGGTGAGGTTCACTCTGGGTTCGCATTTTTGCTGGGGAGATGCCATGGAAGGACAAAAGAGCAGGGCAGCTTAGGTTATTTGCAAAACGGTGCCCCAAATGATGAACCACACAATCAGAGAGGCATACGGAGGCAAGAGAAGATAGGAGGGGCTCCTGGAGAGGAAGTAAAGGTGAGATTGAAGACAGGTAGAATAAGCTGGCTGGAAGGGTAGGAGGTGATCCTTGGAGAGAGTATGATTGACTGATGATCTTAAAAGGAGAACAGCTGCAGGGAGGGGATGGCTGAGTTACAGTGTGTAAGAAGGTCATTGGCAATGAGGAGGTCAAGGAACTTAGTGGCTAAGATGGTTGATCATCCACATGGATGTCTAGTTTATGGAACAAAATCCTTTTGAAATTCTCTAAATTTTTTTGAAATTAAAAGCAGAATGAAGTTAATCATCTCTGCCCACTTCCCCTAACACATACCTACAACAGTATCCATTTTAATAGTTGAATTCATTTGTCAAAGCAAACGTAGACACAAATGCTGTAACATTTGTTACAAGGAGGACCCTTGGAGCCATAGATGATTGAAGTCAGAAGCCTCTTTGTTTCACAAGAACATTTGGGACCAGTTTCTAGGGATTGGGGAATGTGTATAGGTGATAGAAGATTACCTTGAGGTTGTAGGCTGGAGAGAGCCAAAAAGACTCTGGGGCCAGTGGGAAGATGAAGAGAGCTGCTTCTGTTTTCTTCCTTTACTTTCCCCTTGTTGCACTGAATCCTTATATTGCCCACTTGGTTGGCACTAGGGCAGTGGGATCAGACTTGGTAGGGAAGGGGTGGCAGCACAGTTTACAACAGTGAAAAGGGAAGGACAAGCAGAGTAGAAAGGAGACCCCCCCAAAGTGGGGACCCCATGCATAGCCAGTTTCTCAAAGCCCATCACATGTATAGGATATAGCGTAATTACTGACACCCTAGGTGAGATCCCCCTGCTGGTCCTCTGCTGGCTTCCTTGCCCCTCTGGATTTCATCAACTGCCCAGTTTATTTGTACTTCAATTCTATTTCAATAGAAGTAACCATCTTTCATTTATGGACTTGGAGGAGAAAGAGCATGTTCCACATGAATTTTGTATGAACTGTGAATTTGAGGAATCAGGCAAAGCCCATAAAATCAGCAACTAGCATTCTTTCATCCTTCTGCCTTTTGTCTTGGGGGTTGTATAAACATTTTAAATGCATTTATCTCTTTCACTTCCTATTTAAGTTGAAGGCAGTTAATATGAAAGAATATTTTGTTTTGACATTTATTGGTACCAATTGTATAACAATCATTACTAGGAATAAAGGGAAAACTAAGTCCTTGCGCTTAGGACCTTACAAGCTAATATGGGAGATGAGCAACATACAAAAGCAAGCAGTGTGTCCATCAGGGTCCCAGCGGGGAATAGGACACTCAAAGGATTTATGGAAGAGAGTTACCAAAGGGACTATTTACAGAGGTGTAGCTGGCTTAAGGGCCTTCCCAGGTTGGCACCAATGGTGAAGAACCCACCTGCCAATCCAGGAGACGTGAGATGGAGGTTTGCTCCCTGGGTCAGGAAGAGTCCCTGGAGGAGGGCATGGCAATCCACACCAGCATTCTTGCCTGGAGAATCCCATGGACAGAGGAGCCTGGTAGACTATAATCCACGGGGTCACAAAGAGTCAGACAAGACTGAAGTGGCTTAGCATGCAAGCAGCTGGATTAAGAGAGCCCAAGAGTTGGTGAAGCGCACAGGGTCTAGCAGTAAATTTTACCACCTCTAGCCCTGCTGGGATATGAGGAGGGAGCAGTGTTAGCAGATTTTCCTCCAGGCTGTAGCTACAGGAGAGACCCCGTGGTACCGGAGCAGTGGCTGTAGGACGGGGACGGAGCATGGCCACAGTCATAACCAAGGTTCTGCATGCAGAGAGCAGGGATGGATAGGGGTGGATGCAGAGAAGCCGGTGAAGGAGATCAAAAGGGAGCAGTCAGAGGAGCAAGTGAAAGGCCGGGAACGTGTGGTGTCTGGAAGTGGCAGTAAGTTTTTCCGGGGCGGGGAGCGGGGAGGAGGCATCAGCCATACCCAACACCGCCAGGAGGAGGAGGAGGCTGAAGACTGAGAATTGACCACCAGATTGGGCAACACGGAGGTCATCATGGCCTTCCCAAGAGCTATCTTGGGAGGGTGGTGTTGAGTGGAAAGTCTGATGGCATCTTAGTTTTCGGTTTTGTTTTTTTAATTCCTAATAGGAACCGTTATGCAACTGGTACTAATAAATGCTGAAATAAAATATTCTTTCTTATTAACTGCCTTCCACTTCAATAGGAAGGGAAAGGGATAAAAGCATGTTAAATGTTTATGCATCCTCCAGGACAAAAGACAGAAGAATGAAATGCCGTTCAATGCTGATGTTATGGGCTTCACCTGATTCCTCAAATTCACTATTCATACAAAATCCATGTGGAACATGCTCTTTCTTCTCCAGGTCCATAAATAAAAGACGGTTATTTCTATTACAATAGAAGATCCAGTACAAATAAAGTGGGCAGCTGTGAGATCCAGAGTGGCAGGGAAGCCCCACTGCAGACCAATGGAGAAACCTAAGTGAAGTCGCTCAGTCGTGTCCGACTCTTTGCGACCCCATGGACTGTAGCCTATCAGGCTCCTCCATCCATGGGATTTTCCAGGCAAGGGTGCTGGAGTGGATTGCCATTTCCTTCTCCAAACTTAAGGCATCAGTAATTACACCCCATCCTATACATTTGGTGGAGAAGGCAATGGCACCCCACTCCAGTACTCTTGCCTGGAAAATCCCATGGACGGAGGAGCCTGGTAGGCTCCAGTCCATGGGGTCGCTAAGAGTCAGGCACGACTGAGCGACTTCACTTTCACTTTTCACTTTCATGCATTGGAGAAGGAAATGGCAGCTCACTCCAGTATTCTTGCCTGGAGAATCCCAGGGGCGGGGGAGCCTAATGGGCTGCCATCTGTGGGGTCGCACAGAGTTGGACACGACTGAAGCGACTTAGCAGCAGCAGCAGCTATACATTTGGAGAAGGGCATGGCAACCCACTCCAGTACCCTTGCCTGGAGAATCCCATGGACAGAGGAGCCTGGCGGGCTACAGTACATGGGGTCATGAAGAGTCTGACACGACTGAAGCGACTTAGCACACACGCACTATACACGTGACAGGCTTTGGGAAAGTGACTCCTGCAGGGTCCCCAGTTTGGGAGTCTCCTTTTTACTCTGCTTGTCCCTTCCTCTTCACTATTGTGAGACAGGGAGAAAGGGTTCATTTGGTTGGGCCCAGAGCAGAGCTGAAAAGAACAGAATAGTGGAGAGTGGCCCTGGAGGGGCAAGTGAAGATGGGCCAGGAGGAGTCCAGTGGGGATTGTGCAGAGTGATGGCTGCAGATCAAGAGTCACAGGAATTCAGAGGAAACAGCTGTTCTTCCAGAGAGGGAAGAGGAGGAAACCAAGGGAGGCTTCACGGAGGAGGTGATACTTCAACTGGGTCTTAAAATCTCCCCCCTCTCCCACTTTCGAGGGGTCTCTGGGACCCATGTGACTCTTGGATAATGGACTCACTGGACTCCAGCATGGCCTCAGCTGCTGGTTCAGAGGCCGAGGGAATCTCAAGGCTTGTGAGTGGGATTCTGGGCCAAAGGCTCCTTCTCTTTCTCTGGGCAGCACAGTGTGTCGACAGGAAAGCATTTTGCTTCCTCGAGGGGAAGCCAGCCTGATAATGCAGATGACGCAGGGAAAGGGCAGAGCTGAAAGGATCACAGAGATAGAGCCGCTGTCTTGATGGCATGGTAAACTTTGGATTAAACTGTGTTTGAATTTCATCCTTCCTCTGGACTTTCCTGTTAGAAGAAACGGAAATTCCCTTGACTGTTGAAATCAGGTTGCATTAAATTGTTTGTTTTGTGCAAATGGAAGTCATTTTGATTGAGGGGTGTTATGATTTGAACATGAGGAACTGCCCTAGGGATAGAGATAAGGAGAGAGAGTTTATAGGAGAAAAAGGATCAGAAAGGCAAGGTGAAAAAGAAGATGACTGAGCACAGCATAGTATTTTCTTTCTTTCTTTTTTTAAGTTAATATTTATTTTTTAAAACTATTTGATTTTTGGCTGCACTGGGTCCTCAACGCGGTGCTTGGGCTTCTCACTGTGGTGGCGTCTCTTGTTGCAGAGCACAGGTTCTAGGTGTGTGGTCTCAGTAGCTGCGGTTTGTGGGCTTAGTCGCCTCGAGGCACATGAGATCTTCTCGGACCAGAGATCAAACCTGTGTCTCCAGCATTGGCAGGCAGCCTCCCAACCACTGGACCACCAGGAAAGTCCTAGCATAGTATTTTCAAACATAGAGTCAGAGTTCTAGACTCCCTGGAGTTCATTATTAATGCTCTGTACTCTTGGAGAAGTCACTTAGCTTTTCTGTGCCTTAGTTTCCTTGTTTTTAAATGAGAACGATAATAGTACCAACTTGATAGAGTTGGTACAAGAATGAAATGAGCAGATATTCATGTGCAAAGTGTTTGGCCTACAGTAAGCACTTTATGTGTTTGTCAAATGAGTCAGGGGCATCGTGCGTGGAATTTAACTTATAAATGAGTTTGCATAGGAGTCACACCTCTAATGGGAGGGGCTAGAAATAGCAATCACCTCAGATATGCAGATGACACCACACTTATGACAGAAAGCAAAGAACTAAAGAGCCTCTTGATGACAGTGAAAGAAGAGAGTGAAAAAGTTGGCTTATAACTCAACATTCAGAAAACTAAGATCATGGCATTTGGTCCCATCACTTCATGGCAAATAGATGGGGAAACAGTGGAAACAGTGACAGAGTTTATGTTTTGGGGCTCCAAAATTACCGCAGATGGTGACTGCAGCCATGAAATTAGGAGACACTTGCTCCTTGAAAGAAAAGCTACGTCCAACCTAGAAAGCATATTAAAAAGCAGAGACATTAATTTGCCGACAAAGATCCATCTAGTCAAGACTACGGTTTTTCCAGTGGTCATGTATGGATGTGACAGTTGGACTATAAAGAAATCTGAGCACAGAAGAATTGATGCTTTTGAACTGCGGTGTTGGAGAAGACTCTTGAGAGTCCCTTGGACTGCAAGGAGATCCAGCCAGTCCATCCTAAAGGTAATCAGTCCTGAATATTTATTGGAAAGACTGATGCTGAAGCTGAAACTCCAATCCTTCTGCCACCTGATGCAAAGAACTGACTCATTTGAAAAGACCTTGATGGGAAAGATTGAAGGCAGGAGTAGAAGGGGATAACAGAGGATGAAATGGTTGGATGACATCACTGACTCAATGGACATGAGTTTGAGTAAACTCTGGGAGTTGGTGATGGACAGGGAGGCCTGGTGTGCTGCAGTCCATGGGGTTGCAAAGAGTTGGACATGACTGAACAACTGAACTGAACTGAACTGAAGCCTCCCCTCTGGGTTTAAAGACTCTCCAAAGCACTTTACAGTGGCACTGGGGGTGTGATGTCATTCTTTCCATGTTTCACATCAGTAAATAGAGGCCACAGGAGGCTCAGTAATCATCTAAGAGTCATCTGGTAATAAACATCATGACAGAGTTGAAACCTGCCAGACCTAGAATCAGGATACCAAGTTTATGCTTCTGGTCTGCTTCAATTTACTGGAAGACCTTGGGTTTGTCCCCTCTTTCCCTCTGGAGGAGTGGGGTATGTACCAGTTAAGCTGATTCTTCAGTTTACCAGTTACAAAACACTTATGCAGAGTCTCCTTCTGCTTGCATAGAAATCTTATGAGGGAAGCAGGGAAGGTATTATTCCCAAGAAGGAAAGGCAGCTGATAAAAAATGTTTGATATCAGATAAGTTACACTGGTTCCAAATCGGGAAAAGAGTACATCAAGGCTGAATATTGTCACCCCTCTTATTTAACTTATATGCAGAGTATACATCATGCGAAATTCTGGGCTGGATGAAGCACAAACTGGAATCAAGATTGCTGGGAGAAAGATCAATAACCTCAGATATGTAGATGACACCACCCTTATGGCAGAAAGTGAAGAACTTAAGAGCCTCTTGATGAAAGTGAAAAAGGAGAGTGAAAAGGAGCAAGTAAAAATCCAAGAGGGTGTGGTGTCTGGAGGTGGCAGTGTTTCTGGGGAGGGGGGGTGGGCGCCCTGGGCCAAGGAATATAAAGCCTCTAGAAGCTGGAAACAGCAAGGGAATAGGTTCCCCCTGAAACCTCTTGGTGGAACACAGCCCTGCTGATGCCTCAGTTTTATATTTCTGAACTTCATAACTCCAAGAGAATAAATTAGTATTGTTTTAAGCCATGACATTCACAGTAATTTGTTACAGCAGTAATTAGAAACTAATGCAGAGAGAATGGATACTGGATGGGTTAACCCTAGGGTCTAGCACGGAAGTTCAGTAGGTAGCTCAAACAACTTGTGCGAAACGGAAACCTTGATTTTCACATTCTCCCTTCCTCCCACCTCCTCTTTCCAGACCCAGGAAACAGCACCATTTCATTTACCTGCTTAGTCTATAAACCTGAATCAACCCGGTTTCATCTTTTTGCACATCCCTGCTCCAAACCCGCCAGCCAATCCTTCTGCCTCTGCCTTCAAGATAAAGCCCACGTCTGACATCACATCCCTGGCCATGCCAGTCTGCCCACATCTCTCACCTCGGCCGCTTCTGAAAACCTGGGCTCCCTGCTTCTACTCTTCAGTCTAATCTCTAGAGTATCTTTGACAATAAATAGTTCATCAGATCCCATGACTTCCCCACTCAAATCCTTTGAACGGCTTCCCATTTGTTATATTAGAATGAAATCCATGTCTCACCATGGTTGGGGGCCCTACACAGTCAGGCCCTGCCCATTTTTCATCCTTATTTCCCAGCATCCCGCTCTGTAGCACTGGCTTTCTTATTTCTCAAATAGGCCCAGGTGGTAGCTGCCTCAGGGCCTTTGCACTCGCTGCTTGCTCTGCCTAAAAAAATTCCTTCCTTGCCCGTCCACAAGGCCTACCCCACCACTCTACTCAGATATAGGCCTGGAAGAGGTCTTTCCCAGTCATTCTACCTAAGTTAACCCTCTTCTCACCTGCCTCACCATTCCTGAGCGGCTTAAAAAAATTTTTTTTTAATTTATTAATTTATTTTTGGCTTCACAGGCCCTTTGTTGCTGCATGTGGGCTTTCTCTAGTTGCGGAGCACAGGCTTCTCATCGCAGCGGCTTCTCTCGTTGTGGAGCTCAGGCTTTAGAGTGCACAGGCTCAGTAGTTGTGGGGCGTGGGCTTAGTTGCCCCATGGCATGTGGAGTCTGCTCAGACCAAGGATAGAACCCGCGTTCCCGTACTGGCAAGCGGATTCTTAACCACTGGACCAGCATGGAAGTCCCTCCTGAGCTCCTTATCCTGCTTAATTTCTTCATACTTTTCACTGCATGAAATCATATTAACCATCTCTCACTAAAATATAAATTCTATGAGGCCAAAGACTGTTTTTTGACTGTTCTTTCCCCAGTTTTAAGAACAGTGCTTAGCACAGATCAGTAAATATCAGTTGATTGAGAAAAAAAAAAACTATACAAAAGGCAATTTCCTTTTTGGCATCTATCATGATTAGCCAGAGACAAGTGGTGGCTTCCTATGTAGCTGCAGTTTACCCAGAACACAAAGTCGTGCATTTTTACATATCCACCCACACCTTCCAGATCTCTCTGCCTGAAAGAGAAATCGGTCTTCAGTTCCCACAAGTCCTAAGTTGGAAGAAAAATTGTGAACTAGCTGTGACTTCACTGAAAATACAAATCCTCCAACTGCCCTCCTCAGTCACAAATGGACCGTCTTGCCCTCTCAACTGAGAGGGACCGCTGTTCACATCAGCTATGTGGCTTTTAGGCACTGGTTGATTAATTACTGAAAATTCTTGCTTACCTAATCCCTGCTTCCAGCACACATCCAAATCTTCTGATTTTAAAATTAGCTATACGCATTTGCTCTTGGTACTTATATTATTTTCTAACAGTTTAGCAGATAGAATATATCTATCTTTACAATTCTTTCCTGTCTTCTTTTTTTTTTTTTTTCCCTCCTCTCCTTCTTACACTCAGTCTCACTGAACAGTGTAGCTATGCCTTAGAACCCTCTCTGGGCTCCGAAATTTCTAAACTGTTCAACTTCACCTGTCACTTCTTCCTAGGGTGCATTCTACCACTGGTTTAAAGTTTGGCTGCAAACTGGAATCAGTGTTTAACAGCACTGATTCCTGGTCCCACCCTCAGAGATCCTGACCAAGCTGGTCTGGGATGCTGCCCAGGCTCTGGGACTGGAAAAGATCTCCAGGTGATTCTAGGGTGTAGCCGCTACTAAAGACCATCACATCTAGTCCCTCTCATTAGGGTCTTTAGAACTCCCACCCACCCACCTGCTTCTACATAAACTCCTTGGAATTTTCCATTTATCTCTTTAAATTCCCAGACCTGGCTTTTACTTGATGATTCATAACAACACCCACCAAAGGAAATGTCTCCTTACTTGATTTTATAGTTCTTTGGAGCTTGCAAAACCCTGTCCACACATTTTTACTCTAACTCCTCCCAACATCCATGTGAGGTGGGTATTCAGGACCAAGAGGGGGTGATGGCAGCTGTAACGAGGGTCTGCAGAGTTAGGGCTGGGGCAGTCAGACTGAGCAAAACATATAAACAAATACAATAAAAAATAACCCCATAAAAACAGGATACCCAGTTAAACTGGAAGTCTAGATCAGCCACATATGATTTTTCAGGATAAGTTTATTTCATGGAATATTTGGGACATACTTACACTAAAAAAAAAAATTGTTCTATCTGAAATTCCAATGTAACTGACACCTTGTTTTCTATTGGGCATCTCTACACTCGGTGCCCATTCCTCTTCTGAAGCTCAGGCTATTGGCTCCCCCATTCTTTTGCCTTCCTATATTGTCCCAGGACCTTGACAGCCAGCTCCTGTCTTTGTCCTTCCTCTCCCCTGCATGGGGAGAAATTCTCAGAAAGCCTCTTCTGTAGATTAGAGTCCACTTGTACTTCCTTTTCTCCCCATTCCTAATCTCCTTTCTCTGTCCTAAATTATTAATAAGGTCAGGTTGGGTTGTTTGCTTGTTTGTTTTATTTTTTGGTCACACTGCACAGCATGTGGGATCTTAGTTCCTGCATTGGAAGCTCAGAGTCTTAACCACTGGAATGCCAGGGAAGTCCCACGGTTTAAAAACATAGTTAAACATTCACTGAGTACCTTCTGTGTGTCAGGCATTGTGTTAAGGGCTTTATACTCATTATTCCATTTATTTCTCACAAGACTCTTCAAGGTAGATATCATTTCCTAGGAACCTGTGCATGTGCATGCATGCTAAGTCTCTTCAGTTGTGTCCAACTCTTTGAGATCCTATGGACTGTAGCCTGCCAGGCTCCTCTGTCCATGGGGTTCTCCAGGCAAGAATACTGGAGTAGGTTGCCATGCCCTTATTCCACATAGCCTAGGTACCTACACATGGCTATTTCCATTTTAAGATGGAGAAACTGAGGTTTAGAGAGCTTGAAAGATTCCTCAAGGTTATGCAACTTGGAGGTGCAAAAAGCTAGACTGGGAACAGGGCTCTTCCTCCAGAGTCTTTGTTCTCAACTAGCACACTAGGAAACGGAGAAGGTCCAGAGAGCCTTGTGGATTTGCTGTTCCAATTTTCCAGCTTGTTCAATTTAGCTTTCTGAAGCTCCTGGGATTTAGAACAACCACTGGATAAACCTCTTCCACGCCATGCGGGTGGCCTAGGAGATGAAAAGTGTTGACAACGTAGCAATCCATAAGATGCATACATATTTTTGGAAACTTTATTTTTAACTCTAGAAAAAAAATGTGTCACCCACAAGACTCTTGAAGAAAGGCTTCAGCATCCATTGCCAGCAAAGTAAACCGTCAACCCGGGACTCCGCTCTTTAAACACATTTGCTGAGGCTAAGGGGCAAATAGTTTGTGCTGATTCTGAGTAACAGGCTGCAAATATAATGTGTCAGAGAGACTTTTTTTTCAAATGTTCCATATCTTTTTTGGTATAAGCTGCCCCTATGCTTTAGTCTGTAAATATTTGTGTAGTTAATGTATGCTGGCAAACGTCTCAGGAGAAATGCAGGCTTCATAACGCCAAGCGAAATCGTAATTAGCAACACAAAAGCAAAAGAATTTGTCTCTTTCATCTCACTGCTTAAAAACTGTCAGCACTTAATACAGCTGGAAGCTTCAGAAAAGATAATTTGCAAAAGCTAATTTTCCTAAGTTTTTTAAGAGTTGGTCCTACACTCTGGTATAAAAAAACATTCACTTGAGAATTAATTTTTCCTCTTCTTATTTAACATTAACCTGGTTAACATTAATTATGAAAGATGTAGGAGAGAAAAGTTCCTTTTAAACTGTCAGTAATGTTGTTAAAGGGAGTATTTTTCACTGTGTACCTACGAGAAGTGAGAGAATAGGGAAAACACGAGTGGCCCATCTTGCCTAGAAATGACTGCCTAAGTGATTTGAGAGGAAGAGGAAAGAGGTGTGCCTGCAGATACCACCTGGAGAAGCCTGTGCATCTGGACCCACTCCCTGCAAACTCCCTCACACTCCCCAAGTTTCCTCCAAAAGTTACCCTGGGCTTGAAGTTTATGTTCAGCCTCAGGAAGTACCTGGTCAAGTATTCTCTAGTTCTGAGCACATTTGGTATTGGGATAGGATGGCTAGCTGGGTGTTATGGACTGAATGTTTGTGCCCCTCCCCTAAATTCATATATTGAAATGTTAACCCCCTGAAATATGATAATGTTAGGAAGGGGGGCTTTTTGTAAAAATTTATTCATTTTTTATTGAAGCATAATGGCTTTACAGAATGTTGTTTTCTGTCAAACCTCAACATGAATCAGCCATAGGTGTACATATATCCCCTCCCTTGTGAACCTCCCTCCCATCTCCCTTCCCCTCCCACCCCTCTAGGTTGATACAGAGCCCCTGTTTGAGTTTCCTGAACCATACAGCAAATTCCTGCTGGCTATCTATTTTACATATGATAATGTAAGTTTCCAAGTTCCTCTTTTCATACATCTCACCCTCTCCTCCCCTCTCCCATGTCCATAAGTCTGTTCTCTATGTCTGTTTCTCCATTGCTGCCCTGTAAATAAATTCTTCAGTACCATTTTTCTAGATTCCATATATATGCGTTAGGATACGATATTTATCTTTCTCTTTCTGACTTACTTCACTCTGTATAATAGGTTCTAGGTTCATCCACCTCATTAGAACTGACTCAAATGCATTCCTTTTTATGGCTGAGTAATATCCCATTGTGTATATGTACCACAACTTCTTTATCCGTTCATCTGTCAGTGGACATCTAGGTTGCTTCCATGTCCTAGCTCTTGCAAATAGTGCTGCAGTGAACAATGGGATACATGTATCTTTTTCAATTTTGGTTTCCTCAGGGTATATGCTTAGGAGTGGGATTGCTGCGTCAAATGGTGCTTTTATTCCTAGTTTTTAAAGGAATCTCCATACCGTCTTCCATAGTGGCTGTATCAATTTACATTCCCACCAACAGTGCAAAAGCGTTCCCTTTTCTCCACACCCTCTCCAGCATTTATTGTTTGTAGACTTTTTGATGATGGCCATTCTGACTGGTGTGAAGTGATATCTCATTGTACTTTTGATTTGCATTTCTCTCATAACAAGCAATGTTGAGCATTCTTTGATGTGTTTGTTAGCCATCTGTATGCCTTCTTTGGAGAAATGCCTGTTTAGCTCTTACTCCCACTTTTTGATTGGGTTGTTTGTTTTTCTGGTATTGAGTTGTATAAGCTGCTTGTATATTTTGGAAATTAATCATTTGTCAGCTGTTTGATTTGCTATTATTTTCTCCCATTCTGAGGGTTGCCTTTTTACCTTGCTTATAGTGTCCTTTGTTGTGCAAAAGCTTTTAAGCTTAATCAGGTCCCACTTGCTTACTTTTGTTTTTATCTCCATTACTCTAGGAGGTGGGTCATAGAGGATCTTGCTTTGATTTATGTCATTGAGTGTTCCGTCAATGTTTTCCTCTAAGGGTTTTATAGTTTCTGGTTTTACATTTAGGTCTTTAATCCATTTTGAATTTATCTCCGTTCAAGGTTAGGAGGGGTGGCTGTGAGGAGATACCCCTCATCCAAGGTAAGGAGCAGCAGCTGCATTTTCCTGGCGCAGCCATGAAGAGATACCCCACGTCCAAGGTAAGAGAAACCCAAGTAAGACGGTAGGTGTTGCGAGAGGGCATCAGAGGGCAGACACACTGAAAACATAATCACAAAAAACTAGTCAATCTGATCACACGGACCACAGCCTTGTCTAACTCAATGAAACTAAGTCAAGCCGTGTGGGGCCAACCAAGATGGGCAGGTCATGGTGGAAAGGTCTGACAGAATGTGGTCTACTGGAGAAGGAAATGGCAAACCACTTCAGTATTCTTGCCTTGAGAACCACATGAACAGTATGAAAAGGCAAAACGATAGGATACTGAAAGAGGAACTCCCCAGATCGGTAAGTGCCCAATATGCTACTAAAGATCAGTGGAGAAATAACTCCAGAAAGAATGAAGAGATGGAGCCAAACAAGAACAGCACCCAGTTGTGGATGTGACTGGTGATGGAAGCAAAGTCTGGTGCTATAAAGAGCAATATTGCATAGGAACCTGGAATGTTAGGTCCATGAATCAAGGCAAATTAGAAGTGGTCAAACAGGAGATGGCAAGAGTGATCGTTGACATTCTAGGAATCAGCCAACTAAAATGGACTAGAAGAGTCTGAAAGCAGTACTTGGATGCAATCTCAAAAACGACAGAATGATCTCTGTTTGTTTCCAAGACAAACCATTCAATATCACAGTAATCCAAGCCTATGCCCCAACCAGTAATGCTGAAGAACCTGAAGTTGAACGGTTCTATGAAGACCTATAAGACCTTTTAGAACTAACACCTAAAAAGATGTCCTTTTCATTATAGGGGACTGGAATGCAAAAGTAGGAAGTCAAGAAAAACCTGGGGTAACAGGCAAATTTGGCCATGGAATACAGAATGAAGCAGGGCAAAGGCTAATAGAGTTTGTCAAGAGAATGCACTGGTCATAGCAAACACCCTCTTCCAACAACACAAGAGAAGACTCTACACATGGACATCACCAGATGGTCAACACTGAAATCAGATTGATTATATTCTTTGCAGCCAAAGATGGAGAAGCTCTATACAGTCAACAAAAACAAGACTAGGAGCTGACTGTGGCTCAGATCATGAACTCTTTATTGCCAAATTCAAACTTAAATTGAAGAGAGTAGGGAAAACCACTAGACCATTCAGGTATGACCTAAATCAAATCCCTTATGATTATACACCGGAAGTGAGAAATAGATTCAAGGGATTAGATCTGATAGATAGAGTGCCTGATGAATTATGGATGGAGGTTTGTGACATTGTACAGGAGACAGGAATCAAGACCATCCCCATGGAAAAGAAATGCAAAAAAGCAAAATGGCTGTCTGGGGAGGCCTTACAGATAGCTGTGAAAAGAAGAGAAGCGAAAAGCAAAGGAGAAAAGGAAAGATAAAGCATCAATTCTTCAGTGCTCAGCCTTCTTCACAGTCCAACTCTCACATCCATACATGACCACAGGAAAAACCATACTGAAGCAAATTAAAAGTGAAGCATCATATGTGGTGATATGGAGAAAGTAATAGTCTGAATAGAAGATCAAACCAACCACAACATTCCCTTAAGCCAGTGCCTAGTTCAGAGCAATTCCCTAACTTTCTTCAATTCTGTGAATGTTGAGTGAGGTGAGGAAGCTGCAGAAGAAAAGTTTGTAGCTAGCAGAGGCTGGTTCATGAGGTTTAAGGAAAGAGGCTGTCTCCATCATGCAAAGGTGCAAAGAGAAGAAGCAAGTGCTGATGGAGAAGTTCAGCAAGTTATCCAGAATATCTAGCCAAGACAATCAAAGGAGAGTGACTGCAGTAAACAGATTTTTAATGTAGATCAAGCAACCTTGTATTGGAAGAAGATGCCATTTAGGACTTTGCTAGCAAGGGAGGAGAAGTTAATGCCTGGCTTTAAAGCTTCAAAAGAGGCTGATTCTTCTTTTAGGGGCTAATTCAGCTGATGATTTTTAATTGAGGCCAATGTTCATGTACCATTTTGAAAATCCCAGGGCCATTAAGAACACTATTGATACAATGTATAAAAGAGATAACTAATGAGAACCTACTGAATAGCACAGGAAACTACTCAATACTCTGTGGTGACCTAAATGGGAAGGAAATCCAAAAAGGAGAGCATATGTGTATATGTATAGCTAATTCACTTTGCTATACAGTAGAGACTAGCACAACCTTGTAAAGCAATTATATTCCATTAAAAATATAAAAGAAAATAAAAATAAAAGTTATGTTCACTTCTAACAAAATGGGATAAATTGCTTTAATCGAAAAAAAAGCAAAACTATGCTAAATCTATTCTCCTTATGATCTATAAAAAGAACAACAAACCCTGGATGATAACATATCTCTTGACAACCTGGTTTGCCAAATATTTGAAGCCTGCAGTTGAGAATAACTGCTCAGAAAAAAAAAAATCAAAATATTACTGTTCATTGACAGCACACCTGGTCACTTAAGGCTGTGATGGAGACATACAGTAAGATCCATGTTGTTTTCATGCCTGATGACACAACATCCATTTGGCAGTCCATTGTTCAGGAGCAATTTTGGCTTTCAGCCTTATTAATTAATAAATATATTTTATAGAGATATAGCTGCCATAGATTGTAATTCCTCTGATGGATCTGGGGAAAGTCAACTGAAGATGTTATTGAAAGGATTCACCATTCTAGATGCCTATAAGTACAATCATTATTAGTAGGAAAAGGTCAAAATATCAACATAAACAGGAATTTGAAAGAAGTTGACTTCTAGCCTCATGATGACTTTGAGGAATTCAAAGTGGTGGAAATACCAAGAGAACTCAAAAGTGGAGCCTAAATATGTGACTGAATTGCTACAATCTCATGAGAAAAATGAGTGAGGAGTTGCTTCTTAATCATGAGTAAAGAAGGTGGTTACTTGAGATGGATTCTGTTCGCAGTGGAGATGCTGTAAATATTGTTAAAATTATAGCAAAGGATTTAGAATATTACATAAACTTAGTTGATAAATCAGTTTTAGGTTTTGAGGGGACTAACTCCAATTTTGAAAGTTCTACTGTGACTAACATACTATCAAGTAGCTTCATATGCTATAAACAACGTTTCATGAAGAGTCAATTGCTGGGGCAAACTTCATTGCTGTCTAATGTTATTAGATTTCTACAGCCACCCCAGCCTTCAACAACCACCACTCTGATCAGTCAGCAACAATCAATATCAAGATAAGACTCTCTACCAGCAAAAATATTATGGCTTTCTGAAGCTTCAGATGATCCTAAATCTGTTTTAACAATAAAATATTTTAATGAAGGTATATACATATTATTAGACATAATGCTTTTATATACTTAGATTATAGAGTAGTGTAAGCATCATCTTTACATGCATGGGAAAATAGGGAAGGGATTCCAGGTGTGAGGTTTATGAGAACTTCCCGAATCATCTTTATAATTTTTTTGTTTGTTTTTCTAAAACTATTTATTTTTAAATGGTCTTGATATAACTTCCATAATATCCAAACATTTTGCTCCTAGATAAGAAGGAAATGGCAACCCACTCCAGTATCCTTGCCTGGAAAATCTCATGGAGTCTGGTTGGCTGCATTCCATGGGGTCACAAAGAGTTGGGCACAACTGAGCAACTAACACCACTACAACTAAATATAAATTGAAGCATATACCAAAAACTGTATACATATTTTAGCAACTTTATTTGAAATAGGAAAAAAGTGAAAACTGTAAAAATATCCATTAACAAGTGAATAAATAAACAGAGAATGGTCTAGCTATACAATAAAACTCAGCCACTCAAAACAATGAACTGTTAATACATGCAACAATATTAATGAAAGCAATTATCCCAATGAAATATATACTGTATGATTCTGTTTGGGGGAATTCTGCAAAATGCACACTTTGTCTAGAGACAAAGAAGATTAGTAAATACCAAAGGACTGTGCATAGAGATAGGAAGCAAGAGGAACAAACTGCAAAAGGATAAATGGAAGTTTTGGGAGGTAGCAAATATGATGTTTTAGTAATGGTTTAACATTTTTATAGACATATAAAACTTATCAAACTATATAATTTAAATACATGATATTTATTGTATGTGAACTATGGCCCCCAGTAAGTCTATAAAAAGGGAAACTAAGGAGCTGATAGAACTCAAAATCAGGGCTAAAAATATAATTGTATAAATAACTGATCATTTCACCTCAACTGCAAATCACTTAAAGTTTTATTCTCCCAAATTTTTGCTTACTGTATGTTATTTTACCTGGATTAAATAGAGAATTTTTGCCTAGATTTTTGGAACATTTTTATTAAAATGACTACAAACAGAAATTAATTTCTCTAAACATATTTTTGAAATAATTGCCAGCAACATTTCTCATTAAACAAACACAATCATATCTTTCCAGGGAACTTCACTTAAAGTACATTAATATTCATAATCTATTTGAAATCACAACAGTAGTCATTTCTTCTACTAAGATATTTTATTTTCCTTTTTAAATGCAAGTATATTATCTGAGAGAATGAGCACATTAAATCATTAGCAATACTAGAAATATGGTTCAATTAGCTCAGTAGTCTCCTTCCAGAAAGAATTAGGTGGAGCTGATGGTATAAGGGTATTGGTAGTCAGAACAAGAAGTAATTAACTTAGAAGAATAAGCTTACCGTAAGCATTTTGGTAAACAGCCAAATGGGAGACATCAGAGAACCTGATTATTTACCAGGGTGGGTACCAAAGAAATTAGGAACTAGTCAAAATCCTATATAAAACATCCCAGACCATGATCCTAATTTAGACATTCAGGTTGTTTCATGCTTAGCCTTTTAAAAAAATATACATAAGAAGCACAAGCTGGAATCAAGATTGCCGGGAGAAATATCAATAACCTCAGATATGCAGATGACACCACCCTTATGGCAGAAAGTGAAGAGGAACTAAAAAGCCTCTTGATGAAAGTGAAAGTGGAGAGTGAAAAAGTTGGCTTAAAGCTCAACATTCAGAAAATGAAGTTCATGGCATCTGATCCCATCACTTCATGGGAAATAGATGGGGAAACAGTGGAAACAGTGTCAGACTTTATTTTTTTGGGCTCCAAAATCACTGCAGATGGTGATTGCAGCCATGAAATTAAAAGATGCTTACTCCTTGGAAGGAAAATTATGACCAACCTAGACAGGATATTCAAAAGCAGAGACATTACTTTGCCAACAAAGGTCTGTTTAGTCAAGGCTATGGTTTTTCCTGTGGTCATGTATGGATGTGAGAGTTGGAGTGTGAAGAAGGCTGAGCACCGAAGAATTGATGCTTTTGAACTGTGGTGTTGGAGAAGACTCTTGAGAGTCCCTTGGACTTCAAGGAGGTCCAACCAGTCCATCCTAAAGATCAGCCCTGAGTGTTCATTGGAAGGACTGATGCTAAAGCTGAAACTCCAATACTTTGGCCACCTGATGCGAAGAGTTGACTCATTTGAAAAGACCTCATGCTGGGAGAGAACGAGGGCAGGCAGAGAAGGGGATGACAGAGGATGAGATGGTTGGATGGCATCACCAACTTGATGGACAAGAGTCTGAGTAAACTCTGGGAGTTGGTGATGGACAGGGAGGCCTGGCGTGCTGTGATTCATGGGGTGGTAAAGAGTCAGACATGACTGAGCAACTGAACTGAACTGATGGTGTTACATCAGTAGCTGTCTAGTTTTCCCAGCACCATTTATTGATGAGGCTGTCTTTGCCGCAATCTATATTCTTGCCTCCTTTGTAAAAAAAAAAAAAAAAAAAAGGTACCCATGAGTACATGGGTTTATTTCTGGCTTTTATCTTGTTCCATTGGTCTATATTTCTGTTTTTGTACCAGGACCATACTGTCTTGATGACTGTAGCTTTGTAGTATAATCTGAATTCAGGAAGGTTGATTACTCCAGCCCCATTCTTCTTTCTCAAAACTGCTTTGGCTATTCGGGGTCTTTTGTGTTTCCATATGAAGTGTGAAATTTCTTGTTCTAGTTCTGTGAAAAATGCCATTGGTAATTTGATAGGGATTGCATTGAATCTGTAGATTGCATTTGGTAGTATAGTCATTTTCACAATATTGATTCTTCCTACCTAGGAACATGGAATATCTCTCCATCTGTTTATGTCTTCTTTGATTTCTTTCATTAGTGTCTTATAAATTTCTGAGTACAGTTATCTCCTTAGGTAAGTTTATTCCTAAATATTTAATTCTTTCTGTTCCAATGGTGAATGTGATTAAGTCCTTAATTTCTCTTTCTGATTTTTCATTGTTAGTATATAGAAATACAAGTGATTTCTGTGTATTGATTTTGCATACTGCAACTTTGCTAAATTCACTGATTAGCTCTAGTAATTTTCTGATACTATCTTTAGGGTTTTCAATGTACAGTATTATGTCATCTGCAGTGAGAGCTTTACTACTTCTTTTCTGATCTGGATTCCTTTTATTTCTTTTTCTTCTCTGACTGCTGTAGCTAGGATGTGGTGAAAGTGGATACTCTGTTCTTGTTCCCGATCTTAGGGGGAATGCGTTCAGTTTTTCACCATTGAGAATAATGTTTGCTGTAGGCTTCTCAGATGTGGCCTTTACTATGTTGAGGTAGGTTCCTTCTGTGCCCATTTTTCTGGAAGAGTTTTAATCATAGTTCAGTTCAGTTCAGTCGCTCAGTCATGTCCGACTCTTTCCGACCCCATGAATCGCAGCATGCCAGGCCTCCCTGTCCATCACCAACTCCTGGAGTTCACTCAGACTTATGTCCATCAAGTCCATGATGCCATCCAGCCATCTCATCCTCGGTCGTCCCCTTCTCCTCCTGCCCCCAATCCCTCCCAGCATCAGAGTCTTTTCCAATGAGTCAACTCTTCACATGAGGTGGCCAAAGTACTGGAGTTTCAGCTTTAGCATCCTTCCTTCCAAAGAAATCCCAGGGTTGATCTCCTTCAGGATGGACTCGTTGGATCTCCTTGCAGCCCAAGGGACGCTCAAGAGTCTTCTCCAACACCACAGTTCAAAAGCATCAATTCTTCTGCGCTCAGCCTTCTTCACAGTCCAACTCTCACATCCATACGTGACTACTGGAAAAACCATAGCCTTGACTAGACGGCCCTTAGTTGGCAAAGTAATGTCTCTGCTTTTGAATATGCTGTCTAGGTTGGTCATAACTTTTCTTCCAAGGAGTAAGCATCTTTTAATTTCATGGCTGCAATCACCATCTACAGTGATTTTGGAGCCCCCCAAAATAAAGTCTGACACTGTTTCCACTGTTTCTCCATCTATTTCCCATGGAGTGATGGGACCGGATGCCATGATCATAAATGGGTGCTAAATTTTGTCAAAGGCTTTTTCTGCATCTACTGAGATTATCATATGGTTTTTATCTTTCAATTTGTTAATATGGTGTACCACATTGATTGCTTTGTATATACTGAAGAATCCTTGCATCCCTGGAATAAACCCAACTTGATTATGATGTATGAGCTTTTTGATGTATTGCTGAATTCTGTGTGCTAAAATTTTGTTGAGAATTTTTGCATCTATATTCATCAGTGATATTAGCCTGTAGTTTTCTTCTTTTTTTTTTTTCCTGTTGTCTTTCTCTGGTTTTGGTATCAGGGTGATGGAAACCTTGCAGAATGGCTTTGGAAGTATTCCTTCTTTTGCAATTTTTAAAAAAATTTTTTGAAGGATAGGCATTAGCTCTTCTCTAAATGTTTGATAGAATTCTGCTGTGAAGCCATCTGGTCCTGGGCTTTTGTTTTTTGGGAGGTTTTTTGAGCACAGCTTCAATTTCATTGCTTGTAATTGGGCTGTTGAAAATTTCTATTTCTTCCAGGTTCAGTCTTAGAAGATTGAACTTTTCTAAGAATCTGTCCATTTCTTCCAGGATATCCATTTTGTTGCCATATAGCTGTTCATAATAGTCTCTTATAATCCTTTGTGGTCCACTGGAAAAGGGAACAGCAACCACTTCAGTATTCTTGCCTTGAGAACCACATGAACAGTATGAAAAGGCAAAAAGATAGGACACTGAAAGATGAACTCCCCAGGTCAGTAGTTGCCCAATATGCTACTGAAGATCAGTGGAGAAATAACTCCAGAAAGAATGAAGAGATGGAGCCAAAACAAGAACAGCACCCAGTTGTGGATGTGACTGGTGATGGAAGCAAAGTCTGGTGCTGTAAAGAGCAATATTGCATAGGAACCTGGAATAGTAGGTCCATGAATCAAGGCAAATTAGAAGTGGTCAAACAGGAGATGGCAAAAATGAACATTGACATTCTAGGAATCAGCGAACTAAAATGGACTGGAGNACCCAGTTGTGGATGTGACTGGTGATGGAAGCAAAGTCTGGTGCTGTAAAGAGCAATATTGCATAGGAACCTGGAATAGTAGGTCCATGAATCAAGGCAAATTAGAAGTGGTCAAACAGGAGATGGCAAAAATGAACATTGACATTCTAGGAATCAGCGAACTAAAATGGACTGGAGTGGGTAAATTTAACTCAGATGACCATTATATCTACTACTGTGGGCAAGAATCCCTTAGAAGAACTGAAGTAGCCCTCATAGTCAACAAAAGAGTACAAAATGCAGTACTTGGATACAATCTCAAAAATGGCAGAATGATCTCTGTTCATTTCCAAGGCAAATCATTCAATATCACAGTAATCCAAGTCTATGCCCCAACTAGTAATGCTGAAGACCTACAAGACCTTCTAGAATTAACAGCCAAAAAAGATGTCTTTTTCATTATAGGGGACTGGAATGCAAAAGTAGGAAGTCAAGAAATACCTGGAGTAACAGGCAAATCTGGCCTTAGAGTACAGAATGAAGCAGGGCAAAGGCTAATAGTTTTGCCAAGAGAACGCACTGGTCATAGCAAACACCTTCTTCCAACAACACAAGAGAAGACTCTACACATGTACATCACCAGATGGTCAGTACCGAAATCAGATTGATTATATTCTTTGCAGGCAAAGATAAGAGAAGCTCTATACAATCAGCAAAAACAAGACAAGGAACTGACTGTGACTCATCATGAAATCCTTATTGCCAAATTCAGACTTAAATTAAAGAAAGTAGGGAAAGCCATTAGACCATGACCTAAATCAAATCCCTTATGATTATACAGTGGAAGTGACAAATAGATTCAAGGAATTAGATCTGATAGACAGAATGCCTGAAGAGCTATGGACAGAGGTTCATTACATTGTACAGGAGGCAGTGATCAAGACCACCCCCGAGAAAAAGAAATGCAAAAAGGCAAAATGGTTGTATGAGGAGGCCTTAAAAATAGCTATGAAAAGAAAAGACGTGAAAGGCAAAGGAGAAAAGGAAAGATATACCCATTTGAATGCAGAGTTCCAAAGAAATACCAAGGAGAGATAAGAAAGCTTTCCTCAGTGATCAATGCAAAGAAATAGAGGAAAACAATAGAATGGGAAAGACTTACATGCTAGCAAAGTAATGCTCAAAATTCTCCAAGCCAGGCTTCAACAGTATGTGAACTGTGAACTTCCAGATGTTCAAACTGTATTTAGAAAAAGCAGAGGAACCAGAGATCAAATTGCCAACATCCTCTGGATCATCGAAAAAGCGAAAGAGTTCCAAAAAACATCAACTTCTGCTTTATTGACTACATTAAAGTCTTTGACACTGTGGATCACAAGAAAATATGGAAAATTCTTAAAGAGATGGGAATGCCAGACCACCTTACCTGCCTCCTGAGAAATCTGTATGCAGGTCAAGAAGCAACAGTTAGAACTAGACATGGAACAACAGACTGGTTCCAAATTGGGAAAGGAGTACGTCAAGGCTGTATTTTGTCACCTTACTTATTTAACTTATATGCAGAGTACATCATAAGAAATGCTGGGCTGGATGAAGCACAAGCTGGAATCAAAATTGCTGGGAGAAATATCAATAATCTCAGGTATACAGATGACATCACCCTTATGGCAGAAAGTGAAGGAGAACTAAAGAGCCTCTCAACGAAAGTGAAAGAGGAGAGTGGAAAAGTTGTCTTAAAACTCAACATTCATAAAAGTAAGATCTGTCAAGGCTGTATTTTGTCACCTTACTTATTTAACTTATATGCAGAGTACATCATAAGAAATGCTGGGCTGGATGAAGCACAAGCTGGAATCAAAATTGCTGGGAGAAATATCAATAATCTCAGGTATACAGATGACATCACCCTTATGGCAGAAAGTGAAGGAGAACTAAAGAGCCTCTCAACGAAAGTGAAAGAGGAGAGTGGAAAAGTTGTCTTAAAACTCAACATTCATAAAAGTAAGATCATGGCATTTGGTCCCATTCCTTCATGGCAAATAGATGGGGAAACAATGGAAATAGTGACAGACTTTATGTTTTGGGGCTCCAAAATCACTGCAGATGATGACTGCAGCCATAAAATTAAAAGATGTTTACTCCTTCGAAGAAGTTATGACCAACCTAGACAGCATATTAAAAAGCAGAGCCATTTCTTTGTGAACAAAGGTCCATCTACTCAAAGCTATGGTTTTTTCCAATAGTCATGGATGGATGTGAGATTTGGACTATAAAGAAAGCTGAGAGTTGAAGAATTGGTGCTTTTGAACAGTGGTGTTGGAGAAGACTCTTGAAAGTCCCTTGGACTGCAAAGAGATCCAACCAGTCCATCCTAAAGGAAATCAGTCCTGAATATTCATTGGAAGGACTGATCCTGAAGCTGAAACTCCAATACTTTGGCCACCTGATGTGAAAAACTGACTCATCTGAAACTACCTCGATGCTGGGAAAGATTGAAGACAGGAGAGGAAGTGGACAACAGAGGATGTGATGGCTGCATGGCATCACTGACTCAGTGGACATGAGTTTGAGTGAACTCCGGGAGCTGGTGATGGACAGGGAGGCCTGCTGTGCTGTAGTCCACGGGGTCGCAAAGAGTTGGACACAACTGAGCGACTGAACTGAACTGAATTCTTCTTATTTCTGCATTGTCTGTTGTAACTTCTCATTTTTCATTTCTAATTTTGATTTGATCCTTCTCTAGGAAGGGGGCTTTGAGGGAGGTGAATGGGATTAGTGCCCTTATAAGAGAGACTCTAGAGAATTCTCTTGTCCATTCTGCCATGTGAGGATACAGTGAGAAGGTAGCCATCTTTGAACTAGAAAGCAGGTTTACACCAGACATCAAATCTGCTGGTGCCTTGATCTTGGACTTTATAGACCCCAGATTTATGAGAAATAAATGTTGTTTAAGCCTCTCATTCTATAGAAATTTGTCAGAAGTCCAAAGTGACTAAGTCACCAGATATGATTTAGCCAATGAATGGCTGAATCTTTCATGGTTTTTCCTAGATGTTTAATTGAGGTTTTACTGCCACTCATGCTGATCTGCAGGTCAGAAGAATTGATGCTTTTGAACTGTGGTGTTGGAGAAGACTCTTGAGAGTCCCTTGGACTGCACGGAGATCCAACCAGTCCATCCTAAAGGAGATTGGTCCTGGGTGTTCATTGGAAGGACTGATACTGAAGCTGAAATTGCAATACTTTTGCTACCTGGTGTGAAGAACCAAATCATTGGAAAAGACCCTGATGCTGGAAAGATTGAAGGTGGGAGGAGAAGGGAAAGACAGAGGATGAGATGGTTGGATGGCATCACTGACTCAATGACATGAGTTTGAGTGAACTCCGGGAGTTGGTGATGGAGAGGGAAGCCTGGAGTGCTGCGGTCCATGTTGTCGCGAAGAGTCGGACATGACTGAGTAACTGAACTGAACTGAAGTGAAAGTAAACATTTTCTACCTAGTGACCTTCGTTTCCTGTGTCTGGTGCCTCCTCTCAGCCTTGTTGGGAGGCTAAAATGGAAAAGAGTCACATATATCCTCTGGGAACCCTTCCGAATTCCTAGGCAGAGGGATACCTCTTTGCCTATACTCCAGAGTAATGAATGCACAGCTCAATTAATAAACAAAAATAAGTCACTATTTTACTGGAGTGATTTCTTTGCCTCCTCTGGGGTAAGTATCATTTCTTGGCCATCTTTTTAGCCGCACCCCTAATAAAACATCTGGGATTTAGCAGTGCTCTTTGAATGTTTGCTGCATAAATCAATGTTTGGTGTAATGCCTGTACTTGGGAGACCTCAGACAAACCTAGAGGGCACATTAAAAATCAGAGATATCACTTTGCCAACAATGGTTCATAAAATCAAAGCTATGGTTTTTCCAGTAGTCATGTATGGATATGAGAGTTGGACCATAAAGAAGGCTGAGCACCGAAGAATTGATGCTTTTGAACCGTGGTGCTGGAGAAGGCTCTTGAGAGTCTCTTGGACAGCAAGGAGATCAAACCAGTCAATCCTAAAGGAAATCAACCCTGAATATTCATTGGAAAGACTGATGCTGAAGCTGAAGCTCCAATACATTGGCCACCTGATACGAAGAGCAGACTCATTGGAAAAGACCCTGATGCTGGGAAAGACTGAGGGCAGGAGGAGAAGGGGACGACAGAGGATGAGATGGTTGGATGGCATCACCAATTCAACGGACATGAGTTTGAGCAAACTCTGGGAGATAGTGAAGGACAGGGAAGCCTGGAGTGCTGCAGTCCATGGGGTCACACAAAGAGTCAGACACGACTGAGCGACTGAGTAACTGTGCTGCTGCACCGACATAAGCAAATCAAAATCTAAGCCTATAAGCACCTCAAGTTCAGGAAAGAGAAAGCTAAGGGCAACCAATCACAGCCAAGCTGGGTTTAAGCTACAGCCAATCAATAATTTCCTCACTTTGCTTCCACTTTTTCCCTGTAAAAGATTTTCCCCAGCTCCCTTTAGGGAGCACTTCTAACCACTTCCCCTTTGGGTTAAATAAATTCCTAAAATTTTGGTTTGCCTCAGTTTATCTTTTAATGGGACTCAGAGCCAAGTTTCTTTCTTATTTCAAAGATCCATTTATTATTTAGTTAGTTACCTACTTTTTGTGTTTGTGTGTGCTGTGGTGGGTCTTTGTTGCTGCACACAAGTTTTGTCTGGAATGCAACTCTAGTTGCGGGTGCACGGACTTCTCACTGTGGTGGCTTCTCGTTTCAGAGCACGGACTCTAGGCATGTGGGTTTCCGTAGCTGGAGCATGTGGGCTGGGTAGTTGTGGCACATGGGCTTAGTTGCTCTGTGGCATGCGGGGTCCTCCTGGACCAGGAATGGATCTGGTGTCCCTTGCAATGCAAGGCAAATTCTCAACCACTGGACTACCAGGGAAGCATTCAGAGCCAAGTTTCTAAATATTGATGGTTAAAAGCACCTCTGCTAATGCTGGCTCATAAGAAAGAATTTGATGTTGTGAGGACTGAGATATGCCTCAAACAACTGAAGCCGGACCTAGCAACTTATTTTATTTTTTTACTCTTTGGCTGTGCTGCACAGCTTGTGGAATCTCAGTTCCCCCACCAGGGACTGAACTTAAGGCCACAGCAGTGAAAGTATGGAGTTGCAAACCACTAGGCCAGCTGGCAACTCCATGGAACTAGCAGTTTAGACCAAACCTATCAGACTGTTTCTACCTCTCTTTCTCCCAAATTCTTTCTGAACCTCATGCCATCTACCTGGATCTGGCCATCAAAGCTCAAGAAATGCCTGGCTTGTATTCCTGCTTTTATAAGCCCAAGTGCCTTCCAAACGTAAATCCTTTGACATAGTTTGGCTTTAAATGCTTAAAACAAATTTATTAGAAAATTGTAGTGTCATTAATATTTATATAAACCAAAGTTCACGCTAAAGTCAACTTATCATATCTGGCTTTTGGCTTTTCAGGTGTTGATCATGTGCTTTTAGACAGTTAGTCAAGCAGGAACTTGCAAGCTAATGGTGTTTCCATGTCCACACCAATACTGTGGTGCTGGCTGGGGCCTTCCAAGTGTGTGCTTGGTGTGTTTGTGCTAATGATTTATGAATCAGAATTATTTACCATCTGATCCAAAGCAAAGTACTGAAATCTATCAAGGGTGATCTATGGCCTGAGGGCACACTGGCAGGGAGAGGCAATTATTCTCTCAACTGGGAGGACAGGTAGGAAGAGAAAGGATCTGTGGTTTCAGTGCACAACTTGTGCCTGGGACAAAACCATGCAAAGAATGGCTCCCTTAATCCCATTCAGTCTATGAGACATTTTAAAGCCTGCAATTCACATTCCTAAACACTTTGAGAACATGTAAACAATCTTATTGTATCATTCAGTAGATGGCTCACTTAAAATGGAGATGGGCATAGAAAGTATACCATGGAGATCAACGGCATCATATAATTTTACAAGAAGATTTTGTCGAAGATTAAGACATGCTTGAAACATGTCTTCTGTGAAAGCTCCAAAACATGTTATGTTCTTTCATGAATTCTTTTTTAGGCATATGGTGCTAGAGAAGACTCTTGGGAGTCCCTTGGACTACAAGAAGCCCAAACCAGTCAATCCTAAAAGAAATCATCCCTGAGCCATGACATTAAAATACGCTTGCTCCTTGGAAGGAAAACTATGACAAACCTAGACAGCATATTAACAAGTAAAGACATCACTTTCCTGACAAATGTCTGTATACTCAAAGCTATGGTTCTTCTAGTAGTTATATATGGATGTAAGAGCTGGACTATGAAGAAGGCTGAGCACTGCAGAATTGATGCTTTTAAATTGTGGTGCTGGAGAACACTCTTGAGAGTCCCTTGGATAGCAAGATCAAATCAGTCAATCCTAAAGGGAACATGAAAGTGAAAGTGGCTCAGTCATGTCTGATTCTTTGTGACCCCATGGAGTTCTCCAGGCCAGAATACTGGAAAGAGTAGCCATTCCCTGAAATCAACCCTTAATATTCATTGGAAAGACTGATGCTGAAGCTGAAGTTCCAATACTTTGGCCACCTGATGCAAAGAGCCAACTCATTGGAAAAGTTCCTGATGCTGGGAAAGACTGAAGGCAAAAGGAGAAGCGGGCAGCAGAGGATGAGGCGGTTATACAGCATCACCGACTCAATGGACATGAATATGAGCAAACTCTGGGAGATAGTGGAGGACAGAGTAGCCTGGTGTGCTGCAGTCCATGGGGTCACAAAGAGATGGACACGGCTTAGTGACCAAAAAACAGAAAAATATTATGAAACTCCAGCTTCAGTGCACAGGGGAAGGTGTAAACAAGTGGTCCTTGCCGTCAAAACTGAGTTTCTCAAACTGTCACATGCATGTGGACCCCTGGGGCTCTGGTTAAAACGCAGGATCTTGTTGAACATATCTGGGGCAGGGCCTGGGATTTTGCATTTCTGACAAGCCCCCAGGGGATGTAGATGTTGTAGGGCACAGACATGGTATTTATAAGGCAAAAGCATTTATAAGGCAAAACAGTGTAAAAGAACCTTGTGACCTTGCACATTTTTGCAAAGAACTCTGAAGTTCTTTGCAGAACTCTGAAGGATAACTTTCCTTTGGAAATGTGTGCTACCTGTTGCTACTGTTCTTTGTGTCCCTGCCAAAAGATACAGATGCATTGCTGCTGCTTTAAATTGGTGACCACCACAGCTTCTCACCTGTCCGGACATCTGATGGAAAAGAACCTGCCAGATGGAAAGCCAGACAGACGGGTGTGTTCCTAGGAAGTCAAGAGGCAATCCTTGGTGCCCAGAGTATCTAGACCAAAGATTTCGGGTGATGCACTGCAAGGCTGGACAAGAGAAAGGATTTGTCAACCAGTGTCCATGTCCTTTCAGTGAACATTATCTTCTTTCTTGGTTTCCTTGAGATCTCTTCTGCATCCTAGTAGAGAGACCTATTTTGGGCAATTTACAAATATAATCAGCTTATGATGGTTTATGGAAGTTTGCTCAGAGGAAAAAGCTCAGGGCAGAGCCTAAAGCTGGTACTTAAAATAGGCCAGTGGCATCTTGAGAAAAAGCAAATAGAAACCCAGACTTGAGCCCATGATGCCAAGGGAAGCATCTTCCTCATAGATGTCAGCGTTCTGCTTGGTATTTTTGCAAGGAGGAAGTTTGGACTTTAAGTAACAATAACCAGGAATGTGTATTCACCAGGATTGAGTTCTCCTTTAGAGTAATTTTTCATCAGAATTTCAGATTATAAAGAGATCAAAAAGTTTAAGAATGGAGATGGGTATGAATACATAAACAACTTGGGATAGGATTTCTGATCTTGGTAAATGAGAGCATCTGCCCCATGATGTACTCCAAGACAAAGGCTATTTTCTAACAGTGATTTATATCTTGGAACTAAGGAGCATGAGGTAATATTCATAATTTATAAACTTAATACCTATGACTGCTCAGAGAACAAAAAAAAAAAAAATTAATGCTGACATTAATGCTAATCACGTCTGCCTATTTAATGAAGATTACAAGGCAAATAACTAGAGTGCTATGATTTTTACTTCAAATTACAATGCACTTGGGCATATTCTAAGATAGGGAACTTTAATAGGATGGCCTATTTCCCAAAGAACAGCCAGTGAATTCTGAGAACAGTGGGGTAGATGGTTGTTGATTTTCTTGATTCATGATCACCGCTTATGTTTTGAACATTTGGTATATTTTAGATGGCAGGAAACCAGGGACAAGTCTAAGAAACTGGCCTTAAATTAGTTCTTTCATTGAAAGAAGGTACTTTTACATGATCTGATTTTGTTGCCAAATTAATAAATGCCAGTCCATCACAAATAGCTTTACAGGTTCATTAACCATTTATGTGAAAATTTTTAGCTTCCTAAGTAATTATTTACTTGTTTTACTAGTGTCCGAGCTTCAAAAGAAATCATGAATTACGTTTTGTGTTGAGGTCAAGTCATAGGGTCAGTTCTTATCCTGTTTTCTCATTTTCCAACTGCCATTAAAAAAAAAAAAACTTCAAAAGGAAAGCAAACTGAGCAGATTAGGAATTAAACAACCACATTTTAATCAATAAATATAAACACTTGTTAACAAGTTACTAGGCAAAATAAAACAGTAATTTATCAAGAATTCAAAAGAGAACACCACCTTGAAAACACAGGGCAAACATTTTCACCATAAACCTTTCTCCATTTATAGAATTAGAGGTAACAAAAATTTACTCAGAATAAGGCTTGGGATAACCTAAAAAGTTCCAGGTAGATTATTAAGCTAAAACAGATGATTGTGCACATAGCAGGTAATACACAGATTGTCTGACAACTCAATGAATAAATGACTGAATGGATGAATCGCTGAACACAGGGAATAGAATTCCTTCTGTTCACATTGTGAGCCAGGCCTATAACCATTTCTCGTTCCTTCTCTGCCTCACTATGCCTGGCTAGGCTCTGTATTGCAGGAAATCACACTGCCAAGGACCGCTGCCAGATGGCTTCCAGGTAGAGCTGGAAGGGTAAGGTGCTGAAGGAAGACTACAGGGCAGGAGGAGAGGCGGAAAAAATCAGGAATTTCTCCAGGTCTGACTCATCTGGTGTTGCTTCATCTTGGGCAGTGGCTTTGTCCCTGCCATTGCTTCATTTCCTACAACTCCCGGGTGGTCCAGCTCCCACCAGGCAGCCCCACCATGGTTCCAGCTCCTGTGCAGGATCCCAGTTTCTGGACTTAAGGAACTAGACCTCCTCATAAGCCTACGTGACAATGCATGTGCACGTTAAGTCACCTCTGTCGTGTCCAACTCTGTGACTCTATGGCCTATAGCCCACCAGGTTCCTTTGTTCATGGGATTCTCCAGGCAAGAATACTGGAGTGGGTTGCCATGCCCTCCTCCAGGGGAACCTTCCTGACCCAGGGATTGAAACCGAGTCTCTTACCTCTCCTGCACTGGCAGGCGGGTTCTTCATCACTAGTGCCAGCTGGGTTACAGCTTCCTTTCATTTATCTTATCTTTCATCATCTACATATGTCAATTTCCTCTATTAAATTCCCTCTACTGAAATACCTACAATGGTTTCCATTTTCTTGACTGGATCCTGACTGCTGCATATTAGAGTCGTTTTATTTTTTTCCCCATCTTAACATATCTGGGAATTTTTGCACAAGAATCTTCCCTAAGTCAATGAAAAATTCACTCAAACCGCAATCGATATTCCACTTTCTGCAATACAGGCGAATGAATATCCCTTTGGCTGTTTTTTGTCAAGGACTCTCTTTGCCAGGTACGAATATGACTCTGACAGTCTACCAAAGTCACCACCAGTCATGGTGGACACAGTCAAAAGTCATCTGCAGAGGTCATTTTTGTTGTATGTACTAAGTGCGACAACAAGGAGAAAGACAAACAGAAAATGAATCTTAAGAGAAAAAGTCATCAAGTAGATAACAATGTAAAAAAAAAAGTCTCTGAAAATTCAGAGGCCATAAGACAGCACCAGAGAGTTTCTTTCCCGTTGAATCAATAATTTTCCTGAAATTAAAATCTTTTAGAATTTCTGGATCTTTTAAGAGCATTACAAAAAAAATTTCTGATTCATCAACAAATGATCCGTAGCTTCTCATCTGGAATGCACCCCTGGAATGAATTATCTTCAGAAGTAGAGTTCCTTGGTGAGCATGGAGACCACACATGGAATCTGCTTCTTCTCGTGGAAGCGTGGGTCATCAGACTGGGATTCAAAGTGCCTGGCCACCCTGTCATTCACCCGGGTGAGGATCTGCAAGATCTCCAGGCTCTTCCCATGCTCATTCAGGATGGAGCAGAGGGCCTGCACAAACCAGGAGCCACTCCCTGGGTTCCTCCATGAATAATAGCCTTCAGTGGGAGAAGAGAAAGGAGAGGAAGTCAGCTGACCCGGCTGCTGCTTTGCTCACTACCCAGAAGGAGCTGTCTGTGACTGGAGCCTTCACATGTGCTCTTCAGTCCCCACTTACCCATACTGGATATGTGTCCTCCAAACTCTGTACTACAGGGAATCATTCTAAAACACAAATCTCCTGTTGTCCCTGAGAAATGGAAGATTTCCTGCCATATCAGTAAATGAGGATGTCATAGTCACCAGTGACCGCAGCTCTCCAGTGTGAGCTGGTGAGCCCAAAGGGCACTCAGGAAGGAGAAGAATACCTGTGATCTGGCAGCCATCAGCCACTCCCGATGGTGAGCCTCAAGGGAGCTCAGGCTGTGAAAATACAGGATACTGGCCCCAGTAGTTGATGCATATGAAAGCAGCGATTTCAGGCAGTTCAGACTCTTGCATCTTCCCATACACAGAGAAGCACTACATTAATTTGGGTTATCTGGTTCTCTTTAATTAACAATAGCCTTTTGATGTTCAAACTACCTGCCCTTTTGTTGCAAAACTTCTATATAACCTGGCTCTTTCCCTTGTCTCCTTGGAGTTCTCCCAAGATTACTTGAGATGGTATCTCCCAGGCTTAAGTCCTAAAAATTTCCGTGTAATAAAACATAACTCTCAAGTTTTAGGTGGTGAATATTTTTAAAGTTGACATCCCTCTCTCACCTAAAACGGTTCCTTCTCTATGAGGGTGAAATTTAGGCTGCTTAGCACATCCTGCAGGGCCCACCACAATTGGGTCCCCATTTCCCTGTCTAGGTTTGAACCTTGTTCATGCCCAGTCCTGCAGTCCATGGGGTCGTGAACAGTTGGACACAACTTGGCTAATGAACAACAAAAACAACATGCCCAGTCATACCCGGTGCTACGGCCTCTCTCCCCTCCCTGGGCCACGTCAGTGAAGAGGAAGTGGTCTACAAGCTAGGGTAGCACCTCTCATCAGAAGCCACCATGCCTGGCACCTTGATCTCACCCTCCGGAACTGTGAAAAATGAACTTCTGCTCCCTAGCCTGTGGACTTACGGAAGAGCTGCCTGAGAAAACTCACACACCCTGTGGTCCAGCTCTTGAGTTTTACCAATGTGCTGATCGCCTGCCCCTGGCACTCTGTCTGATAAGCCATTTCAACCTTCCTCCTGTTATTTGATTTTTTAAGACTCAGTTACAGAAGTTCTTTCTTCGGAAGCCTCTCTCACCTGCCTCCCTAGAATTCACCCTTGGAGTTCACCCTTCTTCCTTCAGTTGTGCCAGACCTGGCTTAGGGCCCCTCCAACTCAACTGACAGCTTGGATCACACAGCTATATGCTCCCGTGACTCTGCCTTCCTCTCAAGGGCAGGAACCAGATTTCCTTTTTATAGGATTCTTAAAACTGTGAAGTTTTCATTCTCACAAAATCCCATCTGTACATCTTGCCAGAGCTGGTTTTCCAAACACAACAGCCAACTTACTGTAACCAATACTTCTATACCAAGCACTTTACAAACTACTATCATAGCTGGGAGAATTCTGAGTGATGGTTTTTACTCCAAACAATGGAGCTTCACTGAACTTGCTCAGGCAAACCCAAACAAGAGGGAGGCCTGCTTGCTGCTGGCACTTCTGGTGCTTTTTTATGGGCTTGTTTAAAGGAATCCTGGTCTGAGCTATATAACTCTATTACATATGAAAATCTCTATATGACCTTGGGCAGGTCACTTAAACTTACTCAAGCTCAATTTTTTTTTTCTATCTGTAAAATTAGGACAGAAGTAACACCTTTCCTAACTACTACACAATTATTTCAGGGTAAAAGACACGAAAAACACTCAGTAAATAGGTACCCTAGACATGCTTGTTCTTATAATTACCAATAATAATAATTATAAATGAGAGAATTCAGCTTTCTTTTGGAGAGAAAAGTGACTATATCGCCATGGTAAGCAGAACAGTGGCCCTCAGAAATGCTCATGCCAAAAAGCAGGGGTCCTCAGGATCTAATGCCTGATGACCTGAGGTGGAGCTGATGTAATAATAATAGAAATAAAGTGCACAATACATGTAATGTGCTTGAATCATCTGGAAACCACCCAACCCCACCCTGGTCCATGGAAAATCTATTTTCCATGAATCATGTCCCTGGTGCCAAAAAGGTGGGAACTGCTGCCCTAGAGCACTCTTCACAGATGGAGCTGAGGTCAAGGAAACAAGATGGAGAAATTATCCTGGGATTATCCAGATGGGACTAATCTAACCACAGGGGCCCTTACAAGAGGGTCAGAAAGAACAACGTAAGGATGGAAGGAGGGTCAGGTATGAGGCTGCCGGCTTTGAAGCTGGAGGAAGGGGGCCACAGGCCAAGGAATGCAGGCAGGTCTAAACATGCTGGGAAAGCAAGGCTGTGGATTTGCGCTCCCTACAGTCTCTAGAAGGAACTGCTGTCCATTCTGGAATTCTGACCTGCGGAACTGTAAGATAATACATTTGTGTGTGTTCAGCCACCATGTTTGGCGCAATTTATCACTGCAGCAATAGGAAACTAACACAGCTCCAAGTCTCCATTTCAAAGGTGGGATGCACGGTGTGGTTAGCAGACAAGGGACTTGATACCTGGAACTGTGGAATAGGCAAAGAGAAAGTCGGCTTCAACTGGGATCTTATAGCGGGGATTAGCATCAGTGTCATTGATAGGTCCTGAGTCGGCCTGGATCCCGTCATCGAGCTCTGTCCCCCGGCAAGCCTAAAATCAAAGCAGAGATGGCTGCATGAAGCTGAGAACAGGAACACGTGTGCTATTCACAGCTGTATCCCACTGCAGTGCTAGAACGGTGCTTGGCATGTACCAGCAACACAACGATGTCCAAGATAATCTGAAGATGTGTTGAATTAGCAAGCAGAGCAAATAAAAAGACTATAGTGTCTTAAACTCAGATAATTTGTGATCCAATGCAAATATAGATGCCAAGCATTAGAGATAGAAAAATACAACCTAAATTTGCATACCCCAATGGAAACAGCATGCATATTTGCAAAAAATGATACAAGCCAAGTCACTCTAATCTTTTTTCATTTCTATTGACTTTGTTTTTAAAAATTATTTTAATACTTAAAGAAAATTAATTTATTTGTCTGTGCTGGGTCTTAGTTGCAGCTTAGTTGCACTTAGTTATGACATGTGGGATCCAGTTCCCTGACCAGGGATTGAACCTGGGCCCCTGGCATTGGGAGTGCAGAGTCTTAGCCACTGGACTACCGGGGAAGTCTCTCTATAGACTCCGAAAAGGCATTACCTGAATGAAGAAGAGTTTGGGTTTCTCTAACAGGGTTTTGCATCGATCCCCCCTAAAATGGGCTGTCAAGTCCTTTATTGCTGTCTTGCCATCTGTTCCATAAATTAAATTTTCTTCTCCATGGCTTAATAAGATGCAGGCAAAGCAGGCTGAATTTCTGTGGTCTTCTTCAGAAGCTGCAAGCCATTGAAACAATGAAAAGTTAAAATATGACTCCTGAGCGTGGGACCTCAGAGATACTATTCCCTTTCAGTCTGGCAGCTGCCACTGACGAAGAGGGACAGGCAGAGGGTGGAGGAGCACCCCTGTATGACACTGAGGAGAGGTTAGAGGGAGAATTCTAGAATTCCCACTGAATCTGAAACGTGGAAGAGAATCCCACAGGCAAGTGGGCTTCAGGCAGCTCCTGGGACAGCATGCTAAGTCACTTCAGTCGTGTCCGACTCTGTGTGACCCCATAGACAGCAGCCCACCAGGCTCCCAGGTCCCTGGGATTCTCCAGGCAAGAACACTGGAGTGGGTTGCCATTTCCTTCTCCAATGCATGCAAGTGAAAAGGGAAAGGGAAGTCGCTCAATCATGTCTGACTCTTCACAACCCCATGGACCGCAGCCTACCCAGGCTCCTCTGTCCATGGGATTTTCCAGGCAAGAGTACTGGAGTGGGGTGCCATCGCCTTCTCCGCCTGGGACAGCACATTGGGCTGCTAAAGGCCAGGGCCTTGGTTAGGTCTATGACACTGGGCAGGCTGCTTAACCATTTTGTGTCTTGGTTTTCTTGTCTGTAAAATGGAGCTACCCATTAAATGGGTTGATATTTGCAAAGCAGACCACATGAGTATCAAGCGAGTATTTGTTAAAGAAAATAAAACACGCTAAGTGAAACAAGACATTGACTGAAGCAAAGATGTTCTATGATTTCACGTATATGAGGTTCCTAGGGTAATCAGGTTCACCAAGGCAGAAAGCAGAATGGTGGTTACCAGGGGTTGAGGGGATGGGAAGTGGGGCCTTAGGGTTTAATGGGAACAGAGTTTCAGTTGTGCAAGATGAAAGAGTTCTTCTGGAGGTGGGTGGCGGTGGTTGCCAAACAAGGTGAATGTATTACTTTTACTGAAAAGAAAAGAAAGAAAGAAAGTGTTAGTCGCTCAGCCATGTCCGACTCTTTGAGATCCCATGAACTGTAGCCCACCAGGTTCCTCTGTCCGTGGGATTCTTCAGGCAAGAATACTGGAGTGGGTTGCCATGCCCTCCTCCAGGGGATCTTCCCGACCAGGATCAAATGTGGATCTCTTACATCTCTCCTGCATTGGCAGGCGGGTTCTTTACCCCTAGCGCCACCTGGGAAGCCCCAATAAGTTGGCTTAACTTGATCTCATCTAAGATTCCACAGTTCTAACTAACTAGCTGCCTAGAACTAGGTACTATAACCTTTCTTCTCTTCTCTTCATCAGTGATGAGAGAAGAGTAAGATTTAAAATTTCTTAATTCCCTGGCAGTCAAGTGGTTAGGACTCCATGCTCTCACTGCTGAGGGCCTGGGTTTGATTCCTGGTTGGGGAGCTAAAATTCCATAAGCTGTGATGTGGCCAAAAAAATAACAGTAGTAAAAGAATTTCCTGAACACCTACTGCAGCAGTGATCTAGGTACTTTGCCTGAGTTACCTTACTTAATCTCTAAAAGAGCTCCCTGAAGTAGGCCTCATTTATTTTTATTTCACTGATAAAAAAACGGCATCTCAGAGACATCCTAGAACTTTGCCCTGTCAAGAAAAATCACCATGTTGCTATTTTGATAGGACGATAAATGAGAATTCTGTGATCTTGACGTGACCTGGGCTCAGGTGGTATAATCTGCTTTTTGAAAAAATATTTATTTCTATTTACTTATTTGGCTGTGTGGAATCCTAGTAGCAGCATGTGGAGCTTCAATCTTCCTTGTGGAATGTGGGAACTTTCTAGTCGTGGCATAAGAAGTCTTAGTTGTGGTATGTGGGAAATAATTCCCTGACCAGGGATCGAACCTGGGCCCCCTGCATTGGGAGCATGCAGTCTTAGCCACCTGACCTCCAGGGAAGTCCCAGTATAACTCACTTTTCATAAGAACAGAAACTACCATTGGGACAAGTCTTTATATCTGTATAGGGCATTACCCTAATCATGCTCACAAGCTTTCCCTCAGCTAATGTTAATTGCAACCCCAGAAAGCAGGACTTGCTGTATCATGATCCACATTTCACGAAAGCAAAAAACCAGGAGGGCACAGACACCCTGCCTTGCTCACCCTTGGACTGCTTAAACTTGGACTAGACCCCAAACGTGTACTCGTGATTTCCAGTCCGCTCTACCATGTGGCCTACTAGGGTACAGAAGGTCGGCTCTTAAGATCCTTGTTTGAAGAAGTAAGGAAAAGATGCCTGGTTTTTAAAAATGTAAGAGATGGGTACTTAAGAGAGAGTGTTATAAGGTGGGGGGAGGATCTTTTTCTTGTTTAGCTGCACATCTAAATAAAGCAGCAGCGGTTGAAACTGTCTACCCTCTGCCCACTGTCTAACAGGTTGGGAGAGTGTTACTTTCAATTATTTGCCCTAAATGTGAGAATATCATAGGTAGCTTCCACTAGATAGGTGTGGGGTAATAGAAAACATAATTGTTCTGGAACTAGTTAATGCTTGGGTTTTGGTTCTGCTCCTCCTAACTGCCTTCAGGATGACCCTTATTCTCTCTCTAAAGCTCTGTCCCTACACGCCCATGAAATGGGCGTGATGATGTTGTTGGCCAACACGGCAGGGGTTCCATTAAAGATCTAAAGAAACAATTCTGTGAACATGTTGTGTAAGAAGTAAGGTAGTTCTGAAGTGTATGGGGATTATTACTCTCTATCTGCCACCAGTGAAAATTTATACTTAAACTCTGTTCTGGACAGAAAGGTAAGACTTGCTACTTTATTAGCCTTTTGAAATTGAGACTGTTCTGTAGCTACAGAACCTACTGCTGTGAGGCAAGCTGCTTTCCTCCTTTGAGGGGGAAATCTAAGTTTACCAAGAGAGACAGGTGTCCTGGAGACAGGTATGCAGTCACCTGGAGGAAGGAAAGGCCTCCCGGGCTGAGATCCCTCCCCCCGTCATGTGAAGGCAGCTTCTCAGACCAGGTGGGGCCCGGCTCCACTGGGGAGCAGGAAGATGACTGAGGAGGAGGGCCAGGAGTGTACCTTTTTTCAGCAGATCTTGCATCTTGGCACAAGAGCAGTCGTTATAGACAGTCACATCGAAACCCAGGCTCCGGAAGCACTTGAAAAGAGCCTCTGCGTCTTTGTCTGTGCCGTTGCGGACACTCATTCCTGTGGGAATCGAGCGCCGAGTTCACCGATGGGCGCCACATGCACAAAAGGTGAAGCCCCCCCGCCCCCCACCAAAAGGTAAGCCCCTTCATGTGGCCTGTACTCATGTCAGTCATGTCCGACTCTTTGCTACCCCATGGTCTGAAGCCCACCAGGCTCCTCTGTGCATGGGGACTCTCCAGGCAAGAATACTGGAGTGGATTGCATTTCCTCCTCCGGGGGATCTTCCCACCCAGGGATCAAACCTGCGTCTCCCGTGGCTTACCACTAGCACCACCTGGGAAACCCCATCACCTGGTTCAGCCAATGCCAAACAGCCCGCCCCCACCTTCATCCTGCATCCTTTGGTCCAAGTTCCACATCTGCTAATCCACATGCTGGGAATCTCAAACTGAAAGTTTCCAGTTTCCCCTCATCCCTCTCTCCTGGACACGTGACACCACCTGCGGAGGGGCTGTCTGCTATAGCAGGTAGACACAGCGGTCTTCTGACGAACGTCTGATACCAGTGTGAACAAAGCTGAAGGAACTGGAAGGGAACAGAAGAGCTGAGCCCATGCTCCCAGCACCCACCTGTTATTCTGTCGAAGTTCTTGTTGTTTATGATGATGCATTTGCCCACCTTCTCAAAATTCATGTTATACTGATACGTAGGCACTCGGTCCCGGGGGGTGTTGACTGATTTCCCTGAGTCATTTTTCTTCTTCTTACTGGGGAAATATAAAGCCAGTCAGGGGCTATCGAAGATGTCAAGACAGTAATGACCTCTTGATTTTACTACTAGCATAAAAGGGATGCCTAAGAAAGCTGCAATGTCTGTGGGGGAAAAAAAAAGGCCTGGGGTGGACAGATTGTTCTGTTTAACTATCACAGTTAAAATGAGTAGGATCTCCTGCTTAATTTTATTAGATGCTGCAGAAATGCCAACTGCAATCATAACGTGATACCAGTACGCACCTTACAAGTGCTCCAGGGTGTTGGTGACTATGCCTTAGAGTACTACAGGGCGTTCAGCACCTGGAGTTACTACTATTCGTTGCTGGGGGAGCCCACTTTGTACATCCCTCTGTGGAAACTGGCAGAATCTACCAAAACTGAACTTAAACATATCCTTTGAGAGACCCATTCCCCTCCTGGGTATCCAGCCCAGAGGAGAGCAGATGTTTACCTAAGGACAGAGCCACGCTTGTGCACAGCAGTACCGTTTAGTAACAGCCCCAAACAGGGAGTAATCCAAATGTCCATTTACAGTAGAATGGATTAACTGCGGAATATTCGTATAGTGCAACACTACAGACATGGAGTTGTGGGTTCAGACCACTGCAATCAAGCAAATATTACAATAAAGTGAGTCAGATGATTTTTTTTTTGGTTACCCAGTGTATATAAAAGTTATGTTTACACTATACTGTAGTCTACTGTGTGCATCAGCATTATTTCTTAAAAAAAAATATATATATATATAGGTGTGCCTTCATTAAAAAGTACTTTATTGCTGACTTCCCTGGTGGTCTAATGGCTAAGACGCTCCCAAATGCTGGGGACCTGGGTCTGATCCCTGGTCAGCGAAGTAGACACCACATGCCACAATAGAAGATCCTGCATGCCACAGTGACGACAAAAGACCCCACACGCTGCAACTAACACTTGGCACCGCCAAATAAATTAATACATAATTTAAAAAACTGCTAAAAAATTCTAACCATCATCTGACAACATAGGGTTTGTCACTAGCCTTCAATTTGTAAAAAAAAAGAATACACGATCTGTGATGTGATGAATAGAGGGCATTAAAAGACATGCCTACAATAACGAGATGAATAAACTATGACAACACAGAGCCATGTGGATGCATCTCAAACAGATAATACTGAGTGAAAGAACCTAGACACAAAAGGGTACATAAGTGTGTGGACTTCTCGATATGGATGTTATCATTCAATTGACATTTCCATTAAAGGGGGAAAAAGGAATAGTAACTTAAAACGGAAAGTAGGCCCCTTCCAATCTCCAGACACTGACCATCCAGTTTTCTAAGAGTCAGGCACACAGGGACTGAAGCTGGAACCTGGGACATTGTTGAGAGAGAGGAGGAAAAAAACATCAGATTGAGTGGGGAGCTGCATCACTAGTCACCCACCTGAATGTAAATTCCATGAGAGAAAAAATATATTTCATCATATATATATATATATATACATATTTATCATATATATATATTCTGAAAATAAAATCTCTTCTGAAAAATTGCAGAATCCCCAATACCTAGAACAATGCCTGGCTTGTAAGTTGCTCAATAAATATTTTGCTGTAAGCTACAGATCAATATCCTTCATGAATATAGATGCAAAAATCCTTGATGAAATCTTAGAAGCCAATTCTGCAATCTATAAATAGGATTATACACCATGACCAAGTATGATTGATCCCATGAACACAAGGTCAATTTAACATCCAAAAATCAATCTATATAATCCATCATATTAACAGAATAAAGGACAAAACCTATGTGATAAACTCAGTTGGTGCAAAAAAGCATTTGACAAAACCCAATACCCTGCTGAGTTAAATTCACCCATTCCAGTCCATTTTAGTTCACTGATTCTTAAAATGTTGATGTTCACTCTTGCCATCTCCTGTTTGACCACTTCCAATTTGCCTTGATTCGTGGACCTAACGTTTCAGGTTCCTATGCAATATTGCTCTTTACAGCATCGGACTTTACTTCCATCATCAGTCACATCCACAACTGGATGTTGTTTTTGCTTAGGCTCCGTCTCTTCATTCTTTCTGGGGTTATTTCTCCATTGATCTCCAGTAGCATATTGGGCATCTGCTAACCTGGGGAGTTCATCTTTCAGTGTCCTATCTTTTTGCCTTTTCATACTGTTCATGGGGTTCTCAAGGCAAGAATACTGAAGTGGTTTGCCATTCCCTTCTCCAGTGGACCATGTTTTGTCAGAACTCTCCACCATGACCTGTCTATCTTGGGTGGCCCTACATGGCATGGCTCATAGTTTCATTGAGTTAGACAAGGCTGTGGTCCATGTGATCAGTTTGATTAGTTTTCTGTGATTGTGGTTTTCATGGAAGCTTCTTAATAGGAGAGACTGACTGAGGGGGAAGAAGAGAGAAGTCGCTCAGTCGTGTCCGACTCTTTGCGACCCCATGGACTGTAGCCCACCAGGCTCCTCGGTCCATGGGATTTTCCAGGCATGAATACTGGAGTGGGTTGCCATTTCCTTCTCCAGGGGATCTTCCCAACCCAGGGATCGAACCCAGGTCTCCCACACTGGGTCTTATTCTGATGGGCAGGGCCATGCTCAGTAAATCTCTAATCCAATTTTCTGTTGATGGGTGGGGCTGTGTTCCCTCCCCATTGTTTGACCTGAGGCCAAACTATGATGGAGGTAAGAATCCCTTAGAAGAAAGGGAGTAGCCCTCATAATCAATAAAAGAGGACAAAATGCAGTACTTGGATACAATCTCAAAAATGACAGAATGATCTCTGTTCCTTTCTAAGGCAAATCATTCAATACCACAGTAATCCAAGTCTACGCCCCAACCAGTAACGCTGAAGAAGCTGAAGTTAAACAGTTCTATGAAGACCTATAAGACCTTCTAGGGCTAACACCCAAAGAAGATGTCTTTTCCATTATAAAGGACTGGAATGCAAAAGTAGGAAGTCAAGAAATACCTGGAATAACAGGCAAATCTGGCCTTGGAGTACTGAATGAAGCAGGGCAAAAGCTAATAGAGTTTTGCCAAGAGAACACACTGGTCATAGCAAACACCCTCTTCCAACAACACAAGAGAAGACTCTACACATGGACATCACCAGGTGGTCAATAAAGAAATCAGACTGATTATATTCTTTGCAGCCAAAGATGGAGAAGCTCTGTATAGTCAGCAAAAACAAGTCTGGGAGCTGACTGTGGCTCAGATCATGAACTCCTTATTGCCAAATTCAGACTTAAATTGAAGAAAGTAGGGAAAACCACTAGACCATTCAGGTATGATCTAAATCAAATCCCTTATGATTATACAGTGGAAGTGAGAAATAGATTCAAGGAATTAGATCTGATAGACAGAGTGCCAGAAGAACTATGGATAGAAGTTCGTGACATTGTACAGGAGGCAGTGATCAAGACCATCCCCAAGAAAAAGAAATGCAAAAAGGCAAAATGGTTGTCTGAAGAGGCCTTACAAATAGCTGAGAAAAGAAGAGAAGTGAAAGGCAAAGGAGACAAGGAAAGATATACTCCTTTGAATGCAGAATTCCAAAGAAGAGCAAGGAGAGATAAGAAAGCCTTTCTCAGTGATCAATGCAAAGAAATAGAGGAAAACAATAGAGTGGGAAAGACTAGAGTTCTCTTCAAGAAAATTAGCGATACTAAGGGAACATTTCATGCAAAGATGGGCACAATAAAGGACAGAAATGGTATGAACTTAACAGAAGCAGAAGACATTAAGGTGAGGTGGCAAGAATACACAGAAGAACTGTACAAAAAAGATCTTCATGAACCAGATAACCACAACGGTGTGATCACTCACCTAGAACCAGACATTCTGGAATGAGAAGTCAAGTGGGCCTTAGGAAGCATCACTATGAACAAAGCTGGAGATAATGGAATTCCAATTGAGTTATTTCAAATCCTAAAAGATGATGCTGTGAAATTGCTGCACTCAATATGCCAGCAAATCTGGAAAACTCAGCAGTGACCACAGGACTGGAAAAGGTCAGTTTTCATTCCAATCCCAAAGAAAGGCAATGCCAAAGAATGCTCAAACGCACAATTGCACTCATCTCACATGCAAGTAATATTCAAAATTCTCCAAGCCAGGCTTCAACCGTACGTGAACTGTGAACTTGCAGATGTTCAAGCTGGATTTAGAAAAGGCNAAAGCAACAGTTAGAACTGGACATGGAACAACAGAATGGTTCCAAATCAGGAAAGGAGTACATCAAGGCTGTATGTTGTCACCCTGCTTATTTAACTTATATGCAGAGTACATCATGAGAAATGCCAGGCTGGATGAAGCATAAGCTGGAATCAAGATTGTCGGGAGAAATATCAATAACCTCAGATATGCAGAAGACACCACCTTATGGCAGAAAGTGAAGAGGAACTAAAAAGCCTCTTGATGAAGGTGAAAGAGGAGAGTGAAAACATTGACTTAAAGTACAACATTCAGAAAACTAAGATCATGGCATCTGGTCCCATCACCTCATGGAAATAGATGGGGAAACAATGGAAACAGTGTCAGACTTTATTTTTTGGGGGGCTCCAAAATCACTGCAGATGGTAATTGCAGCCATGAAATTAAAAGACGCTTACTCCTTGGAAGGAAAGTTATGACCAACCTAGATAGCATTTTCAAAAGCAGAGACATTACTTTGCTGACTAAGGTCCGTCTAATCAAGGCTATGGTTTTTCCAGTGATCATGTATGGATGTGAGAGTTGGACTGTGAAGAAAGCTGAGCACCGAAGAATTGATGCTTTTGAAGTGTGGTGTTGGAGAAGACTCTTGAGAGTCCCTTGGACTGCAAGGAGATCCAACCAGTCCATTCTAAAGGAGATCAGTCCTGGATGTTCTTTGGAAGGACTAATGCTGAGGCTGAAACTCCAGTACTTTGGCCACCTCGTGCGAAGAGTGGACTCATTGGAAAAGACTCTGATGCTGGGAGGGATTGGGGGCAGGCAGAGAAGGGGACGACAGAGGATGAGATGGCTGGATGGTATCACGGACTCGATGGACGTGAGTTTGAGTGAACTCCGGGAGTTGGTGATGGACAGGGAGGCCTGGCGTGCTGCGATTCATGGGGTCACAAAGAGTCAGACACGACTGAGCAACTGAGCTGAACTGAACTGAACTGAACCTGGACTATGTGTCTTTGGTGCACTTCATGTGAAATACCAGTATGTCATTGTTTTACAAAATTAAGTTATTTTTTTGGCTGCTTCGGGTCTTCGTTGTGGCATGAGGAATCTTTGTTGAGGCATGCAGGCTCAGTAGTTGTAGGGTAAGGGCTTAGGTGCTCCACGGCAGATGGGACTTTAGTTCCTCGACTAGGGATTGAACTCGTGTCCTCTGAATCGCAAGGTGAATTCTTCACCACTGGACCACCAAAATCCCCAGTATGCAATTTCGATGTATGATCCTGTGTCTCAGAAATGTATATAATTTTGCCTTTGACTTCTAACAGGTAGAGCAGTTCTCAGAGTTTTCTGTGAATCTGCTTCCCAGAGTACAATTCTCAAGTTTCAAAATTCCTGTTTTTTCTGACTTGATAGTTAACTAAAAGGCTGAATGCTTCCCGCTTGAGATCAGGAAAAAGTCAAATATATCCACTCTGCCACTTCTATTAAATACTGCAAGAAAGGTTTTAGTTGAGACAATCAGGATTAAAAAAGTGTCATATGAATGAATGAGTCAGGTTTTGTTTGCTCCTTTGGCAGACATGGAAACTGAGGTCCACAGAGAGGCAGGGAGTTGTTCAAGGTCACCCAGCTAGTGATCGGCAGAGTGGGACCATCCTAGGTCTCCTTCATTTCAGAGTTCCAGAGCACTATGCCCGTGAGTATTTGTTAGAATGATGTGTCCACCACCCTCCCAAAGCTTTGATCAGAAGTTGGAAGAAGGAGCTTCTTTGGTGGTTAAGTGGTTAAGACTTCACCTTTAATGCAGGGGATGAGGTTGTGATTCCTGGTCAGAGATCTAAGCTCCCACATGCCTTGCAGCCAAAAGCCAAAACATAAAACAGAAGCAATGCTGTATCAAATTCAATAAAGACTTTAAAAATGGTTCACATTAAAACAAATTTTTTTTTTAAAGTTGGGATAAGTAAAGTGAAAGCGGAGCTTGTTCCCTGGTCCAAGGGTCCTTTACTCTGAATCTTCACTCAGTGTTACCTGAGTTTATCAGAATCTGAAAGGAGGTGGCCTTTCCCCTCCTACTTTGGCCTACATTACAGATGAGTTGTATAAGTTCAACATTCAGATTCCTTATCACTGTTTTCAGCTTCAACGTGACTTTATCTTCTACTTTTATAAGGTCAAATTTCTTCTGTCGTATCATTTTATTTCTAAAAGAGAAATGTCCTCGGTCTGGCCTCTTACCTTCTAAAGACTCCCCCTCCGCTGGTTTCCTGTGTGTGCAGGGTGATGCCAATTTTCCTTCATCCTGCTTCCCCCAGGGCTTCCTGGGTGGCTTAGTGGTAAAGAATCTGTCTTCAGTGCAGGAGACATGGCTTCAATACCTCGCTCAGGAAGATTCTCTGGAGAAGGGAATGGCAAGCCACTCCAGTGTTCTTGCCTGGAGAATCCCATGGACAGAGGAGCCTGGTGGGCTACAGTTCACAGGGTTGCAAAGAGTCGGACACGACTGAGTGACTAAACAATTTCCCCCAGAGAGGCAGTACAAAAGAGCCCTGGACTTGGGGTCAGACAGAGGTCTGCATTATCCCGTGTGCCCTGGGTCGGTGAGTCTCTGCTTTCACAGAGCATCAGCTTCCTCTCTTGAATTCCCTGGGGCCTCTGTGATTGTCACAAAACAGTGGGGAGTTTCGGTGACAGCAGGTCTTCCCGTGGCGTCTTCTCCCACTCTAAACCCTCCATGAAAGCTCAGAGATGAGTGTCAGCAAAAGTGTTTCTGCACTGGTCAAGGACACCCCATTTGGGGAGGAGCAGGACTGGGTTCCTGATTGCCACTGTGTCAATGACCTCCACGGATGGTGTTCTCTGTGCCAGTTAAAATATCTACACCACATTTCACACATTTACAGAATCTCTGGTCTTCAACTGACACCTCTGAGGTAGAAGGATGGGGTATAATCACACCCATTTTACACGTAATAATAATAATTAGCGTCTGTCAGTATTTCTCATGGGCTGCTAGCTTGATAAAATTCTCGAATCTGCATTTTCTCACTGACTCCTGACAGGTCTTTAGCTAATGTATGGCCACAGTCCATGGGGTTGCAAAAGAGCTGGACACAACCTAGCAGCTAAACAACAAAGACCCTAGCAAGAGAAGCATTAAGTCTGACAGGCTGGAGGTCAAGTTTAAGCCCTTTAAGAGATAAAATTTTACTTTTGTTTTCTAAAATATAGATTATTTTCAAGCAATCTGTACAATGATATCCAAATAATAAACAAGCTGTGATATCTTTAGGCTGCCACTAACCCAACCTCAGGGGTGATAAGTAAAACTACACCAGCAAGTATCTTTTATAAGAAAAATAGGCTATCCAGTGGTTAGGACTCTGCACTATCCATGCTGAGGGCGAGGGGTTTGATCAGAGAACTGAGATCCTGTAAGCCACAGCACAGCCAAAGAGAAAAAAACAAAGAAAAACAGGCTCAGCCGTAAGTTACATAAAGAAAAGGACTCAGTTTCTCTCAGAACAGAATTTGGAAAATAAACTGCCTTAAAAATAGGAACACAAAAGTATGCATGTAAAGATACACACTTTAAAGAAAATACTTTCCATGGTTCTTAAAAGTACCTTAAAAATGAATATGAAATGTGATTCTCATCCAGATTAAATATCTTAAGGGAGGTAAGGACAACTTCCCTTACTCTTTCCCCTAAATGAAGGCTGAGTGCCAAAGAACTGTTGCTTTCCAATTGTGGTGCCAGAGAAGACTCTTGGACTTGGACAGTCCCTTGGACTGCAAGGAAATCAAACCAGTCAATCCTAAAGGAAATAACCCTGAATACTCATTGGAAGGACTGATGCTGAGGCTGAAGCTCCAATAATCTGGCCACCTGATGCAAACACTTGGAAAAGACCCTGATGCTGGGAAAGATTGAAGGCAAAAGGAGAAGAGGGCAGCAGAGGATGAAATGATTGGATAGCATCACTGATTCAATGGACATGAACTTGGGCCAGGAGACAGTGAGGGATAGGGAGGGCTGCAGTCCATGGGGTCACAAAGAGTCAGACACAACTTAGCGACTGAACAAGAACAACATTCTCCCCCTAAACTGAAATCTCATTTTCAAAATGAACTTCAGATCTGCTTCCTCCTTCTGGATTTGAGTCAGTCCGTATTCATTTTTCCTTCTAACCCAAATAGGTTTTTGTTAAAAAACCTATTTTGAAACCCAGGTCTTTCTCTACCAAAGATGTGCATCAAAGACTGATTATCAACTCAATCCCATCGAGTTCATCTTGCTAAGAGGCACCAGGGAAGTCCCACTAAGAGGCACAGGCTTTGAGAAAACTCCACCTGTAGCTTAAGTCTGGGAAAGCAAACCCTGATGATTAGACTATGTAACAAAAGACAAGTAAGAGGAAGAAGCGATCGTCGAGAAGTCACCAGGGGAAGAGAGCCAGGAAGAAACCAACTGGACTGGACTTTCCTGGTGGTCCAGTGGTTAAGACTCCGCCTGCTGATGCAAATGACATGGGTTCGATCCCTCCTCGGGGAAGATTTCACATGCCTCCTTGGGGAAACTAAGCCTGTGTGCCATGACTACTGAGCCTACACACCTAGAGCCTGTGCTCTGCAGCAAGAGAAGCCATGCATTGAGAAGCCTTTGCCCTGCAACTAGAGAGAAGCCCTCACTTGACACAATCAGAGAAGTCTTCATATAGCAATGAAGACCCAGCCCAGCCAAAAGCAACAAAAAGCAAAAAAAAAAAACCCACAAAACCCAAGTGGACTAAAAACTGTTGCCTATGGATATATTCTGCAAGAAAGAGTCCAAGAGGCTAGAGTTTACCACCTACTAGTTGTGAGGCTTCAGGCTCCCTTTTCCTGGGATTATCTAGCTCCCATCCACCCCACTGTCCTTCTGGTGGCATCTCTCCCACTCTGCCAGTTACTCTGCTGCAGCAGAGATATGAATTGAGCACAGCCTCACACGTAGGAAGGGGACTGATTCCTGAGAGGGGCTTATGTTAGGAAGCCCCAGTCGCTGATTCTGCAAGACACAGGACAATCATTGTGCTTAAGTCTTTCTTTTGTGTCTGACACCTAACATTGTTTGGAAATACTTTTGGACAAGTTCTCTTCCATTTTTTTTTTCCCTCCACTGTTCCCATTTCCAATTTTGAAACTTAATAATAGCAAGCCACCTTGAAAAGACCTGGCTGGCAGACCTAAGTTTATTCAATTAGCCACTCCTTCTTATAATAACCAGCAGGGCAAGCATCAAGATCCAATTTGGTCTCTACTTCCTGGATGGACTCTAAAAGAGAGGGTCTTGAATCCAAATCAAACAGTATTGTTAAAAAAGAATGGGGAGGCTCTTTCTGTCTTGTTGTGGCATGATTGCCAATAAGTAGTGTGAAGAGCAAAACAAAGCAGTAGAATAGTGAGAACACTATGCTACCTGTCAGGAAAAATTAGTATCTTACTTGGATTTGCATAAAGAGACTCCTGCAGGATGATACAAAGGATAAATCCACAGATTCTGGGACTGGACTGCTTGGGTTTGAAACCCTGCTCCAGCACATTGCTGAACGATCCTGGGCAAGTTACTTAACCTAACCCCTCTGTTCTTCAGTTTCCTCATTTGTCAAAAGAACAATAACAGCCTCTGCCCCAAAGCGAGTAAACAAGTTAATACCCACAAAGCACTTAGAGCTGTGTTTGGCATGTATGGCAACCCACTCCAGTACCCTTGCCTGGAAAATCCCATGGACGGAGGAGCCTGGTAGGCTACAGTCCATGAGGTTGCTGAGAGTCGGACACGACTGAACGACTTCACTTTCACTTTCATGCATTGGAGAAGGAAATGACAACCCACTCCAGTGTTCTTGCCTGGAGAATCCCAGGGACGGGGGAGCCTGATGGGCTGCCGTCTATGGGGTGGCAAAGAGTTGGACACGACTGAAGTGATTTAGCAGCAGCAGCAAGCTGTAAATAAATGTCATTATTATTACTCATGTTATTTATCACATGCATGCCTGTCAAGTCTCTTTAGTCATATCCGACTCTTTGCGACCCTATGGACCATGGCCTGCCAGGCTCCTCTGTCCATGGGATTCTCCAAGTAGTATGAAGTTGGTTGCCACGCCCTCCTCCAGGGGATCTTCCCGATCCAGGGATCCAAACTGAGTCTTACCTCTCCGTCTCCTGCAGTGCCAGGTGGGCTCTTTACCACTAGTACCACCTGGGAAGTCCATGTTATTTATTAAGTAGCATCAAAAGTGATCACCTGTATTCTAGAGGCCAAGGGTAGGATAGTAGGAAGGAGGAAGAATTTTGACTGTATATCTCTTTTTGTATCTATGAATAAGTTTCCTATTCAAAGATTTTTAAAAGTTATGATTTACTAGTAAAAAAACACTGGCTGCAAATGAATTTCAAGATCGGGTCTGTTTTGAACATTACCTTTTTGAAATTTTTGGATTCATACTTTTTTTGTGCAATTATTGAGAGATGTCCCTGAATACCCCATTTTTCTGTTTTCTACTGCAATTTCACCTCTTTCCCTAACTTTTTAAACTTCTTCCTCCTCTATGTGTCAATAATAACAACAATAATAAATACAGTTCTACTAAGTACCACTTTTTGAACACTTGCTGCTTTATATATTATATCTCATGTAATCTTTACAATAACTCTATGAGGCATTAACCCCATAACTCATAGAACAGATTGCATTAACTTGTCCAAGATCACAAAGCTAGACAGTGGCAGTGCCCATGTTTATTCTGCGGTCTAACACCTTATTCCAGGGTTTCTCTGTTAAACAAGATTCCCAGGCTTCGCCCTAGATCCAGGCTCTGATCCCCAGGCCTGGGTGTTTTCTTGGAGACACTCACACCCTCTGAAGGCTGAGGATCTCAGCACTAGTCTGGGCCCTTTTGACCTTGACCTTTCACTCCTGTCTCTGCTCTTGCTTTAAGCCTCTTGGCTACTTCCAGAGCCAGTGGAAGCAGAGGTCCCAGTCCTGGGGCGTAGACCAGTGCCTCTCCCTCCTAAACAAGGTGGGAAGCACCAGCTCGTCCACCCTATCAAATGCCACTCTTCACAGGGCTGCAGCCTTTGGGCCCCTTAGCTCTGGGCCAGAAGGTCACACGAGATATGCCTCGGGAAGCACGGCCTTGTGGAAGGCACCCTGGGTCAGCAGCATGGCTATGTTTGGGGTCACGTGTGGGATTTATGGCTCTTCACGAAATCTGCAAGGTGACAGAGGTGACAGCTGAGCTGAACTTCAAACCGAAATTAACAGCAGCAACCAAGACACTCCCAGGAAACGCCTCTGCGCAAGCAAGGCCATCCTGATGTGCCCGTGTTTGCACAACGTTTGAGCGAGTCTCCACACTGCCTTGGTGGCCCCATAACTCATATCAGCACAGTCGGGGAGGGCAGCTCTGCCAGCCCAGCGTTAGCAGCTCATAAAGTTACTGTCTGGAGATCAACGGCCAGAGCCAAGCAGATTGTTAGATAAACAACTGCTGTTGGACAGAATCATAAGACCCTCAAAAGCTCCAAAGAGATGGTACTAATCCATCAGCCAAGTGCACAGAGATGAAGGTGGTCTGGTCCATACCTCAGCAGGTTCTCGAAAGGTAGGGGGCTGGGGAGGGAATGAACAGGGTGATAAGAAGCTTTCAAGGATCCAGATTGAAAACTTCAGCTGACATCCTCCCCCGAAGATAAGATTTTCTAAAAGTGGCTGTTCTCGTCCTCTCAGGTTTATTTAGCTTTTCTGCAGGAGATGCTACCACATGTGAAAACTGCTATTACACAGACCCCAAGAGGTGGACACTTTGTTCCAGTCCAGATCAATGGAAACCAGCCCTTCTCCTGAATCTGACAAATGGCATAAATGGTGGTGGAACCACTTCAGATATCCCCCAAGTCACCAGGAACAAGGATCATTGATATATTTTTTAAATTTATTTTTTTGAACTATAGTTGATTTACAACGTTGTGCAGCAAAGTGATTCAGACACATATATCTGAATATATATATTCTTTTTTTCATATGTTCTTCCATTATGGAAGAATACAGTTCCCTGTGCTCTACAGTAGGGCCTTGTAGTTCCATTAATATTTTTTAATATGTTTAATGCTTTAATGAAGTCTGTTAATAATCATAACCCACATTTGTTCTACAAAGTACAAATAAGACGTATGGAAGGCTCTAACAAATATAGACCAGCCAGGGTACTTTTAAAGCCAGATTCTATGCCTTCCCCTTCTACCCTCCCCAGGCCCCATTCTGTCTCCTCCCTTTGCTGATTTTGTGCTGATAAACTTAGTCTCTAACTTGACCTTTCTACATTCTGAACACACTGGCCAAGATTACTGCGCTGAGGAGAAACACCGGATTCTGGTTTTGAACCCTGCAGTTAAGTGCAAGGCTCTGATAAACCATTGAATTAAAAGTTCCAAAATCCTCTTAAAAGCTCATGTGTTACACAACTGGCTGCAGATTAAAAACAAAACAAAACAAAAAACAAATCTGACCACAAAATCACCATGCTTAATTGGGGCCAGACAAGCAAGATCACAAGAGCCAAGAAGACCCAGCAGAAGGACTGACTGAGGAAGTGCGTTCAAGTGTGCAGATACAAAGAGCAGCTGATTTACAGAAGCAGGCTGGCTGACTATGGTGCTTCCTCACCATCCTTCATGCTGCCTGCTGTGGCAGTTCCTCGCTCATACGGGGAAGGACCACTATCTTCAACTCCCAGATGCATTCCGGTAAGCTCAAATCTCTGCTAGGAACACAGCTAATGCCAGCATTGATTATCAGGAAGGAACTAGATAATTCTAACCTCTTAGATTGAGAGCCATTTTTCAGAACCTCAAATTTCACAGTGCACAGCCAACTCAGTCATTTCAGCAACATCAAGAGGCAAAGAATTACAACCAAGCTCCGATGGTTATTTATACAAAAAGACTTCCTTGAAGAATCCACAGTCACTCGTACCAGAAAACATTAGAGGATAAAAATACTGTGCCTACTTTACAAAGAAGTAAAAAACCTCAGAAGGCACACAATAAATTTTTATAATACACTCGGCACAAGTATTATTTTCCCCATCACCGAGTGAATAAATATAGGTTTTATCTTTTACAGATCCCCTAGGGTGCTCAAAATATGAATTATACCTTTCTATATTTGGAAGGGAATATATAAGCACCCAAACCCGCTCCTATTTATTTTCTAAAGTGTCTCCATGAATAGGATTCCCAGTAGCTCTGTTTGCAGACATTCATCGGCACCAAAGTAAACACACCACCAGGCACACAATTCCCTAGGGCTGCTTCAATCGGAACCAGAGCTCTGGTTTTCATAGCTGCTTTGTCTAAATATTTTTGCGATGATTCATTCATGGTTTCAAGGTTTAAGGAGAGGGCATCCTAGGTTGGGACACACCAAGGCACAGATTAAGACTGACAGGAAGGGAAAAAGTGAAGGCGGTACCTCATGTCTCCATCCGAAAGCACCCCCCTCTGCATCAGAACTACGCTTCGCCCTGCGATGACCGGCAGCGAGTTTCCTTCTTCCCTGAAATAATAAAAACTCAACATGCTCGGAGCTCAGCAGGGGCAGGAGACTGGCACAGTCCACCCGGCCCTGAAGGCCTGTGACTGAATCAGCAGTGAACTGCACGCTGGACTTTTCCATAGGACCATTCACACTGGGGCTGGGAACATCACACTGGCCTCCCCCTTCTCTGCTGACCGGCAGAAATGCCCAGGCTCCACGTGGCTGCCTCCTCCCCATTCCCGGACGGCTCCCTAGAGGAAAAAGTGACTTTCTAGGAACTTGGGGTCCCAAGGGAAAACCCACACACTTCCACGAAGATGCAGCCAGCAGCATCATCTTTAACAGTGAAAAACTAGAAACAATGAGGCAATGGTTGAGCAGGGGACAGAGGATAGGGAGAATAAAATACTACACAGCTATTTAAAGTGATGAGCATGCAGATGCAGGCAACCCACCGAAGTGCCCAATGCACAAAAAGGTGGCAAAACAGCACACACAGGAACTGCGAAAAGATGTAAAATTTTATGTAAGTGAATGAAAGTAGGAAGTGAATGTGTGTTCAATCAGAGCTCAAATTCATTAAGGTTTTTTTTTTCCTTATCAAGATACTCAAGATAGTACTATAAGTAATAAAACAGAAGACCACAAGCACCTTAATTTTCAAATAAGGCATATAATCATTTTTCAAGGGTCCTGAAAAGAGCAAACAGTTCAGGAAATGACTACACTTTTCCCATTTCACTCCTCCAAATGCAATGAGGAAGAGGCGAACACATAAAAACTCACATTATTGAGCAAACAGCTCAGCAATGCTGTTCTCAATTTCCTGGTTCAAGGTCACAGTCAATGAAAGGTGTGAAGCTGATGAAGTTGAGTTACAACATCTGCTCTCCTGGGCAAACCTAATCACTTGCCATCCTCAGGTTTGTGAAGGAGAGGAAACTGGCTCCATTCCTTCTCTGAAACTATGTTTGCAAAAATACACTTACATTGGGAAACAAAGTCAGTTTAAAGTCAGGCTTAGGAGAAGAATTATCAGCCTCCATATTTCCAACTTCCTCCTTTAAAAAAGAATAGAGACCTCTGGCAATAAAAATGGATAAATGACTTTAAAAAAATCATTCAGGGGAAATAAAGGACTTAATTCTCTTTAAATAGCCTAGAACAAAGTGGGAGACACAATGGTATCTGTATTGTGGCTGCAGGCTCCAGAACTGAGAACAGCTCAGAGACTTCGTTATGATTCTCTTACAAGCACTTCATCTACCTTTTCCACTTTCAGCCGCGGAGTTGACAGAGTCATCTTACCAGCTGTAGGCCAGATAGAAAGCCCTAAGCACCAGTGAGCTGGGGTTTGATTATGCAAGGCCATAATGCACATTTCCTACTGTGACTACAAGTTCCCTTGAGAAACAATGGGTCTTATCCTCATAGAACTTTTCTATTACTGGACTTCTGTGCTAACGGTGTTTGAAAAGTTCTATTATTATTTACCTGCCTTTCTCACTTTTTTTTAAACCTCTTATTTTGTATTGGGGTATAGCCAATGAACAATGCTGTTCAGGTGAACAGCGAAGGGGCTTGGCCATACATATACATGTATCCATTCTCTCCCAAACTCCTTCCTCACTCTTTCTGTTAACTTTTTAGCTTTGTTATTTCTCTTCTAGAAGAGCAATCATCTATACATGTAGAAGTTACGGCTTCAAAGTTTTAGACTGCCTGATCATGTTTCAGAGGTGTGGCTCGCTGCTCCTGAAACGGTCACATGGCCCCCTTTATCAGAAAGCCCATCGCTAGCCCTGTTGAAATGCTGTCTGTATACCATCCCTCAGCTGAAGTGAAGCAGAAAGGGAGCAGTTTCAATGAAGAATTAAATTTGCTGACCCACTTGGGTGGAAGAAAAAAAACCGCCCGGCTGGTGGATTAATATGGTTGAATAGCTCGATGCCACTGCACTTCTGGATGGCACTTGATGCAACGACCCCAAGTTAGACCTGGGTCTTGGTCTTGCTGGGTGACTGTGAACAGAGGACTTTACCTCTCTGGTCTTCACTTTCTTTGATCATTACAGAAGGGGAATTGCATAAATTACCTTCCAAGGAGTTCTCTGCTTTGAAATTACGGTTCTAAGATTTCTCCCTCATCAGGTCCTTTAATTCTCACAAACAACCCAGTGGATGGTATTGATATTTCTACCACACAGATGAGGAAACTGAGGCTCAAGAAAGCCAAAACATTTGCTCTAGTCGCTCAACTAGAGTGGGACCCAAGGGCCAGGATCTGAACCTGAGTTGTCCAACTCTACACCAGCACAGCTGTCATTTTAAGCAATATCATCACTGCTTCAACTATATCACTAAACCATGATTACTCTTTATATAAAAAATTGGGAGACAGGCCTCCAGTATTCCAGGGTCTGAACTTGAAGGCTACCTTTACTGAAAACGTAAACTGCCTGGGTATATTTTAAAGTTCCTTTTCTCTTAGGGCACTTGGACCTGGTCTTTTTCAATCAACGAGCATGACTGAATGACTTTTGCTTAATTAGGGACACAGTCTCTGGAATGAGTTAATGTCTGCTTTGTCTCTTCTTTTCTCCAATCCACCCATCCCCTCTCCAAACCAGGCAGGCCACCTGGATCTTTCTTATAACCACACAAATAACACTTTTTTAAAACAAAATAGGGACCTGTTTACATATAACACTTACTGGTGGAGCAACTCAAGCTGCAGCCCAGGAGAAAGAAGAATTACAACCAAGTGCTATTTATGAAACATACTCCAGGAAGGACAAAAGTTGGACCACAGAGATGACACAGAGGGGAAAGCCCATGGGCTCTGAGCCACAGCCTCAAAAGTAGGGAGTTTATCAAGCTTCAAAAACAAGCCTTTTCTCCTGCCCTCCTCACTCAGGAACTGGAAGGATAAACACACCCCTTGGCAGGGACACCCCTGGCTCCACCAAGGCCCCGGGGAAATTTGAGAGCCTGTGCAATCTGTTTTCTGCGTTTTTTATTTCCTTTAATAGTGACCTTGAGCAGAGCTCAGAAAGGAGTCTCTGATTTCTCAGCTGCAGTGTTGCTGGGAGGGGGTATCTTCCAGGCTACTGGGCAGGGCTTGGTTTTATATCCGCCATGGCTTCCAGTGGTGCCACTGGGACAAAACGCACCCTGTTCAAGGGCCTCCACCGAGACCTGTGCTGTGTGGCCTGGCCTGACCATTATCACTCCCCTGTGGCTTTGTGCCCAACCCCCTACTCCCTGCCAGGCAGGCTCTTCCAGTCCCGATAACCCTGTCTATTCTCTGACAAGTCCCTCCTCCTCCAGCTTGCCCCCATCCTTCCTCTCCCAGTCTCATGCAGCTCCCAATACTCTACAGTTCTGTGAACAGCTATTCCCAGTTACTAGCTATTTCAGCTGTGCCTCGATATTCATTAAGAACTTGAGTTATATCCAGAGCAGGGACCACATCGTTAACACGGATGGCAGGTAACCTGGGCTAGGATCTAGGGTTACTGTTAATATCAAGAGAGATCCTTCTTCCAGTGCTCAGATGACATGAAGTCTTGTTCAAAAATGATGGCTCATAATGAACATAGATGGTACACACACAGTTGTCCCTTCGTATCTGAGGGCGATTGGTTCTTGTACCCTTGAGGATACCAAAATCCTTGGATGTTCAAGTACGGTGTTTAAAACGGGGTAGTATTTGCATATCGGAGAAGGCAATGGCAACCCACTCCAGTATTCTTGCCTCGAGAATCCTATGGATGGAGGAACCTGATGGGCTACAGTCCAGGAGGTTGCAAAGAGTCCAACATGACTGGAGCGGCTCAGCACTGTGTGCATATAATACAGGCATATCCTCCCTTATACTTTAAATTATCCTTAGATTACTTATATAATACCTAAAACAATATTAATGCTGTGTAAATAGTTGCTGGCACTTTACAAATCCATTTTGCTTTTTGAAACTTTCTGGAACTTTCTCCCAATATTTTCAATCCACAGTAGGTTAGATTCACAGGTACAGAACAGAGGGCACACAGCACTTACTTCTTCTAACTCATTTAAAACAATTTTTTATGGAACTTTTTCTATTTTTATTTGAAAAATTTATTAGAATATAGTTACTAAGTCCAAGAATTTTACTAATTTAAATTTTACATTCTAAATATTTTTACTTTGAGGTTCTCTGTCTTTTCCAAGTATATTTCAGTAATCAGATAAGTAAAAGACATTTTAATAAAGTTTTGTATTTTAAGAAATATGAATTAAGGAACAGTCTGGTTTACTCTCGGAGAAGGCAATAGCAAGCCACTCCAGTACTCTTGCCTAGAAAATCCCATGGATGGAGGAGCCTGGTAGGCTACAGCCCATGGGGTCGCTAGAAGTCGGATGCGACTGAGCTACTTCACTTTCACTTTTTGCTTTCACACAATGGAGAAGGAAATGGCAACCCACTCCAGTGTTCTTGCCTGGAGAATCCCAGGGACGGGGGAGCCTGTTGGGCTCCTGTCTATGGGGTCGCACAGAGTCGGACACGACTGAAGCGACTTAGCAGCAGCAGCAGCAGCTGGTTTACTCTGGAGAAAGAAATGGCAACCTGGTAGGAGGAGCCTGGTAGGCTACAGTCCATGGGGCCGCAAAGAATCGGATACGAATGAACGACTTCACTTACTCAGGGCCCAATGAAATGGGCTTCCCCGATGCTTCAAGAGACCTGGGTTCGATCCCTGGGTCGGAAAGATTCACTGGAGAAGGAAATGGCAACCCACTCCAGTGCTCTTGCCTGGAAAATCCCATGGACAGAGGAGCCTGGCAGGCTATAGTCCATGGGGTTGCAAAGAGTCAGACGTGACTGAGCATGAACGCAATGAAGTGGAAATGAAACGATGCTGTCATGCCATCTAGTGGCAGTGAGACAAAAAAACAGGACGCGTCTAAGGGCCTGGGACCACCGAGGTCACTGCATCCATCCCATCCAGACTTTTGGTGGGGAAAGAGAGGTCATTTTGTTTCCCGGAGTCCTTGGGGTTTCCAGTGGAGGGTGAGGGTCCTCAATCAGAGACAGATGGGGTGCTACTGCCCCCTCCACTGCCTTCAGTTCGGTTCAGTTGCTCAGTCGTGTCTAGCTCTTTGTGACTCCATGGACTGCAGAACGCCGGTCTTCCCTGTCCATCACCAACTCCCAGAGATTGCTCAAACTCATGTCCATCGAGTCCACTGCCTTACCGTCCTGCAATTCTGACACCTAGAGAAGGGAGCTGGGGATGCGCCAGGAGGGAAGGTGCCTGCTGTCAGCTGCAGGGAGCACCCAGAGCAGCAGCAACACTCCCACACCACCGGCTGCACCCACCCCTCTGGCATGAGGGATGCAAAGTTCCCCGCACTCTGCAGAGGGAACCACAGAGGGGCTGCCACACACCTGCCACCTGTTCAGGAAACAACCAGCATCCAGGGCTGTGTTCAGGTCACCCCAGCTACAGAATTACAACCCCAATCAGAATCCGTAAAGCACAGAAGGTAAGTGTGGGTGTCCATAGGCCAGGTGTGATAAGGGACTCTCCTCTTTGCTTTAGATTATCCTATCTTAATCACACTTGGAGTTTCACCCCATCATATACGAGGCCTCTGACACCATCCAAGTTTCTCACGAGGTTTTGGTCGGCAAAGCCACAGGCAGCAGGCGCGGTCAGGGAAGCACTGAGAGGCAGCAAATGCTGCTGCAGTGCCGGCACTGGGACACTGGAAACAGAAAGAGCTTTACCCCTGTGCCGAGCTAGCGGGCTCGGTGGGCACGAGCCACCTTCAACACTCCCTGGGATCCAGGTGTCACTTTCCTCTCGCCAATCTCTTCTCTGGCTTCTCCTTCCATTCAGTCAAAGTCTGACAACTTCTACTTCTCAGAAGCACTGGAGGACCCCGTCCCGCTCCATCTACACCATCCACTCTGCCTGGGAAACTCCTAACCTGCTTCCTCTCCCCACAAACCCCTCTTCAGAGCATCCCTCTCCGTGCTGCAGCTTGGGTGATCTTGTGGGTTTCTGTAGGTATCATCGATCAAATCTCTCTACGGCTTAAACCCTTTAGTGACCTCCCCACCCTTAGAACCAATTCCAGATCCTTTCTGTGACCTGTAGACAGTTCAGTTCAGTCGCTCAGTCGTGTCCGACTCTTTGCGACCCCATGAATCGCAGCACGCCAGGCATCCCTGTCCATCACCATCCCCCGGAATTCACTCAGACTCACGTCCATCAAGTCCATGACGCCATCCAGCCATCTCATCCTCTGTCGTCCCCTTCTCCTCCTGCCCCCAATCCCTCCCAACATCAGAGTCTTTTCCAATGAGTCAACTCTTCTCATGAGGTGGCCAAAGTACTGGAGTTTCAGCTTTAGCATCCTTCCTTCCAAAGAAATCCCAGGGCTGATCTCCTTCAGAATGGACTGGTTGGATCTCCTTGCAGTCCAAGGGACTCTCAAGAGTCTTCTCCAACACCACACTTCAAAAGCGTCAATTCTTCGGCGCTCAGCCTTCTTCACAGTCCAACTCTCACATCCATACATGACCACAGGAAAAACCATAGCCTTGACTAGACGGACCTTAGTCGGCCAAGTAATGTCTCTGCTTTTGAATATGCTGTCTAGGTTGGTCATAACTTTTCTTCCAAGGAGTAAGCGTCTTTTAATTTCATGGCTGCAGTCACCATCTGCAGACAAGTCCTTCTAAAATCCAGCTTGGCCACTCTCCCCCCACCTCTGCTCTGCCCACTCCTGACACCATCACACTTCAGTTACCGGTTCCATGTGTGGTTTCCCTACCATAGTGTGAGTGTCTGAGGCAGAGACCACATTGATCACGTTGGTCTGCTTGCCGGATGCAAACCCAGGGCCAAACACAGGACCTGGCACGTAAAGGCGGCAACTGAAAGTGGTGGTTAAGAGCTCAGTTTGAGAGGCAGGCGAGTAGAGGTTCAAATCCTGGCTCTGCCACTAGTCAACTATGGGACTTGCTGCAAGGGACTTAACGTTCTCTCAGTCACTCCATAAATATTTACTGAATGGGACTTCCCTGGTGGCTCAGTGGATAAGAATCTGTCTGCCAACGCAGGGGACACTGGTTCGATCCCTGGTCCAGGAAGATTCCACACGTGGTGGAGTAACAGAGCTCATGTGCCACAGCTACTGAAGCCCACGTGTGTAGAGTCTGTGCTCCACAACAGGAGAAGCCACTGCAAGGAGAAACCCACACACTGCAACCAGAACTACCTCCCAGAGGAGACCCAGCACAGCCAAAAATAAGTACTAAAAAAATGAATGAACAAATGAAATAATCAATTAGTGACCAAAATGGTATCTCAAGTGGTTAATTTTAAAGATACTTTACTAGATGAAAGAAACTTCTATCCTATTAAAGTTAAATAACAACAACAAAAAAATCAAACCAAAAAAGGGAGGAAAAATCTAAACTTTAAGAGTTTGTCACACATTTTACTTGAATTTTAACTGTCTCTTTGGTAGGTGGCGTGTATTATCTAACATATGGGTACAGGTCAGATCTGAGTGAAGGCAGAGAAAATAAGCAACTAATATTTCACAACCCAAATGAAGACAACATTAAATTGACATTTAATGTAGCTTGAATACTGTTTAGTAAGTCAACAATTATGGATGCAATTCATACAACTAAAACAAGCAGTTCAGAAGATGGAATTTAATTTAAATATTCTGCAAGGGTACTTACTGTTTATGTTGATAATATGAAGGCTGATGTTAATATCAGCCACACTATAAAAAAGGTAAGATCCCCTGGAGTAAGGGA
>SJYT01067106.1:97260-109663 GCA_006410635.1 Cephalophus harveyi | reverse complement strand
ATTCTTTCTAAGTTATGCTGTCCAAGTGGCAATATTAAAAGAATTTCAAAGGAAATAATTTATGTGAATTGTAAATAGTGACATTTGAGAATGAAATTGCTATGTCACATTTTAGGTGTTTCCAGTGAAATGTAAATAATGTATTGTCTTGATGTTCATATGACCTGCTTAAATGTAAGCAAATATTTATTTCTTGATAGCTGGAAATGTTATCTCATTCTTTTCTAAATGTGACTAGCATTTCCATTCCACCTCTTCTACAAAATTTATCCTAATGAGATATACCTTCTGTTTATAATTCCTTTATTACACTGCCATATTCTATTGACTAATGCATATATTTTTAATTTTATTGAATTAATTTCTAAGTATTATATTTTTAATTTGCTATGATAAAAAGCTCTAATAAAAATTTTTGGNAGCATCTTTTAATTTCATGGCTGCAGTCACCATCTGCAGTGATTTTGGAGTCCAAAAAAATAAAGTCTGTCACTGTTTCCATTGTTTCCCCATCTATTTGGCATGAAGTGATGGGACCAGATGCTGTGATCATTGTTTTCTGAATGTTGAGTTTTAAGCCAACTTTTCCACTGTCCTCTTTCACTTTCAACAAGAGGCTCTTTAGTTCTTCACTTTCTGCCATAAGGGTGGTTATGGCATCTACATATCTGAAGATGTGTATAAGAGACAGGATCATAAGAATATAAACATGACAGAATTTTGTGAAATAATTATTAAATATGAAAAATAATATACTGTAACTTTTATCCATTAATGAGATGGATGGAGATTTTCTTTTCTTTTTCATAACTTATGTAATCCTGAATGGCTCTTACTACCACAATGAGTCAAGTTGAACGTAGACTTTATCCTCAATTTAAAATTTTGCAATAAAGAGTGACAGAAGTTGTTCTGTCACAACTTGTGAACATCTTGTGAACAGAACTTGTGAACATCTTGTGAACAGAACTTGTTCACAAGAAGTAAAGAAGTAGAATTTTTCGACAACAGGAATCTATTGTGTAGCGCAAGGAACTATATTCAATATCCTATAATAACCTATTATGGAAAAGAATCTGAAAAAAATTAACTGAAACAGTTTGCTGTACATTAAAACTAATACAACACTGTAAATTAATTATAATTCAATTTAAAAAACAAGTAAAAACATTTTGCCTTCCTAAAAAATAAAGAGAAATAGAAGTTTTGTTTTAGCAATTCAATTCTTTGAACTCTTAAGATACATGCCAAAATAACCAAATGATCCACCATCAAAGAGTATTTTAATAATCTGTTAGCTGACACCCTGATTAGATTCCCCTTCAGTTCCTTGGATACCAACAAAGGGAAAACCACTTGCCTCTCAAAGTGATTTGCTATGTAGTAAATTTCACTTTCCCAAACCATTATGATTCTATTATAGCAAATTGTCCCTTTGTTTAGTATCCTGGAGGTTTTTACTGCCTGGGACAATGTTTAGGGGTAGAGTGCCAGTTTTCTATCTTTTCCAAGGGCCAGAGGAAGTTGTGAAAGAGGAGGAGGAAAAGAAGAACCAGCATCTCCATCACATGTGTGCCTTTCTTCGATTCATTTTCAGAAAGACTATGCAAGTAGAAAACTTAGAAATCAGTGCCTTTGTATAATTCATGCTTTCTATTGTGAGGCAGTGTTTGCCTGAGCCAAAGGTACACATACTCTAGATGGGTCACCTTGGACTTAAATCAGAAAGGCATTTATTGTTTATTTGACCAGATGTCCAGAGGTTGGCAGTCCTCTCGGTTGATTCTGTGATTTCACGGTATCTTCTGCTACCCACACTCCTGTCCTTCACTGATAGACATTTGATGACTGCAGTAGCTCCAAGCATCACAGTCTCAAGTGACACTATCAAAAACAGGAAATGAAGAAGGAAAGATTAGACATTTTCAGGAAGAAACCACATTCCTGGAGGCCAAAAGTAGATTTTCCATTTACTAGATAAGGGACTCATGGTCATACTTTGATCAGCCAAAGGCAGTGGAGACAGAAGTGCCCTAAACATAACAGACCAGTTGTCATCCAGCCCCTGATGAACCAGAGCTATATACATTGGCACTCTCCAAAAGAAATCAGAATTTTCTAACAAAGAATTGAGCTATTGTAGCAGATGCCGCCAATACGGTGCACATGTACCCTGGGATGATTTTATCATTTCTGTGCCCTTTACCCTTTGTTTGGTCTAACACATGCTTTCACTCCCAAACATCATCACCTGTATCTCTTTGTTTTGAAGATTGTCCTCATGATAACCCACTCCAGTATTGTTGCCTGGAGAATCCCATGGACAGAGCAGCCTGGTGGGCTATAGCCCATTTTGGTCGCAAAGAATCTCATAAGACTTAGCAAGTAAATCCCCGCCGCCACCACCTCAAGCTACCAAACCTGCTTAGCTTGGTGCAGGGAGAGCTGGAACTGCCTGGAAATTTACCATCCCTCTTCCCCTTCCCTGCCAGGAGGTATTTAACCCACTAGTATGGTGCTGGAGCTCCCTTACTGTCAATTATCATCAGCTCTGTGGTTCAGACTCCTCTGTAGGATTTAGTCAGTTACCTCCCATGGGGCTTTACTTGCTACTATGGCCTTGTTTTTTGTTCTCTCCCCAATCCAGTGCTTCTTTCCCCCTCCCCTAGCTAATTTCCCAGAAATTCTTTCTAGCAAATCATTTTTGCATTAGTCGTTGCCTTTTGCATTAGTCGTTGGTCTGCTTCTGGAATACCCAGCTGAGTGGAGGAGCATTGGCTCTTAGCCAGCTATGGAACTTTCCTGCCAATCCTGGAGCAGAGGATTTTGTGATAGAGAAGCCTCGGGAGAAGGCATGTGAATAGTTTGCTATTTGTAAGATGGAGGCTGTTGGTGATTCTTAGAGCAGCAAACAAATTTGCCAGCTTATTTCCCTAACATGTATAACTTGTAAACAGACTCACTCCCCAAAGATGCCTCAGTATAGAATAGATAATTGTTAAAATAAATTCCAAACCTATAATGCTTTAGTTTATGAAATATAGCCTGATATAATTTTATCACACAAATCCCTTGCATAAATGAGAGAATTAAAAATTGAGGCATCTATGAATGTAGAATTTCATATATTTAGACTATAAAAAACACATTAGAATTACTTTATAGTTCCCCAGTAGGATGTAGAGTAGCAGAATTATCTCTCCATGTTATACAAACCATGTTCCCAAAACAGTAAGATTAATTCCCCAACTACATGCAAAAATCTGTTTTATTATTTCAAATCTATCATGTTACTTGATAACACCTCATATGAGGAATCTCTGTGTGCATTTCAATATTCAATAGAAATGTTCATATTTTAAATATATTAAAGATCACTTTTTAAGTTATTTTGAGCTAGAGAGTCAATTAATAGGGGATAGATAGATAAATTGATAAACATATCTTACTAGAATAAAGGGTTGCTGAAAATCCCGGTGAAGAGAAACTTAATTTTTAAATCATGTATGTTGACTGTGCCAGTAGGGAAAATTGAATGGAATGATTACAAATAATAAAATTATCTCTATAAGTCCATTTGTCTACTCTATGCAATGTGCTGTGATATATAGCTTTTTAACCCTGATGCTGGGAAAGATTGGAGGCAAAAGGAGATGAGGGCAACAGAGGATGAAATGATTAGATAGCATCACTGACTCAATGGACATGAATCTGAGCAAACTCCAAGAGACGGTGAAGGACAGGGAAGCTTGGCTGCAGTCCATACAGTCACAAAGAACTGGACATGACTTAGCTACTGAACAACAACAGCACTGGCTCCTTATGAATTCGTTGTAATTATTCCCATTTTTGCATATAGGTAAAATGAGCTTCAATAAGATTAAAGGTAATTTTTCCAAAGATATACAGCAAACCAACAATAGAGCTGGAATTTAGACACAAGTCTATGTGAACTTTAAGTCTGTGGTAGTACACCATTGTGTCTGCTCCATTTTATCAGATAAGAAATTATTCTTTTGGGGGAGAGTCATCCTGAATTGTTCTGATGCTAATTTGGTGTGCATTTCTAGTCTCCCTTAACTGCCCCAAAGATTTTAGATAAACGGCCTGTTCCCAGAATACAGATCTCTCTGCAAAGAATCTGCTTGAGGAGTGGGTGAAGGAAACCTACCTTCTCTTGGTCTCTGCCTGGCCCAGGAAACATTTGTTTACCAAACATTTGCTTTTCCATTACCATATGAATTGCCTTCCTCCCCTTTGGAACCCTGAAGTATTATCCCCAGTATCTTCTTTGGTCTATAGCTGAAGTTGGTGTCTAAGTGAGGGTTTCACCCATTTTGATGATTTACTCTGTTCTCCTGGATGTCTCCCAGCTAGACATGTTATTAATCTTTTATTCAATTTTCTCCTGTTAATCTGTCCCATGTCAATTGAATTCTTCAACCAGCCAGAAGAATCTAGAAGAGTAGAGGAAAACTTCTTCCTCTCCACCCATGATAGTATTGAATTTTCCAATCCATGGCTATAGTCAACATTTTTAGTAGGAAAAGAGTTGAGTATGTTCAGTACGGCAAGGGAAGATTGGCATTAGACGTATACACAGTCCATCTGTTCTACCAATATTCAGACATATATTATACAAATATTACAGTGAGATGTTTGATAGAAGGAGAGGTTTTACTATGATCACTTCCATTTCTCTCAGATAAATTAGTAACATGGTCATCTGAGAGAATCAGAGTGATATTTCATGAGGGATAAGACATTATCCTTTAACATAAGATAAGGGATAAGATAAGAACATACATCAACAGGCTACAGTACTTACTATCATCATTTTGTTGAAAGTGTTAGTCACTCAGTCTTGTCCAACGCTTTGTGACCCCATAGACTGTAGCCTGCCAAGCTCTTCTGTCCATGGGATTTCCCAGGCAAGAAAACTGGAGTGGGTTGCCATTTCCTCCTCCAGGGGCTCTTCTCAACTCAGGGTTCAAACCTGTTATTTTGCTGACCTCACATTTATTAGCTTCTTTTTGGGTGACCCCTATGGGGCTTCCCTGGTGGTGCAGAGGTTAGAGCATCTGCCTGCAATGTGGGAGACCTGGGTTCGATCCCTGGGTCAGGAAGATACCTTGGAGAAGGAAATGGCAATCCACTCGAGTACTCTTGCCTGGAGAATCCTATGGAGGGAGGAGCCTGGTAGGCTAAAGTCCAAGGGTCGCAAAGAGTCGGACACAACTGAGCGACTTCACTTTTCTTATTTCCCAGTGTGCTCAGGACCTACCTGATATTAGCGCTGAAGGTTGCCCATCCCAGGAAACCCCTCAGTTCTGGGCAAACCGAGACAGTTGGTCAATCTATTTAGCTCTCTCTCTGTTTTCTTATGACTTCAGTTTTGTCTGTTGCATGTAAAGTACGTAGAAGCTTGTTTGTAGATGTTATGTAGGAGAAAGCATTTGAAATACCCACCTCGGTCATCACCTAGGTAATCTTGGGCAATTTAGTTAATTTTCAGTACAGTTCAGTCACTCAGTTGTTTCTGACTCTTTGCGACCCCATGGGCTGCTATATGCCAGGCTTCCTTGTCCATCACCAACTCCCAGAGCTTGCTCAAACTCATGTCTATCAAATCAGTGATGCCATCCAAGCATCTTATCCTCTGTCATCCCCTTCTCCTTCTGCCTTCAATCTTTCCCAGCATCAGGGTCTTTTCTAATAAGTCAGCTCTTCACATCAGGTGGCCAAAGTATTGGAGTTTCAACTTTAACATCAGTCCTTCCAATGAATATTAAGGACTGATTTCCTTTAGGATGGACTGGTTGGATCTCCTTGCAGTCCAAGGGACTCTCAAGAGTCTTCTCCAACACCACAGTTCAAAAGCATCAATTCTTCGGTGCTCAGCTTTCTTTATAGTCCAACTCTCACATCCAACTGGAAAAACCATAGCCTTGACTAGATGGACCTTTGTTGGCAAAGTAATGTCTCTGCTTTTTTAATATGCCATCTAGGGTGGTCATAGCTTTTCTTCCAAGGAGCAAGCATCTTTTAATTTCATGGCTGCAGTCACCATCTGCAGTGATTTTGGAGTCCAAAAAAATAAAGTCTGTCACTGTTTCCATTGTTTCCCCATCTATTTGGCATGAAGTGATGGGACCAGATGCTGTGATCATTGTTTTCTGAATGTTGAGTTTTAAGCCAACTTTTCCACTGTCCTCTTTCACTTTCAACAAGAGGCTCTTTAGTTCTTCACTTTCTGCCATAAGGGTGGTTATGGCATCTACATATCTGAGGTTATTGATATTTCTCCCAACAATCTTGATTCCAGCTTGTGCTTCATCCAGCCTAGCATTTTGCATGATGTACTCTGCATATAAATTAAATAAGCACGGTAACAATATACAGCCTTGGTGTACTCCTTTCCCAATTTGGAACCAGTTTGTTGTTTCATGTCCAGTTCTAACTGTTGCTTCTTGACCTGCATACAGATTTCTCAGGAGGCAGGTAGATGGTCTGGTATTCCCATCTCTTGAATAATTTTCCAGAGTTTGTTGTGATCCACACAGTCAAAGGCTTTGGCGTAATCAGTAAAGCAGAAGTAGATGTTTTTCTGGAACTCTCTTGCTTTCTCAATGATGGAACAGATGCTGGCAGTTTGATCTCCAGTTCCTCTGCCTTTTCTAAATCCAGCTTGAACATCTGAAAGTTCATGTTAGGGTTAACCTTAGAGTTAACCTTAGGGCCTCCATTTCCTCATCTGTGTAATGAAGATAACAGTTTTACTTCCTCACAGGGTTGCGGAGGGAATTAAATGAGCTGATGCTTGCTCAGAAGAGTTCTTGGTTCTCTGTCAGTTAACTATTGTCAAAATTGCTTTGAATTCATGGTCTCTATTGATAGAGAGTGGACTTGTGTGAAGATGGTATTGCTTTCAGTAACACAGCATGCAAATGATTAGTAACAGAAACTATGACATTTTAGCTTTAGTCAAAATCTATTATTTCTGATCTCTGGTTCTATTCAATTCAGTTAATTTAGAAGGAGAAGGGGAAAATTTGATTCAATGCTTGATAAGTCTGTCTCAGAGAGTGCATATGGCACTGCTTGTTCTGTGTTCCTGGTGAGTGGAAGTTATACATTAAAAAAAAGAGAGAGAGAGAGATTTAGTCATAATCATAGTAACTCATCAACTGTGGATTAAATAGTAATAGTACTTTTCAACAAAGTAATATAATTATTTTGGGTTGGAGTTATCAGTAGCATTTGAATATTTTTAACACATCTTTCAAAGGAAATAATAAAACAGATTTAAGAAGAAAAATTATAAGTCCCTATTATTTTAGAGAAGAATAGTGAATGTAAATTTTACCATGTTACTGATAGCCTTTAAATAGAATCATAATTAAAATCTGCTTTCTGGAAGAAATATTTCACTATATTCACAATGCTAGCCTAGTGATTATATGTATTCAACTTGCTCATAGAATATGACCTGAAAGCCAGAAAATAAAAAGGGACTAATTCTGCTACTTAAGTGGATTCTGGAGGGAAAAAGAGCAAAGAATAAGAAAGATTAGAGAACAGTAAAAGTGAATATAGCATCAAATACTGGAAAGCAAATTCATTTGGGTGATTTTTAGAGTCAGAAACATGATAGCGTTTTAGCATAAGCCATTAAATCTATTCTCCCATGCCATGGATTTGGAGTTGCCTAAAAGAATAAAATGGTTAATTGTTTGCATCTTTACCTAGTTTTCCTGAAACCAGAAATTCCAGGAAATAGCAGAAACGCTTTGGATATGCTAAGTGTCTTTCATATTGAGGAGAGAATGCCCACTCAACTTGTGACAGGGATAAAAATGTAAGGTATAAAATTCATATTTTGCCAGTTCAGTTCAGTTGCTCAGTCGTGTCTGACTCTTTGCAACTCCAGGGACTGCAGCACGCCAGGCCTCCCTGTCCATCACAGCTCCTGGAGTTGACTCAAACTCATGTCCATTGAGTCGGTGATACCATCCAACCATCTCATTCTCTGTCGTCCCCTTCTCTTCTTGCCTTCAAACTTTCCCAGCATCAGGGCCTTTTGCAATGAGTCACCTCTTTGCATCAGGGGCCCAAAGTATTGGAGTTTCAGCTTGAACATCAGTCCTTCTAATGAACATTCAGGGCTGATTCCCTTTAGGATGGACTGGTTGGATCTCCTTGTAGTCCAAGGGACTCTCAAGAATCTTCTCCAACACCACAGTTCAAAAGCATCAATTCTTTGGTGCTCAGCTTTCTTTATAATCCATAGCTTTGACTAGATGGACCTTTGTTGGAAAAGTAATGTCTCTGCTTTTTAATATGCTGTCTAGGTTGGTCATAATTTTTCTTACAAGGAGTAAGTATCTTTCATTTCATGACCACAGTCACCATCTGCAGTGATTATGGAGCCCCCAAAAATAAAGTCTGCCACTGTTTCCATGTTTCTCCATCTATTTGCCATGAACTGATGGGAACAGATGCCATGATCTTTGTTTTCTGAATATTGAGCTTTAAGCCAACTTTTTCACTCTCCTCTTTCACTTTCCAAGAAGCTCTTTAGTTCTTCTTCACTTTCTGCCATAAAGGTGGTGTCATCTGCGTATCCGAGGTTATTGATATTTCTCCCAACAATTTTGACTCCAGCTTGTGCTTCCTCCAGCCCAGCATTTCTCATGATGTACTCTGTATATAAGTTAAATAAGCAGGGTGACAATATACAGCCTTGATATACTCCATTCCCGATTTGGAACCGTTCTGTTGTTCCATGTCTAGTTCTAACTGTTGCTTCCCGATCTGCATACAGATTTCTCAAGAGGCAGGTCAGGTGGTCTGGTATTCCCATCTCTTTCAGAATTTCCCACAGTATATTGTGATCCACACAGTCAAAGGCTTTGGCAAAGTCAATAAAATAGAAATAGATGTTTTTCTGGAACTCTTTTTCTTTTTCAGTGATCCAACGGATGTTGGCAATTTGGTCTCTGGTTCCTCTGCCTTTTCTAAAACCAGCTTGGACATCTGGAAGATCACAGTTCACGTACTGTTGAAGCCTCACTTGGAGAATTTTGAGCATTACTTTACTAGCATGTGAGTTGAGTGCAATTGTGCAGTAGTTTGAGCATTCTTTGGCATTGCCTTTCTTTGGGACTGGAATGAAGACTGACCTTTTCCAGTCCTGTGGCCACTAATGAGTTTTCCAAATTTGCTGGCATATTGAGTGCAGCACTTTCACAGCATCATCTTTCAGGATTTGAAATAGCTCAACTGGAATCCCATCACCTCCACTAGCTTTGTTTGTAGTGATGCTTCTTAAGGCCCACTTGACTTCACACTCCAGGATGTCTGTCTCTAGGTGAGTGATCACACTGTTGTGATTATCTGGGTCATGAAGCTCTGTTTTGCACAGTTCATCTGTGTATCCTTGCCACCTCTTCTTAATATCTTCTGCTTCCATACCATTTTTGTCCTTTTCGAACCCATCTTTGCATGAAATGTTCCCTTGGTATATCTAATTTTCTTGAAGAAATCTCTAGTCTTTCCCATTCTATTTTTTTCCCTCTATTTCTTTGCACTGATCACTGAGGAAGGCTTTCTTACCTCTCCTTGCTATTCTTTGGAATTCTGCATTCAAATGGGTATATCTTTCCTTGTCTCCTTTGCTTTTTGCTTCTCTTCTTTTCACAGCTATTGGTAAGGCCTCCGCAAACAGCCATTCTGCTTTTTTTGCATTTCTTTTTCTTGGGGATGTTCTTTATCCCTGTCTCTGTCTTCTGTACAATGTCATGAACCTCTATCCGTAATTCATCAGGCACTCTATCAGATCTAGTCCTTTAAATCTATTTCTCACTTCCACTGTATAATTGTTAGGGATTTTATTTTTGTCATACCTACATGGTCTAGTGGTTTTTCCTAGTTTATTCAATTCAAGTCAGAATTTGGAAATAAAGAGTTCATGATCTGAGCCACAGTCAGCTTCTGGTCTTGTTTTTTGCTGACTGTATAGAGCTTCTCCACCTTTGGCTGCAAAGAATATAATCAATCTGATTTCAGTGTTGACCATCTGGTGATGTCCATGTGTAGATTCTTCTCTTGTGTTATTGGAAGAGAGGGTTTGCTATGACCAGTGCGTTCTCTTGGCAGAACTCTATTAGACTTTGCCCTGCTTCATTCCGTATTCCAAGGCCAAATTTGCCTGTTACTCCAGGTGTTTCTTGACTTCCTACTTTTTTTTCCTACATTCCAGTCCCCTATATGAAAAGGACATCTTTTTGGGGTGTTAATTATAGAAGGTCTTCATAGAACCTTTCAACTTCAACTTCTTCAGCGTTACTGGTTGGGGCATAGACTTGGATTACTGTGATACTGAATGGTTTGCCTTGGAAACAAACAGAGATCATTCTGTCGTTTTTGAGATTGCATCCAAGTACTGCATTTCAGACTCTTTTGTTGACTCTGATGGCTACTCCATTCCTTCTAAGGGATTCCTGCCCACAGTAGTAGATACAATGGTCATCTGAGTTAAATTCACCCATTCCAGTCCATTTTAGTTTGCTGATTCCTAAAATGTCAACGTTCACTCTTGCCATCTCCTGTTTGATCACTTCCAATTTGCTTTGATTCATGGACATAACATTCTAGGTTCCTATGCAATATTGCTCTTTACAGCATTGGACCTTGCGTCCATCACCAGTCACATCCACAGCTGGGTGTTGTTTTTGCTTTGGCTCTGTCTTTTCATTCTTTCTTTCATATTTCATAATTCATATCCTTCATTCTTTCATATTTCATAGGTTTATATAAACCTGGTTTAAAACCATGAGTCAAAGAATAAGAATGTGAGTATGTAAGTGTGAGGAAATGTTTGTCAAGAGCAGGATTGTTGCTACCACCTTCATGGGATATGTGGTGACGTGAGCTGATGTGTGGCCATGAATATTGAGCAGTGTTTGCCTTAATTCTCAGGACCTCGGAGTGACTGTGGCATTTGTCACCTTACATAGTTTCAGTAGATTAATTGCAATGATCAGCTAACTTTCTCCCAATAGGTTTGGCATCATGGTTACCAAGGTACACACTCCTGTTTTCTTATTTTAATTTCCCTGCCACAAATTCTGCCTTGTCTTTCTTGAGTCCCTTAGGAATATTAGTATTTGCTTTTTCCTTATATATATATATATATATATGTATATATATATATATATATTTAAGTGTTAGTCACTCAGTTGTGTCCAGTTCTTACAACCCTATGGGCTGTAAGCCACCAGAATTCTCTGTTCATGAAATCCTCCAGGCAAGAATACTAAAATGCATTACCATTCCCTTCTCCATGGGATCCTCCCAACCCAGGGATGAAACCCCGGTCTCTCACATTGCAGGCAGAATCTTTAATGGTCTGAGGCACCAGGGAAGCCCTTTTACAATAGCAAAATTACTTCCTAGGTCACTACCTATATAACTTATTTGCTGACAACAATAAATTATAATGTTTTTCTGACAGTGGAATAAATAGGCATCTTAGAAAACTAACAAAGTTTTATATATATGTGTGTGTATATATATATGTGTGTGTGTGTTCACAATATGTATGCATATTTGCATATATACATAGAGAGAGAGAAAATAGAGTAATTAAAGAGAAATCATTTCATTTCTCTTATCTTTTTTCTTCATCACATCTTTACCTTTATATTTCCCACAAAATTGGAATCATACCACGTGTACTGGTTCATAACATGGGGTTTTGCACACTTTATATATTACAGAAGTTTTCCCTATATTATTATGTTAGTAGTTTCATAGTAATAATAAAAACCACAATATACTAAAGGCCAGGAGCTTCCAAGGTGGCTCATTGGTAAAGATCCTGCCTGCCAGTGCAGGAGACATAAGAGATGCTGGTTTGATCTCTGGGTCAGGAAGATCCCCTGGAGGAGGGCATGGCAACCCACTCCAGTATTCTTGCCTGGAGAATCCCATGGACAGAAGAGCCTGGTGGGCTACAGTCCATAGGGTCACAAAGAGTTGGACATGACTGAAGTGACTTAGCATGCATGCACTGAAGGCCAGGTCCTAGTCTAAGTAATTTTCAGGTATACCTCAATAATGTTCATAGTAACAATTTGATGTAGGTGATATTTTTATTTTAGATATTATTATCTTTATTTTAGATATAAAAAAGCTGAATCTTTAAAAGAATAAGTGACTTGCTCCTAACCACATTGATAATAAGTACTAGAACACTGATTCAGATACTGGTATTATGATTTCCAAAACATGCATTTAAAAAAATATCATTATTTTATAAACTCATGACAATATTCAGTTGAGTGAATAACAAATAATTTGTTCTACCAGTCTTCTCTTTTCAACATTTAGTGGTCCTCTA
>SJYT01067106.1:84428-96980 GCA_006410635.1 Cephalophus harveyi | reverse complement strand
AGTGCTGAATTGCACTAAAGGAAGTATTTTTTAAAAAATTAAATACCATTCCACTGGCACTGTTTCATTTTAAAGATTTCTTGGCAAATGTCCTTCTCATCTTTGTTAAGGTCATTTATATTTATACAGGTAATCATTCATAATTTTTATTATCCCCAATCTGGGGTGGTATATTTAGATCAAGATCTAGGTATATATTTCCCCAGGATTTGCAAACAAATGATATTCTGATATTTACATTATATTTCTTTCATCACTATTAAAATTTCTTGACTATAGTTCTTTTTGTAATTTCTTATTCATATGTTTTGCCTTTTTTTAAAAAAAACAATATATCCATCTCTTAACTGATTTTAAAAATAAACTTTTATTGAATTATAGCTAGTTGATGTTGAGGATCATTCTCTTCTTTTACATCCTTATGAAATGAACGGGGCAAATGACCTTCCAGCATACTCCCTTGCAGTTGGTCACTGACATATGCATAAATTCTGATCAGCAGTGTTTAGTGAGAATGTTATGTGGTAGATTCTTTCCCTTGGTGACTCAGTTCTGTGATGTGACTTTCACATCCATTCTGTGAACTACAGTTTAGTAGTTAACTGTTGCTCAAAATTTCAATTGTCTACCGTTTTTCTTTCTCATGGGTTTGTGAACTGGCTGTGGCAGCTCTATGTCAGGCTGCAGATCAGGCTCAGTTCTGCTTCATAGGGCTATCATTCTGAGATCCAGGCTAAAAGTAGCAGCAGTGTCCAAGGCCTTGCCCTTCTCATGACGAGCAACAGCAGAGCAAGAGTCAGTGGAAATAAAAGATTGTTCTTATAACATCTACTCAGAACTGGCATAGTTGCACAGTGGTTGGGATGAGGACATAGACTGTACCTGGTCTACACTTCAGTGGTGGACACTTCAATGTCACATGACAGAGAGCTTGGGTGTACAACCCAATAACATGGAGCAGAGCTGGCAACAAGAATCCAGTCTACTGCACTCATTTATGTTCTGTTTCTAAAGTCAAGGAGACTATGAGAGTGAATTTCCTATAAAAATAATTCCTTTCTCACTTTATCTTGAGTGGCTTCTGTTCTCTGCAGATAAATCCTGAGTGACATTTTCCAGAACATTTCTGTTTTTAACTCATGCAGTTTATCTACTGGAAGGTCAAAAAGAAGAAAGACTGTTCATCTGACATTTCTGCCACTAAACATGTTCTTCACCTGTACTCTGTGAAGCGGCTTGCTCTTTCACTCTCTGTCTATGGACTTTGAGTAGCATAGCCACCCTACCAGGGGTAGAACTTGTGATTTCATCTTAATTCAATTAAAAATGGCTAGATACTGAAATACAGTGGGATTGGGGGTGATCTTATGGATCCCATGGTAATTAGAACCTTTGAATGTCCAGGTAAAGGATTAAACCAGTAGAGTGATGAAAACTAAAGAAGTCAAAGCACTGTTCCAAATATGAGCAGCTATTCAAGTACAATGAATGTGGCAGATGGGAATATCATTGCACTCAATAGTAGATCTGATGGGATATGATTAACTGATAGATGTTGGCTCTCTGAGAGTGAGACTGTTGAAGAAAATTTATAGGTAGATATGCATGTGGGCATTATATGTATACCCCTTCTATGTATACCCCTTCTGTGTAGAAAGGAATTGAATTTTTTCAGAATTATTGTTTTTGATTAGTTCTGCAAAAATCCTTATACCAGTAGGGGGCATTTGAAAAGAGGTAGGAAAAGGTGAGTGAAAGGAAGAACAAATGAAATTCACAGGGTAGAATTAGATTCAATTCAATTCAGATGGTTATGTATGACAGAAATAAAATTCGAGTTATTTTCTCCCACATTCAATTTAGAGAGAATTATTTTTTCCTCTGAAAGTTCTGATTTTTCTTGTCTCAACTTCACCTCTTTGTTACATTTTCCCCTTGTACTCATTGTTTACCCACTTCAAGGGAATTCAATATGATTTCTAATCAAAATTATATAAGCCTCTACTAGGCAGAACTTGAAGCAAAATATATAATACCTTTAGAAATAAACCTCTGGCATATGCTTCTGCTCTCAGACACATGTATTATATTCCTAGAAGCATGGAGGGAGGTGGGAATAAGATTCTATTCAGTTAACCAAATAATCATTATCAGTATCAGATACATTCTTCCTGTAGCTGACTCCATACCAACAATTACTCACATGAAATATATCCATAAAAAATAATAACCCCATTTTAGAAAACTCAACTCTATGTGCTCAGTTGGGAGACGTCAGTATGTCTTTGGAAACCATAGGAAACTTTATTGCTTCAGATTATTTGGAGCTTTGACTTGTACTACTCACCAGGAGAGCTGGAAGCTATGAACTGGGTTAAATATGTAAAAAGAAGAAAGAAGAGACAGGATATTTCTTGGAAGTAATCTACACTAGGAGGATCAGAGGACAAATAAAAAAAATGTTACTAGGGTCATTAAACCCAGGATCTAAGGAATGGAGTAGCAGAATCTAGAGATACTAGGCTCAGGAAATAATGGCCAATGAGCTAGAACTCATGTACACTGTCATGTAGCAAAGGTAAAAATAGAAACTCTGGATGGGTAGAATCTAGAAACTAGATATGAGTAACAATACTGACAGACAAGCTGTAAGAAATACACTTGACTTTGTAGCTACTTAAGACAAAAGATTAAGCTTCATGCGTTTCAAGTGGAAATTAGTCTCATTAACATTAGACTTTCTTTCTAGACTCAGATCTGGTCCCAGAGAATAAATTACCCCTAGCCTATGGTTGAAACAGACAGACTAGAGACAAGGCTGCACCCTTATCTTCTCTAATTTGGATTTATAACTTCTGTGTCTATGTTCCCTGATCTCTAATTCAAATACCACTATGGGCAGGGTTTTAATTAACCTTTGAATAGCTTTTCATTCAGATTGACTTTTTCATAATACTTGAAAATATAGGTCCAGATTAGGACTTTACATTTCATAATGTTTAGAAAAGCTGTTTAGAAAGTGCTTTTGCACTAAAATATTACATTACTACACCTTTTCTCCAATGACGCTCTATGCTTACCTTCACACTCAAAACATTTGTCTCCATTCATGTGTATAATACACATTAAGTCCCTTCATGTCTGGCTTCCCAGGTGGCCCTGATAGTAAAGAACCTGCCTGCCAATGCAGGAGGCCTAAGAGACACAGGTTCGATCACTGTGTTGGGAAGATCCCCTGGAGGGGAGCATGGCAACCCACTCCAGTATTCTTGCCTGGAGAATCCCAGGGACAGAGGAGCCTGGTAGGCTGCAGTCCACAGGGTCGGAAAGAGTCAGACACAACTGAAGCAACTTAGCACACACGCCCTTAATGTTTGTTCATTTAATGGCTTAATATTTGCCTTCTGTTTTCATGCATTTTATTTTTGTGGTCTTAGGCTATGTACAAATTTAATTTTTCATCTTCTGAATGTTAGCAAGTCAATAAAGAACCCACACACTTACATCAAGACCATCCCCTATACCTTTGTATGTTTCCATCAGCAGGAGTTAATTAGAGGTCTGAAAGTCTGCATGCTCATGGCACTAATCCCCCGCTTCTTATTTACCTTAGCAAATCAGAGATTTTTCCTCCTAGGGAAAGTCAGCAATGATCTCTCCGTATACTTTATATCTTTCTTGGAAGTCCCCATAGCAACCACTGGTCATTCTGGTAATAGGAATCTGTTCTGTTGTGACCCTACATCACACTCTGAATTAATCAGGGTCCTACCGTGAAATAGAATGCCACTCAGATGGCTCACCTGAAGAGATGTTATGAAAGAGCAATTTACAGAGAGCAGAGTTAAAGCAACCAACAAGAGGTTGATGTACCCAGAGACAAACAACAAAAAGGAATTACCATAAATATAATGGGAGAAGAGTGTTTAAGGAGCGTAGTGAAAGCTAAAGCATTGGAGGAGGAAAACAGAGGCAATAACGATGAAGTGGGGCAAACATAGTGTGAATAATGACTTACAACAGGGAGAGAGGGGTAAGGGAAAGCGTGGTATTCCCATCCTCTTTCTTCCTACCATACAATCTTCTCTAAGAGAGTTGGCAGATGTTTGGTTCTGTCTAAAACATCCATGAGACATTTGGTGCACAAGACTTGTTGTTCATAAGATACCTGATGATACATGCCAAACTGTCCTTGATTGTTAGAGGACTATTTGGTCCTATCCAAAACATCCATGAAACATTTGGTCCACGCCAAAAGGTCCTTGATATTTGGTCTTGTCCAGAACCATTTGTCATGGACCAAATACACTCATGGACATTTTGGAAAACACCAAATATCAGGGATCTTTTGGTATGAATCAAGTATCTATTAGTACTTTTGGACAGGTCCAATGGCTTGCAAGACCTACGATCACCACCTTTTATCCAAAATCAAATGTTGGCCAGTTAAGGGGATGGAGTCCATAGAAGTCACATTCCTGGGGTATGCAACAGATAAAAGAAGAGTGAAGAATGAATTTGGGGGGGTGGCAAATTTTGCTCCTCCCCACCTACTGAAATTATTTCATCTTACCCAGTGTACCCTAGATCAATTATCAGCAGAATCCCCTAGTTTCTCAAACTTTAATCAAAGTTTCCTTCTTCTTGCTCAAACTGTAACTAGGAATTCTTCCTCAAAATACTGCTTCCCCTGGAATAGTCATAAGTGATAGCTGTTTTCTTCCTATACTATTATACTCCTGTTATCTACAGGTAGGGTTACTCTTCATTGTTGCTTCCATACCATTCTTCTGTCTTCCTTAAAATATCCTGTATTTGAATCTCTTGTCATTAGAGTGTAATACTCCTCATTGCAGCCATCCACAGTCCCTTAAGCTCATATGTCTCATTTTACTAATATGTTATTTTGCTCCTGGTTCATTGACATTTTCTGGTATACTATTCATGTTATACAGCTGATAGCTGATTCCAGTATCCATTTTAACTATTGGCCTTGATTTTTATTTTATCCAATAATTTTGTCTTTCATCATACTTTAAGCATAAACTAATGGCCATAGATTTTGTTACTGCCAGTAAATATAGCCTCCTCGGAATCCCAGTTCAAGCCCCCCATCCTTCAATTACCACCTGCCATATCTTTCAACTTACTCCCTCAAGTCAGCCACTGCTACCTTCATCTGGTTGATTCAATAATATCTTTTATGTCTCTCATGTCTCCCCTGTCTTTACTTTGTTTTTTTAATTCAACCTAAATTTCATGCTCAATCATTATTATTCCTCTATTGCATAGATCCTCAAATCTCTTGCTCTTTTCTCACTAAGTCATACCTTCTTGTACATCCTACAGCTCCTCATTTCTGTCTAGTCCTTGATGGCACACACATGGGTAAATATAGCTAGAGCAAAGCACATTCTATGGTGTTTGTTGTTATTGTTTATTTCTTCAGTGTTGTCCAACTCTTTGTGACCCCATGAACTGTAGCCCACCAGGCTCCTCTGTCCATGGGATTTCCCAGGCAAGAATACTGGAGTGGGTTGCCATTTCCTCCTCCAGGGGATATTCCTGACCCAGGGACTGAACTCAGGTCTCCTGCACTTACAGATGGGTTCTTTACCACTGAGCCACCTGAAGAATCCTCCATGGTATTTAGACCCACTTAACTTCATTGCCACTCACTTTATGGCATCCTAATGCTGTTTAGCAACCATACTACATGTACCTGTCCATTCTGTCTTAGGGAACTAGTTTGTAATTTTTTCTTTCTTGTCACATTGCCAACGTCTCCTTTTCTTTGATCACTCACCTGATGATGTTACATTCTACTTCACAGAAAATAAATAAATAAATAAAGCAATCAGAAGAAAATACAAGTTTCCACCACTATATCTATGCTCTAGACTCTCTGGATATACCTAGATAAGGCCAAATTCTCCATTAATGAACCCTATCCCTTTTCCTCTGAGTCAAGCACTTTGCCCCAGCAATACTCAATTTCTCTCCTGAATCAGTAATCTTCCCATCTACTGGATCATTTCCACCTGCATAAAACATCCCTCATGTTTGGCATCAGCTACAACCACAGTTCCATGAATTGCTTCTTGTGACATCCCCCCTCCCAACTTTGGTTGCACCATGTGGCATATAGGAGGTTAGTTCCCCTACCAGGAATCAAACCTGCTGTGGAAGTGTGGAGTCTTAACCACTGAACCCCCATGGAAATCCATGATGACTTTTACCTTGGTTATTTTATCTTTTATGATTTATAGTAATGAATTTGCACGTTGTTATACTAATTCTATTTCATATATTTAGAATATCATATAATATAATATTATATTAAATATAATAATTCTACACTGGATACTGAACTTTCTGCTGTCATTTGCCATACAAATAAGGAAATTTAGGATAGTCAAATTGTATGATATCCTTTTAAAATTTGTTCTTTCCTGCTAAGGAGGCCATTCCTAGGTCAAGATCCTAAGCATTGTCTTTCTCTTTTAAAACTTAAATAGTTTTCTTTATTTTTTCTTTATGTTAAACTCTTTACTACTACTACTACTAAGTCACTTCAGTCATGTCCGACTCTGTGCGACCCCATAGACGGCAGCCCACCAGGCTCCGCCGTCCATGGGCTTTTCCAGGCAAGAGTACTGGAGTGGGTTGCCATTGCCTTCTCCCATTAAACTCTTTAATGCAGCTCAAATTTTATTTTCATCAGTTATGTAAGTCACAGCTCTGCCTTTGTTGTTTTTTCTTTTCTGCAAATGTATATCAAATTGACTCACCTTTGAAGCAAACTTCTATTTTTTTTCCCTCCTGGTTTCAAATTGCATCTCTATCACACACTTAACTTTCACATAAATATGGGTCTGGTCTTACCTCTTAGTTCTGTTTCAATGATCTATTTTCTACATTCTCCTGTTAATATTATGCATTTATTTTTCTAACTGTCAGACTCAGTTATCCTAGTTCCTTGAGATATGATGAGAAGATGAAATATACAAATGGATTCTTTCCAGAAGTTTTATAATTAACATTTCTATAGTTCAAGGGCTTCCCTTGTGGCTCAGATGGTAAAAGAATCTGCCTGCAATGCAAGAGACCTGGCTTCGATCCTTGGGTTGGGTGATCCCCTGGAGAAGGAAATGGCAATCCACTCCAGTATTCTTGCCTGAAGAATCCCATGGACTGAAGAGCCTGGCCGGCTACAGACCGTGGGGTCACAAAGAGTTGGACATGACTGAGTAACTAACACTGCTGCTGCTGCTACTAAGTCACTTCAATCGTGTCTGACTCTGTGCGACCCCATAGACAGAAGCCCACCAGATTCCCCCATCCCTGGGATTCTCCAGGCAAGAACACTGGAGTGGGTTGCCATTTCCTTCTCCAATGCATGAAAGTGAAAAGTGAAAGGGAAGTCGCTCAGTCATGTATGACTCTTTGCAACCCCATGGACTACAGCCTACCAGGCTCNTCTTATACACATCTCCTGGGATTCTCCAGGCAAGAACACTGGAGTGGGTTGCCATTTCCTTCTCCAATGCATGAAAGTGAAAAGTGAAAGGGAAGTCGCTCAGTCATGTATGACTCTTTGCAACCCCATGGACTACAGCCTACCAGGCTCCTCTGTCCATGGGATTTTCCAGGCAAGAGTACTGCAGTGGGGTGCCATTGCCTTCTCTGGTAACTAACACTATAGTTCACTATAGTTACATAGTTATAGTTCACTATAGTTCAAGTAACACAAAGAAAGATCATCTGGTGACTCTTAACTAATCAAGTGTTTATCCATATACTTTTCAAGAAAGCAGCCATTAGAAATACAACATTTGCTACTCTGAGCTGTTCAGTCTCCTCAGTGAATGCTCAGAATGACAAGCGTAGATCATCTGTAACTTCATTAGCTCCCCGCTTATTTTCCAATTGTTACCAAGTAGCAAAGCCAACAGAAAATCAATTGCTTCCGTTTCCTATCCCACAGGGAGAGACAATTTGAGAAACAGTCACCAGTGGCCGATTGCAGTCAGCATTTTAAGGCAAAATACTATTTTCAAACTGACTTGAGTGTAAATTACTCGGAAAATTCAAGTAAGGTAGATTTGGGAGAGGATGCCTCATCAATCTAGTGGGCTTTGTTCCACTTTAGCAAACTAGATATTATTGTATACATAAATGAGTGATTTAAATATGAAGGTAAAGCAGCATTTTAACATTAGAAATCAATCTCCTGTCATTAAAATGTATGATCATAGTTAATGTATGTTCATATAAGTTAATTTCTAAAGGTAGAAATGCTCATTAAATCCATTAAAGTGATATATCTTTTGTTGTTGTTGTTGTTGTTGAGGTGGGCTGCTTCCCGGTAGCTCAGCTAGTAAAGAATCTGCCTGTGATGCAGGAGACTCCAGTACTATTCCTGGGTTAGGAAGTTCCCCTGGAGAAGGGATAGACTACTCACTCCAGTATTCTTGGGCTTCCTTGGTTGCTCAGACAGTAAAGAATCTGCTTACATTGCGGGAGACCTGGGTTCAATCCCTAGGTTGGGAAGATCCCTTGGCAGAGGGATGTCATGCCACTAGAGTGGCATGACAACCCACTCTAGTATTCTTGCCTGGAGAATCCCATGGACAGAGGATCCTGGCTGGTTACAGTCCATGGGGGTCACAAAGAATCAGACACGACTGAGTGACTAAGCACAGTGTATCCATTTTTTTTTTCAAATAGATACTCCCTTATGTTTTTTAATATAAATTTATTTATTTTAATTGGAGGTTAATTACTTCACAATATTGTATTGGTTTTGCCATACATCAACATGAATCTGCCACAGGTATACACGTGTTCCCCATCCTGAACCCCCCTCCTTCCTCCCTCCTTAAATTTATTTATTTTAATTGGAGGCTAATTACTTCACAATATTGTATTGGTTTTGCCATACATCAACATGAATCCGCCACAGGTATACACGTGTTCCCCATCCTGAACCCCCCTCCTTCCTCCCTCCCCCCACCACCCTTGTCTCAGTGCACCAGCCCCAAGCATCCTGTATCCTTCATCAAACCTGGACTGGTGATTCATTGTTTTTAAAGCTGAGGACTAATCCTGAAGCACGTTGCTCACTTTCCCCACAAACATGATCATTCCTTCTTCTTATAACTTCTATCTCACTTAAAAAGCTCCTTATTTTTCCTAAGAATAACTTACATATAAAATATTAACTTTTAAAATACACTAATAATGCCTCATATGTGTACAGAACTTTAAGATTTACAATGTGCTTTTCAATATTGGTTTGCCCAAAAAGTTCACTTGGGTTTTTCTGTAATATAGTGCTTTTATTTTTATACATGAGAAGAAGGCTTTTAATCACAGTTGCTAATACTGTGGCTCTTAGGAAGAACTCAGGTTTGGGGGAAAGCTGGAAAGAAGAAGGTCTAATGGGTGCATTCCATGATTATAATTTATTGTCTGATTTTTGTGTGTGAATAAATTCCTCACATCCTGCCTAGTTCCCTTTTCCTTGTATCTACACTTAGGAGGGCCACTGGGAAGCACTGAGTAGAAATGATTATACTTGAGATCATTTATTTAGAAAGAGAACTTCCAGCTCTACCTTGTATCTATTGATGTTACCCCTTCTCATTTCCTGCCATCATGGGGCAATGTATCCCTCATTTCTCCTGATCTTTGAGTTTTCTCTTTAGCCTAGTTCTAAAACCTCTATTTTGGCATCAACTGAGTCCTCAACACAATGAATAGAAATCCAAATACAAGTGAAATGGAGATTTTTGTGTTAATCTACTTGAAAAGGAAAAACATAAACTTTTTATTATTATAGTACCAAGCATAAATTTAATATCACATTTATTATTTTAGTAATTCTGACATTAAAATACTAGGTGTAAAGGCATAGTGTTAGTTAGATATTTTTCCTAGGCTTCTTACTTATCTACCTCTCCGTGGTTTTCCTCATAGTTCTTAAATTCTCTCTTACCTTACTTTTGAACAGAACACACTTTCCTATTTAAATAAACACTTGATAATTATCTTTAGTTATGTCACTATCTGCATGGTAATATGAAGAGAAAATGGTGTAAAATTAGGTAATGGCTAATTATCAAATATTAATACAGTGGTTTATCAAGAAATAGTAGATGTTTCATGAGTAGATGTTTTATGAGGAAGAAAAAAGAAAAGAATGCATAAGGTCTATAAATCTCATAAACTGTGAGAAAGGTCAAAAACCATATACACATCATTTCATATATGCTAAGATGTCTGTTTTTCAAAAAATGAAAATCTAACATGTGTTGCTGAGGATGTAGAGAAATTGGAACCCTTGGCCATTGCTAATGGAAATATAACATGGTGCAACCACTAGGGAAAACAGTATGGAAGTTGCTCAAAAAGTGAAACATGGAATTACCATATGATCCAGGAACTCGCACTTTTAGATATACCCAAAAGAACTGAAATCAGGAACTCCACAGATATTTAGGTTCATAGCATTATACACAATAGCCAGAAGGTGAAAACAACCCAAATGATGTCTGTCAACATGTGAAAGGATAAACAAAAATGTAGTGTGTGTATATATACATATATGTATGTGTGCATGTGAGTATATGCATATATGTATATAGACACATGTATATATGCAATATAATATTATTCAGCCTAACAGGGATAAAATTTTGATGTATGCTGCAAAATGGATGAAAATTAAAAACATTATGCTACTGAAATATGCTAGACACAAAAGAGCAAATCTTGTATGATTCTACTTATGTGAGGTATCTAGGATAGGCAAACTCATAGAGACAGATGATGGTTGCCAGGGGCTGTTAGGAAGAGGGAGTGAGAATTGTTGTTTAATGAGAATGAAGTTTATATCTGGAGCATAGTTTGCAGATAAGCATAATCCCCCATACCTAGCACTTGTGAGAGTAAATGTTAGGCACAGAGAGAAGCCCTCTGACCACAGAGTTACACATTCAGAGCAGCTTCTGCTCTCTACCTATTACCCCAATAAAAATCCTGTAGAAAAATGGCCAGAGAGCATCTTTGTGATTAGAATCTGGGACTCCTCCTGCTGCACCTCCATTGTGCCCCAGCCCTAGTCATAGATCCTAGACACCAGAAATCAGGTCTGTTAAGGCAAATAGATGGGGAAGCAGTGGAAACAGTGGCTGACTTTATTTTAGGGGGCTCCAAAATCACTGCAGATGAAATAGAAAGACACTTACTCCTTGGAAGAAAAGGTATGACCAACCTAGACAGCATATTAAAAAGCAGAGACGTTACTTTGCCAACAAAGGTCCGCCTAGTCAAAGCTATGGTTTTTCCAGTAGTCATGTATGGATGTCAGAGTTGGACTATAAAGAAAGCTGAGTGCCAAAAAATTGATGCTTTTGAACTGTGGTGTTGGAGAAGACTCTTGAGAGTCCCATGGACTGCAAGGACATCCAACCAGTCCATCCTAAAGGAGATCAGTCCTGAATATTCATTGGAAGGATTGATGTTGAAGCTGAAACTCCAATACTTTGGCAACCTGATGCGAAGAGCTGACTCATTTGAAAAGACCCTGATGCTGGGAAAGATTGAAGGTAGGAGGAGAAGGGGACGACAGAGGATGAGATGGTTGGATGGCAATCACCAACTCAATGGACGTGAGTTTGGGTGGCCTCCGAGAGTTGGTGATGGATAGGGAGGCCTGGCGTGCTGCGGTTCATGGGGTCTCAAAGAGTCGGACACGACTGAGTGACTGAACTGAAGTGAACTGAACTGAAAGATGGAGACCATTTGGTAAACTGAATACTAGAATATCTTATTGACAGGTAGCCTCCACTGTACATAGAAGAAGCGAGTTCTTAGATCAAGTAAATGTCAGGGAAAACGCTTTTTAAATGATTTTTTTATGCTGGGCCTGACTTCCACCAATTCATTTTCCCTTCCACCATAATATTCCCAGTTGCAGAGGTGTGGTTGTGTTTGTAAAGCATCTCGTCTGAAAAGACACCACCTACTTTTTGCCCAGGGAAGTTTGTGATACTAACTAGTCCAGCGTATTTGTCTCATTCTTTGCAGTTCTTTATAGGCTATCATCAAACTAACTGGTATGCCTGACAAGGTTTTAATAACCTAAAATACATTCCATGGACTCTGCAATTTTTTTTTTTGTATTTACAAGAAAAGGTACAGAGAGTTCTTAGCTAATCTTCTTGAAGTCTTAAATTCCTCTCATTCCCAGTGAATGAGAGGAAAAAACCTTCTATACAGATGCTTACACAAGCTCGATGGACGTGAGTCTTAATGAACTCCGGGAGATGGTGATGGACAGGGAGGCGTGGCGTGCTGGGATTCATGGGGTCGCAAAGAGTCGGACATGACTGAGCGACTGAACTGAACTGAACACAAGCTGGAATCAAGATTGCCGGGAGAAATATCAATAACCTCAGATATGCAGATGACACCACCCTTATGGCAGAAAGTGAAGAGGAACTAAAAAGCCTCTTGATGAAAGTGAAAGAGGAAAGCGAAAAAGTT
>SJYT01067106.1:70524-84071 GCA_006410635.1 Cephalophus harveyi | reverse complement strand
GGAGAAGGGGATGACCGAGGATGAGATGGCTGGATGGCATCACGGACTCGATGAACGTGAGTCTGAGTGACCTCTGGGAGATGGTGATGGACAGGGAGGCCTGGCGTGCTGCGATTCATGGGGTCGCAAAGAGTCGGACACGACTGAGCGACTGAACTGAACTGAAACACTGCAAACCTACTTGATATAAACATTAACCTTTAAAGGGAGAGAGAAAATATTCTATACTGAGAAAGTCCCAACTGTATGATTATTAATACATAATTCAATGGAGCATAAAACCAATTTGGGAACAAAACGGGGTGAGGATATAAATGCCTTAATGGATAAAGTGGAAATGCTTAAGAAAATAGATAACAGCTTACTGGATGTTCATCTATCCTCCATTCCAAGGAGCAGTCCATAGCCTGGTGTCATATAATGTGGCAGAAATTTAATAGCTCATTTTAAAACACTTCATTCTCCTGATCGTAATATAATTTTTTATCATTTTTGGATTTTCCCTCCTTAAATTAACATTTTAATTTTTAAGAATGGCACACATATGCATGCAGATTATTTATGATCTGTCTATTCCATTAAGATTAAAAAAATCCTTTAATAAGAATGTAAACTGCAGGGGGAAAGGACATTTTAAAAAAACTAAAAATAACAAAAAGAAATTCTCATTAAAAAAAAAAAGATGCCACAAAAATAATTACTGCTTTAATGCCCTCATCATCTTATTGAGTAGCTGCTATTGTATATATTCTATTGGAAACCTTGAAATTATCATTTATCTTTCCCTGATTTTAATGTTAATCTTTTGCTCTGGAATGGTTTCCCTTCCTGAAGCTGTATGAGTTTTGCTTTTCATTTTAGGATGAGGGAGTATAAGTGTATACTATTTATCCTGCCTTATTTGAATATCCCAAAGGAATTTAAATTATACATTAGCATCTTAGCAAGTGTTGCAAATAAGGAACTTCTCTTAAAAGGAACTATATTTCTCATCTAATGTACATTTTTAATTACTACTAACTTGCTTCCTTAAAAGATAAAACTTCTTCCATGATCGTGCTGTTTACTAAAGCAGTACAACCTATTCTTTATTTGTCAAGTCCACGTTAGCGCAATAAGTTGAAGGATACTAGAATCTGTGATTTCAGTATCCTGATATTAACTTATTTCATACATATATGTGATGCTTATTTTCTTTAACATAAAGGAGCTAAATCATCTCAATAACCAAAATAATTTTAGAGCTATTAAATTGATTTAATTTAAAAAGGTTAAAAGTTTTTACTTGTTTATAATTTTTAATATAGATACCTTGGTTTTGCTACAGCTTTACAGACTATATATACACACAACTACATATCATAATTATATGGTATAATATTACATGGTGTGATGCTTTCTATATATTTATAATAATTTTAAAAAACAGAAATGAGATTTGAGAGGAACGTTTTAAGTAACAGGCTACATAGTTCATGGAATTTCCAAAATGTCCTTGGAATTCAGTACAGATATTCTTTAACACTACTATTGCATTTAACAGTATAAATGAGGGTAATGAACTTGAAATGCAGTGCAGACTAATGGCATTTGGTCTGCCTTCCTAAAAAACTGTGTAGTATACTGCACACCAGAAAAGGTGATGGCACCCTACTCTAGTACTCTTGCCTGGAAAATCTCATGGACGGAGGAGCCTGGTGGGCTACAGTCCATGGGGTCACAAAGAGTCAGACATGACTGAGTAACTTCACTTTCACTTTTCACTTTCATGCATTGGAGATGAAAATGGCAACCCACTCCAGTGTTCTTGCCTGGAGAATTCCAGGGATGGGGGAGCCTAGTGGGCTGCCGTCTATGGGGTTGCACAGAGTCAGACACGACTGAAGCAACTTAGCAGCAGCAGCATACTGCACACAGTTGATGAAGAATTGATGCTTTTGAACTGTGGTGTTGGAGAAGACTCTTGAGAGTCCCTTGGACTGCTAGGAGATCCAACCAATCCATCCTAAAGGAAATCAGTCCTGAATAGTCATTGGAAGGACTGATGATGAAGCNAAAAAAAAAGATGCCACAAAAATAATTACTGCTTTAATGCCCTCATCATCTTATTGAGTAGCTGCTATTGTATATATTCTATTGGAAACCTTGAAATTATCATTTATCTTTCCCTGATTTTAATGTTAATCTTTTGCTCTGGAATGGTTTCCCTTCCTGAAGCTGTATGAGTTTTGCTTTTCATTTTAGGATGAGGGAGTATAAGTGTATACTATTTATCCTGCCTTATTTGAATATCCCAAAGGAATTTAAATTATACATTAGCATCTTAGCAAGTGTTGCAAATAAGGAACTTCTCTTAAAAGGAACTATATTTCTCATCTAATGTACATTTTTAATTACTACTAACTTGCTTCCTTAAAAGATAAAACTTCTTCCATGATCGTGCTGTTTACTAAAGCAGTACAACCTATTCTTTATTTGTCAAGTCCACGTTAGCGCAATAAGTTGAAGGATACTAGAATCTGTGATTTCAGTATCCTGATATTAACTTATTTCATACATATATGTGATGCTTATTTTCTTTAACATAAAGGAGCTAAATCATCTCAATAACCAAAATAATTTTAGAGCTATTAAATTGATTTAATTTAAAAAGGTTAAAAGTTTTTACTTGTTTATAATTTTTAATATAGATACCTTGGTTTTGCTACAGCTTTACAGACTATATATACACACAACTACATATCATAATTATATGGTATAATATTACATGGTGTGATGCTTTCTATATATTTATAATAATTTTAAAAAACAGAAATGAGATTTGAGAGGAACGTTTTAAGTAACAGGCTACATAGTTCATGGAATTTCCAAAATGTCCTTGGAATTCAGTACAGATATTCTTTAACACTACTATTGCATTTAACAGTATAAATGAGGGTAATGAACTTGAAATGCAGTGCAGACTAATGGCATTTGGTCTGCCTTCCTAAAAAACTGTGTAGTATACTGCACACCAGAAAAGGTGATGGCACCCTACTCTAGTACTCTTGCCTGGAAAATCTCATGGACGGAGGAGCCTGGTGGGCTACAGTCCATGGGGTCACAAAGAGTCAGACATGACTGAGTAACTTCACTTTCACTTTTCACTTTCATGCATTGGAGATGAAAATGGCAACCCACTCCAGTGTTCTTGCCTGGAGAATTCCAGGGATGGGGGAGCCTAGTGGGCTGCCGTCTATGGGGTTGCACAGAGTCAGACACGACTGAAGCAACTTAGCAGCAGCAGCATACTGCACACAGTTCTCCAGTGTTCTTGCCTGGAGAATTCCAGGGATGGGGGAGCCTAGTGGGCTGCCGTCTATGGGGTTGCACAGAGTCAGACACGACTGAAGCAACTTAGCAGCAGCAGCATACTGCACACAGTTGATGAAGAATTGATGCTTTTGAACTGTGGTGTTGGAGAAGACTCTTGAGAGTCCCTTGGACTGCTAGGAGATCCAACCAATCCATCCTAAAGGAAATCAGTCCTGAATAGTCATTGGAAGGACTGATGATGAAGCTCCAATATTTTGGCCACCTGATGCAAAGAACTGACTCATCAGAAAAGACCATGATGCTGGGAAAAACTGAAGGCAGGAGGAGAAGGGAATGACAGAAGATGAGATGGTTGGATGGCATCACCCACTCAATGGACATGAGTTTGAGCAAGCTCTGGGAGTTGGTGATGGACAGGGCAGCCTGGCATGCTGCAGTCTATGGGGTCATGAAGAGTGGGACATGACCGAGTGGCTGGACTGAATTGACAGTTACTGCCACACGCTAGCATTTGTGAATGGAAGAGAAGGGCATTCATGTGTACTTAGGATGATGCCTGAGTTAAAGATTTAATCATTCTTCAGTTCAGTTCAGTTCAGTTGCTCAGTCGTGTCCGACTCTTTGTGACCCCATGAATCGCAGCATGCCAGGCCTCCCTATCACCTTTTGAGGAGACAATACAATGAGAGAGGAAAAAGGCATACAGAACGAACCTAAGGCGAGGAGAGAGATTACAGAGAAAAATTAACATGCCGCTTAGATCACGCTCCTTTCCAGTCTCTTGAGCTCTTGCCTGAGTCCTTGCATAAGTCCTAGTATCAAGAGAATAAATGAAAAGCTAAAGTTGAATTAACACACAGAGCAGATGCATCATTGTATCAGTTTTTTATTCTCCTGAAGAAATGGAGTGATGTCTTCCGAAGGGTGGTATTGGCATGTTTGTGGTGTTGCCAGTGACAGGAGTTAATAGTCTCATCTCAGACATAATCACTGTCAGTATCAGGCATTAGCCAACTTGATGGAATCATTAGCAGGCACCAACCACTGAAACACTGCATTTGGCAGGCATAAACAACAGTAGTGACTTCTAGGGGAAATGACAGTGTTGTTTCTATTAGCCTCAACCGAAAGAGGAAACCTCAGGATAGAAAATTAAAGCGCCATCGGACACGACTGAGTGACTGAACTGAACTGAACTGAACTGAGTCAGATAATCACTGCTGCCACCTTTTAGCTGAAGAGACACATGAGTCACTCCCTAGGTACTTCAGGAACCATTTTGAAACACTTATCAATATTAGGATTTCCAGAAATGAATGGGCATAGAGGCTGATAAACACTGATTCATACCTGTTATTTTGAGCATTTTTTTCTTTTTGTGGCTTTGTAATCTCAAAATACAGTTTACACATATAAATGCTTTAAATACACCAAATACATGCATTTTTGAAAAGTTTGCTAAAACCTGTTAAATACTGAATATGTTATTTTCATTCTTTCAAAAGTGCAGTGCATATTTTTTCAATTTATTTGTTTTCCAGGCATATAAACTCATTTTAATAAGAAAAAAACCCTTTATTTTTCATTCTCTTTCATTTCATTTACTATATCACCTCATAAATATTTCTTGCTTACATACTATGTTTCAGACACATACCACATCTACCAATGATGTTTTGATCTTTTTGTATAAATATACTTAAATAGTTTCAAACTTGTAGAAACACTGAAAGAACAAATAATGTTTATATTCCCCAACCTATGAGAGAGTGGGTGGCAACCTGGTGCACTAATTCTTCCAAAGGTTTATTTTCTATTCCTACATAAGTGATATAGGGAAATGTCCTTGTTTGAAGCATTTAAGTCAGAAAAATAATGTTATTAAATGGCTACTATTTAATTTGAAGTTCCATTCATATTATAATTGTCCCAGTGATGTTCTTTATGACAAAATGATCCAATTTAGAATCAGATATTACATTAGCAAGGAGATCCAACCAGTCCATTCTGAAGGAGATCAGCTCTGGGATTTCTTTGGAGGGAATGATGCTGAAGCTGAAACTCCAGTACTTTGGCCACCTCATGCGAAGAGTTGACTCATTGGAAAAGACCCTGATGCTGGGAAAGATTGAGGGCAGGAGGAGAAGGGGACGACAGAGGATGAGAAGGCTGGATGGCATCACCGACTCGATGGAAATGAGTGTGAGTGAACTCCGGGTGATGGTGATGGACAGGGAGGCCTGGCATGCTGCGATTCATGGGGTCACAAAGAGTCGGATACAACTGAACGACTGAACTAACTGACTAATTACATTAGCTTATTATATTTCCAGAGTTTCCATCACTCTGAAAAAGTTCTTTCATCTTTGACTTTCATGATCTTGACAGAATTTTATAGAGTTACTTTATAGAATTTTCAATTTGGGTTTGTCTGATGTTTCCTTACAATTATATTCAAATTATCAAGTGTTATTCTTAATGCTTCCTATTGAACTATTGCTTTGGCTCATTACTGATGATGCTCACTTTGTTCTCTTGAGTATAAAATGTCAACTTCCGGGCTCTGTAAAGTTATGCTTTCCTCTCTTTAGTTCATAAGTATCTCACAGAAAAGCTAACTTTGAAAATATGTAAACAACTTGTTTAGCTCAAGCTTTTTACTTATTCACTTATATCAGTATGCAGTCAGGTTTCCTGTTTTATTAAATGGACATAAATCCGCTATGATTAGTATTTACCCCAATCTCAGCCTTGGCCAGTAGGTGCCTTTTCGACATGTCCCCATCTTTCTCTGAGTACTTCCTTTTTTCCTGACATAAGAGGATATTCAGGTACATACTGTATTTTTTCTACTCCAGCCCTAGAATCATACATCTTTGAAAGCTTTGGTTTATTCTCCTGGAGATTGGTATATAGAAGCAAAGACATGGGTGCCAATAGCTCCATGCTAATATGTGGGTTGCTGCTCCAAGGCATATATCATATATATATACATTCCAAGGTGTGTGTGTGTGTGTGTATAATATCATAGGACCCCTTTTTAGTTTTCTCCCTTTCCATATTTAAAAATTCTTTCTGAATCAGTTTGCTGTACACCACAAACTAACACAATGTTTTAAATCAACTATACTCCAATAAAAAATTTTTTAATGGATTAGTCTAACAAATCTTCTACACATTCATCTTAGTCTCAGAGACTGCTTAATGATGAACCTCGGCTGAAACACAGTGACACAAGCTATGGTGCTCCTTCTATTTTGTGACTCTAACATCCTGGTGTCCTCTGCTTCCAGCCTTATAGACAGAGAGAAGCACTGTGGCTGATATACCATGGTGGTTTATGACTGGAAGTCATGACTACTTGTTCCTGGAAGTTGCGTGTTTGACTTTTTTCCATATCCCAGTGGCCAAAACTCCATAGTATGACCCCATTACCACCGAAAGGAAGGTTGAAAATGTACTTTTCCTTTGTGCCACAGAAAAAGAAATAGAATTAAGAATATTTTCTACCACAAAGAATATCTGGGAAAATATAACTAGCCAACATTGTTCTTAATGATAAAATAGTGGAAGCACTTATTAATACTTTCATTTAGAAATTTTTTTAAAAAAGATACAGATACCCACAAAAACTGCTTTAACCTAAAACTTTAAGTGGGGCCTAGGTAGAGTGGGGCTTCCCTGTTGGCTCAGATGATAAAGAATTTGTGTTCAGTCCCCTGGAGAAGGGAATGGCGACCCACTCCAGTATTCTTGCCTGGAGAATCTCATGGACAGAGGAGCCTGGTGGGCTACAGTCCATGTGGTTGCAAAGAGTTGGACATGTCTGAGCAACTAACACTTTCATTAAGTGTGATAACACAGGTAAAATGAAGTAAGAATTTGTAGTTTAGAAATGAAAGAATACCATTTATCAATTGTAGCACAAGACCCTCATACAACACCTCAAAAATCACAGCATATATTTTTTTGAATTAAATAAGAGAATATAACTGACTAGATACATGATTAAAAATCAACAAGTCATGTGTGACCAACAGCTCAAAAATATGATTTTAAAAGGTACTACTACATTCCCAAATGTAAGTTACCTAGTCTATCCAAAGTCTATCAAAAGATGGCTCAATTTGGGGAGGTTTTTGGTTTTGTTTTTTTTTTCAAAAACAAAAAAGAAGACAAGTAAATGACCCTCCTTTGTGTTTTCCAGGAGAAATAAGCCTCTAAGAGAATATGATTTTAAGGGATCATGATACCATATACATTCCATTAGATACTAATAGGGGCTCTCTCAGCATGAAATCAGACATTATATAGAAAAAAGCCCAAGTGCTTTTAGCAATGTAAGCAGTACAGAAAGTAAGCCAGTGAGAAGTAAGAAATACATGTGCATATGAGTGCCTGATCAGTAAAGAGAAAGGACAGGCCTTCTGCCGCTTTTGTGTGTGTATGTCAATTGCTCAATCGTATCTGACTGTTTGCAATCCCTTGGACTGCAGCCGGCCTGGCACCTCTGTCCATGGAGTTCTATAGCCAGGAATATTGGAATGCGTAGCCATTCCCCTGTCCAGGTGATCTTCCTGACCCAGAGATTGAACTTGGGTTTCCCACATTGTAGGCAGATTCTTTATCATCTGGATCACCATTTGTGTTCAATTTTTTTTTTTTTTGGTAATTTTTTCCCTAAACTTTTCATTTTGTATTGGCATGTAGTTGATTAATAATCTTACAATTGTTTCAGGTGAACAGTAGAGGGACTCAGCCATACATATACATGTATCCATTCTCCCCCAACTCCCCTCCTATCCAGACTGCCTCATAGCATTGAGCTGAGTTCCATGTGCTATACAGTAGGTCCTTGTTGGTTATCCATTTTAAATACAGCAATGTGTACATGCCCATTGTTGAAGAAGATAATTTAAGGCAGTTATTTGGCTCACTTTTTAGGAATGATTCTCCTATGATGATGCAAGAGATAAAATGGCTCATTTTTAAGTTGATTGTTTTGATACTGTACAGTCCCAGGAATAGTTATAACTTACTACAGAAATCATCAGGGAGTCAGTAATTTAAAAAATAAAATTCTTTGATTTTTTTCCCCTCCGCTCTGCCATGTTAGCACCCTCGATTTCCTGTTCTTAGATACTTAATATGGAATTATTTGAAGCATTTAACTTCAACCTTCCCTCCTTGAGTCTTCAATTGAAGTTATTTTACTCATAGAAAACCTATCCATTATAAAAAAGAGATTATATTTTAAATGAGAACTGTAATGTAGAGAGGGGGAAATGGATGGATTATATTAGAAAAGGAAGACTGATTGAGGTTTAAATTAAAAATGAAATATAAATGACATAAAACTGGTGCATTTTCTAGATCTTATACTTTATATTTGAAGAGCACTTTTAGTATTCTGGCTACTTTTGTAATTGCTGAAAATGTATGTCCATTTATGGCTTAATAGGGCAGGCAGCCTTTTCAAATGTTATTTTTCTGAAACTCAGTTAACGTCCATTTTATCCCTCTTCAATTGCTTTAGATGACTATGCTTCCAGGGTATTTATTTTGGGGTTGTAAGAGAAAACATTTGCCACCCCCAAATGTGTTGCTGGCATAGGAATTATTTCAAGCTGAAAACAATCAGGGCTCAAGCTGAAACCAATCAAAGACTCAGAAAGGATCTTTGACCTTTGCTCTAACAGTTTAAAGAATGTAGATAGAGGACCTGTTCCAGGAAGGGAGTTATTGGCATAGATAGCTATGGTATAGTAGGTATATGCAATGTAATATAATGTAATACAGTGTAAGCAGGTGTCTAGACAGAAAAGTACCTGGAAAAGTCTGTTAAGGACTTTCCTGGTAGTCCATTGGCTAAGACTCCATCTTCCCAATGCAGGGGGCTTTGACCCCTGGGCTGGGAACTGTATCTCACTTGGTGCAACTAAGAGTTCGCATGTCACAACTAACACCTACTGCAGTCAAATTTTAAAATATAATTTCTTTGAGAACTCTGTCTGTCAAAATTCCTCTCTGTGTCCCATTGTCTCTGATGGGCCCAGCAAACATTTGCCTTTTGGTCCCTGGTCAAACTGCCTTCCTCTCCTTTCAAGTCCCAAATCACTACCTGCTTTGCCACTCATATCCTCTTTTGTCTCTAGCTGAAGATGGTAAGGTGAAGGCTTCTGCCATCTTGGTAAGTTACTCAGGTTACCTTGGTCTCTCCCATGTATGTGCATGTGTGCTAAGTCACTTCAGTCATGTCCAACTCTTTGCAACCCCATGGACTTTAGTCCGCCAGGCTCCTCTGTCCATGGGATTTCTCAGGCAAGAATATTGGAGTGGGTTGCCATTTCCTTCTCCAGGGGATCTTCCCAACCCAGGGATTGAACCCACATCTCTTGCATCTCCTGCATTGGCAGGTGGATTCTTTATCATTGATCCACCTGGGAAGCTCCCTCCTATGTATACATATTAGTAAACTTTTGTGTGATTTTTCTCCAGTCAATTTAATTCTTAGGCCAGTCAAAAGAATGTACAAGAGTAGAGGAAAACTTTTTCCCTGACACTGTAAATATAACTACTAGGACTTAGAAAGATTTTGAGGAATGTTCATAAAAGATGGAACCAACCAAAGAAATTGAGATGGAGTGGACAGATGGGTTCGAGAAAAAGCACTATGGGGCACTGTCACAAAAGCCAGTAGATGTGATCAACTTAATACTGCTTTAATATTGAGGTAATAGAAGTGTCCGTTAGGTTTTGTCAACTTGACCTTTAAAAGGGCAATTTTGAGAATGATTCTATAACTGAAATTGAGATGGAGTGGACAGATGGGTTCGAGAAAAAGCACTATGGGGCACTGTCACAAAAGCCAGTAGATGTGATCAACTTAATACTGCTTTAATATTGAGGTAATAGAAGTGTCCGTTAGGTTTTGTCAACTTGACCTTTAAAAGGGCAATTTTGAGAATGATTCTATAACCAAGAATGGAATTATAAGCACAGCTCATTTTATTGCAGTTCTCTTTATTGCTCTTTCTGTGCTTTTTTTTTTTTTTTTTTACAGATTAAAACTTTGTGGCAGCCCTGCACTGAGCAATTGTATCAGCACCCTTTTTCTGGCAGTTTTCTTACTTTGTGTTTCTGTGTCATATTTTGCTAATTCTCACAATGTTTCAAACTCTCCACCAGCATAAAGATTATGACTTGATGAAGGCTCACATGGTGGTTAGCATGTTTTAGGAGTAAAATATTTTTAATAAAGTATATATATGTGGTTTTAGACATACCATTGCATACTTATAGACTGCAGTATAGTGTGAACATTGTTTTATATGTACTGGGAAACCAAAAAATTGTGTAACTTCTTTTATAATGATATTGGCTTTATTGTGATGGTCTTGAACCAAACTCACAATATCTCCAAGGTGTACCTGTAATGGCACAAAATTGCAGACTTTCAGGTAGTAATCTAATGAAGAAATACCTTTGAGTTCTGGAGTAGTTAGACGTGATGCCTTGTTTCCAACTCACCGCTCCTTTGGATTTGAAAAATGAATAGGAGAAGAAATTAGAGTATGTGAGAAAATAACGTGAGTAAAAGGGAAAGGATAAGGTCCTGCTAATACTTTATATATTCTCAGAACTTGAGCAGATGAAAAGCCAGTCTCCTAATTCCTCTTTCTTCCCATTCAAGCACTATTCCATACTGCAACTCTGCATTCATGGACAGAACATTGACTTCATCTTAAGCAAATGTAGCTGGGAGAACTCCTTTGAAGTTCATGTTCAGTTCATTTCAGTCACTTAGTCGTGTCCGACTCTTTGTGACCCCATGAATCAGAGCACGCCAGGCTTCCCTGTTCACCACTATCTCTCGGAACTAGTGATAGGACCGGATGCCATGATCTTCGTTTTCTGAATGTTGAGCTTTAAGCCAACTTTTTCACTCTCCTCTTTCTCTTTCATCAAGAGGCTTTTTAGCTCCTCTTCACTTTCTGCCATAAGGGTGGTGTCCTCTGCATATCTGAGGTGATTGAGATTTCTCCCAGCAATCTTGATTCCAGCTTGTGTTTCTTCCAGTCCAGCGTTTCTCATGATGTACTCTGCATATAAGTTAAATAAACAGGGTGACAATATACAGCCTTGACGGACTCCTTTTCCTATTTGGAACCAGTCTGTTGTTCCATGTCCATGTTAGTCCTTCCAAAATTCAAGGAAATGCAGTTTTTTAAAAGCCAGCAATCTATATTAGAATGTATATATACTTAACAACAACAAAAAAATCACAGAATGCCACTGTGTAACTAATGGCTTCATCTGCAATTACAGAATGGCAATAGCATTTTGTGACTATTTAAAAAGTAAGGCATTCTGCTGACGTGTGCCAAAATACACAAATCGTTTCAGGGTAGAATGTTGACAGTGGATTCAAAGTTGATAGATTTAGACGCATGTTTCTAGTGGATTGTCCAACCCAATCCTGTATAACTCCTAAATATTTGTTTGAACATGATCACATGCAGTGGTTTCTAGAGTTACCATCTACCTCTTCCCAGCCCCACCCCCACTGCCTCTTGTACCTAAATACCAGCTCCACAGCATTTCACATTCATAGCAAGAGCCCCCAGCACCTTTCCAGTTTTATGTCCTGTCACCACACACTTTATAATTAACAATCTTTGGAGTCCCTAATCTGTATCACATGTAATAAAGTACAGCTTTCTTTTCTGTAACATGTGCCACAGAGCCTCACATGTAAATAAAATGCTCCATGAAAATAAAATAAAATTTTTAAAAAGTTATATAATTTTTAAAATGCTCCATGAAAATAAAATAAAATTTTTGAAAAGTTATATAATTTTTAAAAGTGAAATGTCACTTATTACATTTCCCTCTATCAATTCACACTGCATACTAGCAAATAAAATTTTCAGAAAGCTGAAATTAATATTACCCTAGACTTTCACACTGTGAGTACTTTTAAGGAGTACTTAAATCTCAGAAATCCTAATTTAGCAGTGCTCCCCACCCCCAGAAAAAAAATAGAAAGCAGTTATCTCGTACATCACTATTTTAATTGTCAGATAACACTGAAAAAAGCCATTTCAAGATTACCTAAGAATTATCAGAAGGAGTTATTTTGTGGCGATCACAAATTACATCAAAAGGATAGTTAATTTTTTAATTCTCTATGATAGGCAAACAGACGTTCATGACTTAACATTTCCATTAAGAATACCAAATACACAATCAAAAAGGCACTGTCTCTCAAATAACTTAGACTGAGGTAGTATGCGTTCTAGAACACTGTGTTAGGGGAAGCAGAAAAGGGACCAAGGTAACGGGAGGACAGTGATGTTGGAGTGGGCTTTGAAGCGTCTTAAGAAAAGTATTTCATTAAATGTGAGTAGAATAAAGAAATATTTTAAAATCCTATTGAGTTGGCCAAAAAGTTCATTGGCCGAACAAACATTTTGGCCAACTTAATATTTATGAGATTTAAATATAGGTAGCTGAATTAATCAGAGATTATAAAGAGATATTTGACCTTTTCCTCTATATCACCCTCAGATTTTATATTTAAATTGGCTGAAATAGTTGCATATGAATTATGCATGTGCATGTGTGTCTCATTGGAATGATGGGAAATTAATTTATATTTGTGCTTATATACCATGTCTCAGTCTATACTACCTTTGAGAAGTTTCCTCTGAACTCCTTTCTTTCCTTTTCCTTGTCTCTCTGCCAGGATTTCAGAGTTACCTATCTGATCAAATACAATTCCATGACGTTTATCTCTGTCTTTTCTCCCTATCCAGATATTTAGTTTTCATATGTATTAGGACTTATCCCCTGGAGGACAAGCACGTATTTCATTGGATGATTCATTTCAAAGGATTGTTACAGTGCCAGGCATACAGCTCAGTGAATGTTTGTTAAATTAATTAACAATATTACTTTTCAAATTAACTAATTGATTATCCCCAGATTTCACTTTCTTTTTTTGTTTCAAATCACACTGAATACATACATGATTTATTCAGTCAGTCAGTTCACGTGCTAAAGACTTTGAAATTCCTAAGATGAAAGAAAGTACAAAACAGCCTTGTAGATGAAAATAATCATTTTATCCTACAAACTTTCACTAGTTCTTTTCATATATACCAGTTTCAGAGAAATAATATCAGTGAGATATTTTGATATCAGTAAAACTCTGAGCCTGTGAAAAGTAT
>SJYT01067106.1:43680-66979 GCA_006410635.1 Cephalophus harveyi | reverse complement strand
TCTAGGTTGGTCATAACTTTCCTTCCAAGAAGTAAGCATCTTTTAATTTCATGGCTGCAATCACCATCTGGAGTGATTTTGGAGCCCCCCAAAATAAAGTCAGCCACTGTTTCCACTCTTTCCCCATGTATTTGCCATGAAGTGATGGGACCAGATGCCATGATCTTAGTTTTCTGAATGTTGAACTTTAAGCCAACTTTTTCACTCTCCTCTTTCACTTTCATCAAAAGGCTTTTTTAGTTCCTCTTCACTTTCTGCCATAAGGGTGGTGTCATCTGCATATCTGAGGTTATTGATATTTCTCCCGGCAATCTTGATTCCAGCTTGTGCTTCTTCCAGCCCAGCGTTTCTCATGATGGACTCTGCATATAAGGTAAATAAGCAGGGTGACAATATACAGCCTTGACGTACTCCTTTTCCTATTTGGAACCAGTCTGTTGTTCCATGTACAGTTCTAACTGTTGCTTCCTGACCTGCATATAGATTTCTCAACAGGCAGGTTAGGTGTCTGGTATTCCCATCTCTTTCAGAATTTTCCACAGTTTATTGTGATCCACACATTGCTGCTGCTGTTGCTGCTGCTAAGTCACTCCAGTCGTGTCCAACTCTGTGTGACCCCATAGATGGCAGCCTATCAGGCTCCCCCATCCCTGAGATTCTCCAGGCAAGAGCACTGGAGTGGGTTGCCATTTCCTTCTCCAATGCATAAAAGTGAAAAGTGAAAGTGAAGTCACTCAATCGTGTCCATCTCTTAGTGACCCCATGGACTGCAGCCTACCAGGCTCCTCCATCCATGGGATTTTCCAGGCAAGATTACTGGAGTACGGTGCCATTGCCTTCTCCGATCCACACATTAGGTAAGGTTATATGCTTCAGTAAGCATTTCTGTCAAGGTGACATTAGGGGCAGCAGAGAATGGCCATGTTCCATCTGCAACAACAGAACATTACACATAGGAACCCACCACCAGATGGGAATATTTTTGAAGTCTCATGTCTAGTCATAAAGACTTTATATTCTCTTCAATAATAGATCCATAGGGTTTTTCATTTTTATTTTATTTTATATTTTTTGGAGTAAAGTTGTCTTACACTGCTGTGTCAGTCATAGATGTTAATTTAAAAAGAAAGTATTCACAATTAAATGATTTGATTTTCTCCCCCACCCCGCCCCTGAAGATTTCATGTAGCATCAACATTCACAGTAGAGGCATTATACTTAGTTTTGGGCTTTGTGGTCACTTGGCAGATCTCTGTGTTGTGTCTATGGAGCTCCAATTTCAGAAGCATGGGTAAAACAATACTTCTTGTATGAAACTCACATCTGTCCAGTGATAAAGGGACTCATAAATTAGGTTGAAGTCTGTGTTGGATTTTTAGAATACCTTTCTGAAGTCCACTATATTCTGCTCTTAGAAATATGGTACCTGAAGTACATAACAAAACTTTTGCCTCTAAATGGAAACTTGGCCCCGAAAGCTGTGTAGTATTATTACATGCTGCAGAAGGATAATCCAATATCGTTCATGAGATCACTTATTCCCTTCATAAAGCAGGGACTGGAGTTCCAAGGGGACAAAGCTTTCTATTAAATTGCCTCTATTGCAGAACAATGGCAAAAAGTTCTGCCAGATTTCAGGAAACCCTTCAGGAAAAATACAATTTTGATCCAAAGAAATATAACCATCTAAATAATTCTATCCTTACCATGTACTATCCAGTTCAGCAGGGGTACAGAAACATGATGTGGTTGTTTCCATTTAAAGAGACAGAATCAATCTTAAAGCAAATACTGAAACAGTGCTGATATTAATGAAAATATCAAGCCAATCAAATAGTCTCCAGTTTTATTATAACCTTTCAAATGATAATAATAATGGTGGCATCATTTGGTAACACCCCACCAACAGTCATATAGGTATTATTTGACTTTAAATGATGTCATTGTAAATGACATTTAATTAATTAAAGACTTGAGGTCTTCTCTTCAGCTAGGCTAAGTGGCATGAATAAAAAGTAGATGAGATAATTGTAGGAAATGTAGATTCAGAACTATTCTGCAATATGCAGGAATAAAGACAGGATGTGTTTCATCAACCATACTGAGAATTAAATGGTCTTGTCCTTAGAAGTTCAAAGTAGGAATAAGATGGGCAACTTGGAAACTTTCCACATTTTCACAGAACAGACTGCTTTAACCAGGATTTTTAGTCAAGTAAACACGAAACAAGTTAAATACCCGAAGAAAGCAATTAAAGAAAGCACATGTAAATAAACCGGGCAGTAACTTGGATTTAAAACCAACGAAAAGTCAAGTATCCATTCCCTAAAGCTTGCAGTTACACAGATGGGGATAATGGGAGGAAAGGGACTAAGTACAGAGTGAAGCAATTTGAACATATGGCGTTCTTAAAGGTTCATATGAATTGGAGAGCAGGGAGCATTTGGGCTGTAAAGGAGACTAACAGATCACCCATGTAATTGGCTGGCTAATGGGATATCTTTGAACAAAGAAACTGTGATCATTTTACCTGTAGAAATATTATGCCTGATAAACAAAGAATCGTGTAATGCACAGAAATGGCCACTTTTATTTTTCTAGAAAAGAACAGAGTAAGTTCCTGGAAGCTCTTAAAATAAAAGACGTTATCATTCAGTGCTGAGAGAGAGAGTCATAGCAGACATCACCTGATGATGAGACTGCCAGAAAGACAACTGTGAAGTGCAAGAATCAGCTCTATCGCAGCACTGGAAAGCAGCTGCCCTCCTATAAACACTGCTTGTGAGTTACCAGGAAAAACACCTGCGTTATAGACAGCATAGGCTGGTTTACTACACATGTTCATCGGTCAGTACTGCTTATAAGTGCAGATGGAGGTGAAGCTAGTGACTGTCTCCTCTGTGCTTGGTTCTCGCAGCAGAGGCGTGTCATTTGTTGTTGTTCAGTCATTGAGTCATGTCCAACTCATGGACTGCAGCATGCTAGGCTTCCCTGTCCTTCACTATCTTCTGGAGTTTGCTCAAACTCACGTCCATTGCGTCAGTGATGCCCTCCAACCATCTCATCCTCTGTTGTCCTCTTCTCCTCCTGCTCAGTCTTTCCCAGCATGAGGGCCTTTTCCAATGAGTCAGCTGTTTGCATCAACTGGTCAAATTATTGGAGCTTTAGCTTCAGCATCAGTCCTTCCAGTGAATATTCAGGATTGATTTCCTGTAGGATTGACTGGTTTGGTTTCCTTACAGTCCAAGGAACTCTTATTTAAGCCTGGAAATATGCTTACAATGGAGATATTGTTATCACAGCTGAGATTGAGAAATTAATTTACCTCAGGACTCTTACCTAATATGTGTGAAAATTTGGGTTTGACTCAAAACTGTCTAGCAACCCTACTCTCTTTTGTCTATATCCTTTTTCCTTATCAAGTAAAATTTGTGGACCACCCATGATCACTCACGGGACATTTGCAGATGACCTTCATCTTATTATAATGCTCTTTTTCACCAAGATTAGACATGGCCATATTATTCCTCTCTTAGGTGTTCAGCAGTCACAATTGCTGGAATTGACAATTTCTGCTGCTGCTTCTAAGTCGCTTCAGTTGTGTCCAACTCTGTGCAACTGCATAGACAGCAGCCCACCAGGCTCCCCTGTCCCTGAGATTCTCCAGGCAAGAATACTGGAGTGGGTTGTCATTTCCTTCTCCAATGCATGAAAGTGAAAAATGAAAGTGAAGTCGCTCAGTCGTGTCTGACTCTTCGCGACCCCATGGACTGCAGCCTACCAGGCTCCTCCATCCATGGGATTTGGAGTGGGGTGCCATTGCCTTCTCTGGACAATTTCTGCTACATGAAACTAATTTATCACATAGAGAGAAAGCAGCACTCCAGCCTTGAAAATAGATGTTTTCAGACAATGTTATGTGGTTTTAAAGGAAAAAAAAATTGGGGGCACCAGGCAGAAGTTTAATAGTGAAATTTCTTCTGGTTTCTTTTGTGTTACTTAAATATTTGCTTCTCATTTATTATAATTCAGTTGGTATTCAGCATGTCTTTTATTTTCTTTCAAACCTGCAGCTGCTTTTGAGATTCTTTGGTAGTAAGATTGGTGTCAAATCACTATATTGGCTTAGGGGTTTCTTCCACTCTGAGACCAACTTACTGTGAAGGTTGTAAAGGTAATAATGCTTTGGAAACTTTCATGTACAAGGGTTTCTCTGTAGGCCCTAGGTTTTTTGAAGTTGGCCTATGTGGTGCTTTCTTCAATTTGTAACTTTGTATTCCCTTTCTCATTGTAAATAATTTTTATAATAAAGTTTGTATTTGTTACTGGAGATTCATTTTCATAAAAGGGGATTCCCAAAATTGTGTAACCCTGAAGCCCTACAAAACCCGGGTACCCTTTCCTCCTCCAGCTGTTACATAGTAGTTATCTTAAAACTAACATGATTTATTTGAAAAGCTCAGTTTCTATGTTTTTTTAATATCTTTTTCTCCATTGAAAATCTGTGATGTCACGTGAGAAAAAGTTTGTTCTACCATGGGTTCTAAAATTCTTTTAGGATGTGCTTTGCATTTATTCTTGTTAACTATGATTGACTGAGACAATATAAATATCAAAGAAAATGTTACTCCTTTTTGACAGTGGAATGAAAAGATTAGAAGGATCAAGGTATACTCTTTAAAATACTGATAATACTTTATTTATGAAACATACTCTAATCCCTAGCTGTATATACTGGCTTGAGATTTATTTGTATGTCTATTTTATTTGCTGATGTTCAGTTTCTTGATGAATATAAAAGCCCTATAGGGAGAGGGAACTCTGTCTGCTTATTCTCCAGAGGATCTCCACCATTTAGAAAAGGGCCTGGCACATGGGAAACAGGAAATAAATATTTGCTGAATGAATGACTGGATAAATTAATGTCATGTGCTGAAAATCTCCAAATATACTGATAAGTGGAAGTCATTGCTTAAAAAAGATTCTATTGATCTAGCTGAGTCTTTCAGAAGTATTCAGGCATTCACAAAATTATACTAATTTTTACTCAACACTCATCATTTCTGTGCACCAAGTTTCAGCCAGATGTTATTTAAAGTATCTGAATTATAGACCCTTGAAAGCTGGGGTTTGTAATGGAAATGCTGACAGCCACTTAACTGGATAATAGCACTAGTTCACTTGGTGTGTATATATAGTGTCACTGCTAATATGGCTGTGCCATCTGTTCTGAGAGTTGCAAAGATCTGAGCTTCAAATGACTGGCTTAGGGAAAGAAAAAAAAAAAAACGAAAACAAACACAACCTGCTAGATAAATTGGATCCTAAAAGGTGAAGTAATGAAAGGGCACCTTAATGCTTTAATTACATTGCTTTGGTGACTACCTAGGTGCAAATAGTGCACCAGGCAAGAGATGATAGAAAACGGCATGTCACCTTGAAACCCACCAGGCATTTCTGTTTACAGTTTTGTTCCTGCTAGGCAAGGTAGGAGAACATTTTGCACTCCTTATCATTTTTTTTTTTAACAACCTAATAATAGTATAGGTGTGTGGTCAACGAGGTATGGTGAAAATATGTTTTTAAAGCACCTAAAGGCTGTGCCTCTGCTGACTCTTATCTTGAAGAGAAAGGTCAGAGACAGTCCAGATGGCCATCACAAACACTGCAGCAATGGCTTTCCCTAATTACTGACACTTGACAAGTGTCACCCCCTCTCTCCCTACAAGGTAGGCTTTCAAGGCACTGGAAGTTAATTCTTAACACCTGTGTTATCAGGGCTGGCAGCCTGGGAGATCTTCTATCTTGCCTTATAGCTTAGTGCCTGGGAGAGTCTCCCAAACTCTTAGCTATTTGGTAACAGGAAAATCATGGCAAGTACGCAGACTGGAAAAGCTCAGAGGTCACAGAGTAAGACTCACCCTTCTCTCACTATAGCTGTTGAGTGTCAGATGGACATGGGCTGCTTCTGCTACAATTACATGGTGTGTCCAATGGAGCCAACCAATGGATGTCTGGAAGCAAAGACAGGAGCTCCATCTTCAAGGAGCTTTTCTTGTGGTCTCCTCATAATCTATTGATAGTTTCCCGGAAAACCTAGACTTGACCTTCACAAAACGCTTCTCCACTTCCTGCTACAGGCTTCTACTTTGTGCCTTTACTACATGTATTTCACAATTTCTTAAGATGAAAAATATGTGCTATATAAAGATTTAGGAAATGAGTCTGAAATTTAAAGAACTTTCATAGCCTACCAATATCTGTGATAGAGACAGGGGTGTGGAGGAGCTGGAAGGCTTTGAGCAAGTACTGAAATTGTATCTGCTCCACTCATGAGGAAGATTGGAAGCTGGAACGAGCATAACAAAGGGTTTTGAGCATTCACTGAGTGCCTGAGGCTGGGAATGGATAACGAAGTGTTATACACCCGGCCTTGAGGCATTCCAAGGCTTCCTTCTGACCACCTGTTTCTGGGAGTAAGGACTGTTGTTTCATGATAAGACTCCCTTTAGAGTTTCGCCAAAGCTATGTCTTGGGCGGTGGGAACTGTATTTTATACTTGAATGCTTTGATGTTTATCGAGAAAGGCTACGTGCAAGTCTGCTTTATGCTCTGTTCCCTGAGATCATAAAACTGTGCAGCTGGATAATAAACTTTGTCAGTCCACTAGAGGCTGTCCCTGAGTGTTCCTTTCAGAGTGTGGTTCTCCGAGCCTTACACAAGGGGAAAAGTATTAAATGTTACATCTGATGCAAATTAAAATACAAATTAAGATACATCAACTATATTTCAGTAAAAATTGTTTTCAAACTATACATAAAGGGAGAGAAGACACTTTTGAATAAAAATATTAAGGGAATAAGAGCAAATATGCTATCTCATCATTAAGTCACTCATTCATCAGATAGTTTACATTTACCACGTGCTAGTTTGTGTTCAAATTGATGGAGAAACTTTGGAGAGTAGGGATTTTTTTTTTCTTTTTTGAAGGCTTAGATGTTTGTGAAGAAGATGGAAAATCAACAAATAAATATACAACTAAGGCTGAAGCCAATATATACAATTAAAGATGTGGTTATGTTTCATAAAATAGTCTCAATATTTTAGGCAGTGTTTCATGATCCTTCTAATCTTATTTTCATCCCACTGTCAAACGAAATTCAACTAATTACGTGAAATCAACACTTTATGCATGCTCAGTTGCTCAGTCATATCCAACTCTTTATATTTGGAAGATGATTTATATAAATGTGGAGGATGCATGTTATATATGAAAGTTAATAGAAGAAATCCTAAGGATTTTCATCACAAGGAAAAATATTTCTGTATCTATCTGAGATAATGGATGTTCAATAAGCTTATTGTGATATTCATTTCATGACATATGTGTTACTGAGCAAAGAGCTTTCTGCCCAATGTGCATAGAAGTCAGTACTATGGTGCCTGCTTTTGAGAACAGAAAAAGCTTTATTGCAAGCTCCACCATCAAGGAGACAGGAGGGCAGGGCTGTAATGAGTTTCTCTGATGGGGGATCTCCATCAGTCTTCTATGAGTAGGGGAAGATAAGTATAATATTTGGAAGTGCTGGAGTGTAAATTTCAATTGGAAGGCTTTGCAACCTGGCCATTTATGGTAAAATAAGGGGGGGAGAGGGCTTCAGCATGTGATCTTCTTGGACAGTGAACCCTTTCTTTCTGAAAGGGATCTTTGCGTTATTTGAGGTCACAATTATCTCCTGTGTACCTGCCTTGGCTTCATGACTTCCAGTTTTGTTCTATTTTCCCTGAAAACCACTCAGTATCTTGTTCAAAACAGGGTAGGGAGAGTTTCGAACTGGCCTTCTGTGGTTACAAATCGTTAGGCTGTATACCTTGAACATCTCAATAAAAGTGTAAGGACAATAAATTGCAAACAAAAAATAACAGTTAATGAAGTAGTGCACATCCGGACTGTTCAGAAGTGTCTGTCACAGAGCAAACACTTAGTAAAATGTAGCTATCTATTTTCTGTTGTAGTTTACATTCACAAGTGAAGCATTCTTAACTCGAAACGGCTTCACAAGAAAAGGTAGCTATTAAATAACTACCAAAATTTTTCCTCCTGTGGTCCTAATTACATTTAGGAATAGAGGAATAATTTGAGGTCAAAACTTTTCATCAGTGACTTCAGTGGCTCAGTGAAGGTGACATGGATGAGCACAGACTGCAGTGACAATGACTGACTTTCTGCACAAGCTCTTTTTTTTTTTCCTAACAAGAGTCAGCCCCCTGCCAACACCTGAACTGCAGTCTAGAGGAATATTGCTACCACAAAAATCTGTTCAAGGAAATTCACATCTACCTCTGTTTGACTTTGAAATTCCTGATAGCCAAACCTAATGGACTTTTACATTTGAAAATACAGCAATTTGGAGGGTGAGATATTTTCCCTGATTTTAGCAAGTTGAAATGCAGCTTTTGATATCCATTGTGTCTTTTCAGTTGCTTATTTAATCTGACAGACTTTGGCTCTGTTACCAGAGAAAGTGTTCTTACAAACACTAAACATGAGGTCTACCCTTTTAACACAATTTTAAGTCCACAACACGATACTGTTAACTATATATATGCACTGTTTTGGACAGCAGATTGCTAGACTTACTTCTCTTGTATCACTAAAAGGTTATACCTATTAAATAGTAGCTTCTTCCTTTTGCCCCTCCTTTCAGCCTCTGGCAACGGTTATTGAAATTCAGCCTAGGTACACCACTGGCAGATTAAATCTTGAAGGCAGTTTTGGGTGAAGTAGAAAGAAACAGCTTTATTGCTCTGCCAGGCAAAGAGGGTCACAGTAGGCTAATGTGCTCAAGAATGTGAGTCCTGCCCTGGATCAGGTAGTAAGTCTATTTTCAAGAAACAGGGTGTGATCAGCTCATGGACATTCTTCTGATTGGCTGCTGATGAGGTAGTCAGGAGTCAGCATCATCAACCTTCTAGTTTCCACCCGTCTGGGTCTACATGTTTGTGGACAGCAAACCATTAAGGCATTCTACCTGGTGGGGGTTTCAGTATCTGCAGAGCAGCTGGAAGGACATGGCTCAGAATAGTATCTATAGTCCCTGGGGAAGAACTAAAGGTCCTTGACTTTGTTTAATAGCTAAAGAATTATTTTTTTGTCTTACTTGACTCTTTTCTTTCTGCATTTTCTAACTTTTCAGATTAAATTTTATTTGATGACTAAAATTTTTCTACAGACAAAAGGCAGGCAGAGGACAAGGAAAGGAGTCTATTCTAGGAAAGTCTCATAGGGTCTTGCTCATTCACACAACCATCAGTCTCTTCTCTGTGAATTTGATGATGTATTTTTAGATTCCTCATATAAGTGGATCCATGCAGTATTTGTCCTTCTGTGTCTGTCTTATTTCACTTGGTGTAATGTCTTCCAGGACTATCCATGATATCATAAATGGTAGCATTTTCTTCTTTTAGAAATGTTGAATAATATTCCATTGTATGTGTACACATTTTCTTTATCCATTCATTTATTGATGGACGTTTAGGTTGTTTTCACCACTTGGCTGTTGTAAATAATGGTGCAATGAATCTGATCAAAATTCTTTTGGATATATACCCAGAAGTGAGATTCCTGGAGCATGCTGTAGTCCTATTTTTAACTTTTGGAGGAAACACCATACTGTTTTCCATTGTGGCTGTACCAGTTTACGTTCCCATCAACAGCTGTACCTGTCCTCTGTTGAAACTTTGTATCTGTTGCCTCATTAAGCAGTTTCAAAAATGAAAACTAAGATGTCATAGAATTCATGGGCAGTAGTACTAATATCAGAACTTTCTTCCATCTAGCAAAAGTCATCATTCAAACTCATTCCTGAAAATGGCTCATCTATAATTTTTCTCTTTATAGCTATTTTGTAATTATCCTTAGACTTTAGGACAGCAGTTATGAGGGAATAGGGGAAGGAATTGGCAAAAAGAGGCCAGACCAGCTTCAGCTAACAGGAAAAAGAGAGAGAGAAAGGTGGGAGAACATGCATAGAACACGGAGAGATGCTACATGAAATCCTAGCATCTTTCAGTCTGCCATATGAATATAAACTTGCTGGAGTTTGAAAATAACACCTGCAATAACTCAAATGGTTAACATTAATTTTTAGGATGCCTTGAGGCCCCTGTAAACCTAGAAGAATTGGTGGGAAAGGACATAGTTTATCAGCTATCTTTTTTTTTAAATTTATTTATTTTAATTGGAGGTTAATTACAAATCTTTTTAATGAAAGGAGGAATGGTAGAGTTAGGCTTAAAAATGGCTGCATTGCACATACACTGTCTCTAGGGTTAGCTAAGGTTTTGTTGGAGACAGTACTTATCCTTGCTCTCAGAGTTCCCAGTAGAAAAGAGCAGCAGCTATCTGGGAACACCACCTGCAGAGTCTTTTAGACTATTAAAGGATGATTTTGGAAAATCCATTTGAGCACACATGCACACACAAAATCTGATTAGTGTTTTATTATGTTTCTCTGCCGTCACTTGGTTTTGTAACCATCATTTCTCTCAATATTTTATATTTTATTTTAGTTTTTAAAGATTTTTAACCTTTTTTTGGTACTTGGTTTTACATAAATAAGTGCCATTTTTGTAGATTCCACATATATGCTATTATGGCATTTGTTCTCTTTCTGCCTTACTTCATCTTGTATGACAGTCTCTAGGTCCATCTCTACAAATGGTCCAATTTCGTTCCTTTTAATGGCTGAGTAATATTCCATTGCATATATGTAGCACATCTTCTTTATCCATTCAGTGAGTGGATAAATGTCAGTGGACATTTAGGTTGCTTCCAGGTCCTCACTATTGTCAGTAGTGCTGAAATGAACATTGGGGTGCATGTCTCTTTTTGAATGATGGTTTTCTCCAGGTATATGCCCAGGAGTGGGATTGCCGGGTCCTATGGCAGTTCTATTTTTAGTTTTTTAAGGAACCTCCATACTCTTTCCATAGTGGCTATATCAATTCACAATCTGCATTTTAATCAAGCATGAAATTACAGATGTTGCTATTTTGATGCTTTTTATCAGATTAAACAAATTTCCTTTTATCTCTGGTTTGTTCAGAGATTTCACCAGGTTTTGAATTTTATAAAATTCTATATCTGAAAATATATTTTTCTCCTATATTCTGTTAATGTGGAGAATTACATTGACAGATCATATGTTAAGACAATTCTGAATCTTTGAAATAAAACCAACTTTTGATGTATAATTCTTTTCAAATATCACTGGATTTGTTACTGTCTTGTTTAGGATTTTTGTTGGTTTCCATGTTCAGAGTGGCCTATAAGTTTCTTTCTTGTAATGTTCTGGTCATATTTTGATATCATGATTATTCTTGCCTCATCAAACAAAAGATCTCATTCATTTCTCCCCCTGACTTTGGAAAAGTTTGTGTATGGTTTTTGTTTCTGCTTCCTTAAGTATTTAGAAGAATGCAGTAAAGAGGTTATTTTATCCTGAAATTTTCTTAGAGTATTTTAAATTATGTATTCATTTTAACAGAAATAGATGATTATATATATATATATATACAATTTCCCTCCCCCCAGAACGTAGGGGTTGTTTCCTGTGCCAGGTTGGGTAAATTGTGTTTCTCAGTAAATTTATACATTTCACTACATCTAAAATTTTAAATTTAATCATGTATAGTTGTCTAAAGCATTCTCTTATTTTTAAATACCTCTATTAGATATGTGTGATGTGCCAATGATTTCTGATAATGGTAATCTGCCTTTTCTCTTTTTTGAATCACCATACTTTTGAGAGTTTACAGACTTCTAAGTATTTCCAAAGGACTACATTCTGCCTTTGTTAAATCTATTGTATATTGATCTCTGTTTTATGAATTTCTATGTATAATACCCATTTTCTTCTCTGTGGTCCTACTTTGTGGTTTGTTTGGGTTCATTGCTGGACAGAACACTAAATTAATGAATTCCCACTTTTCCACATTTTTTCATTTCAAACACATGAATTTGAGGCTATACTACTTGCTAATCATGGTTTTCGCCACATTCTTCATGATTTTCTGTCTTCTTTTTGTTATTCAGCTACAATATTTTCTAAGAGTGATTATGATTCTTCTGTCACCCATGGATTATTTTAGAGTGTATTGCCTAATTTACAAACATTTAGGGATATGTTTGCTTTATCACTGCTTTTGTTATTGTTTTATTTCACTGTTGTCAAAGAGAAGCACAAACTCTGTCAATCCTTTCAGCATTTTTGAGGTTTGCTTTATGATCCACAGGCAACTTGAGTATATGTTCCCAGAGCACTTGTTTACAGCATTTAATATGTATCTACTAAGTCAGAACTATTAATATTGTTCTGCATTTTTACTATTTTTTTTGTCTATGAAATTAGTTGCTGTGCAAGGTGTTTAGAAATCTTTTACTATATTTTTGATTGGTTTATTTCTCCTTGTCCATTCTTTATCAGTTTTGAAACATTATTAATTCATCTAAATTTAGAATATCTCCTGATAGATTGGTTCTTTTGTCATTATAAGAAGTCCCTCTTTGCCTCAAGTCTTATCTTGAAGTCTATTTTGACCGAAATACTCTTACATCAGGTTTTCTTTTTTTGAAGATAGTGTTAGTCAATCCTTTCACCTTGAATTTTTGTATAATTGTTTATTTAAATTAAGACTTTTTTTTTCACAGCAATTTTAGGTCCATAGTATAATTGAGGGGAAGACAAAAAAATAAAGTCTGACACTGTTTCTACTGTTTCCCTATGTATTTCCCATGAAGTGATGGGACCAGATGCCATGATCTTCGTTTTCTGAATGTTGAGCTTTAGGCCAACTTTTTCACTCTTCTCTTTCACTTTCATCAAGAGGCTTTTTAGTTTCTCTTCACTTTCTGCCGTATTGGTGGTGTCATCTGCATATCTGAGGTTATTGATATTTCTCCCGGCAATGTTGATTCCAGCTTGTGCTTCTTCCAGCCCAGCGTTTCTCATGATGTACTCTGCATAGAAGTTAAATAAGCAGGGTGACAGTATACAGCCTGGACGTACTCCTTTTCCTATTTGAAACCAGTCTGTTGTTCCATGTCCAGTTCTAACTATTGCTTCCTGACCTGCATACAGATTTCTCAAGAGGCAGGTCAGGTGGTCTGGTATTCCCATCTCTTTCAGAATTTTCCACAGTTTCTTNTTCCAGTCCAGCATTTCTCATGATGTACTCTGCATATAAGTTAAATAAGCAGGGTGACAATATACAGCCTTGACGTACTCCTTTTCCTATTTGGAACCAGTCTGTTGTTCCATGTCCAGTCCTAACTGTTGCTTCCTGACCTGCATACAGATTTCTCAAGAGGCAGGTCAGGTGGTCTGGTATTCCCATCTCTTTCAGAATTTTCCACAGTTTCTTGTGATCCACACAGTCAAAGGCTTTGGCATAGTCAATAAAGCAGAAATAGATGTTTTTCTGGAACTCTCTTGCTTTTTCCATGATCCAGCGGATATTGGCAATTTGACCTCTGGTGCCTCTGCCTTTTCTAAAACCAGCTTGAACATCAGGGAGTTCACGGTTCATGTAATGCTGTAGCCTGGCTTGGAGAATTTTGAGCATTACTTTACTAGCATGTGAGATGAGTGCAGTTGTGCGGTAGTTGGAGCATTCTTTGGCATTGCCTTTCTTTGGAATGAGACATCAGGGAATCCCTTAAATTAAGGTTCAGTTCAGTTGCTCTGTAAAGTCTGACTCCTTCCGACCCCATGGACTGCAGCATGCCAGGCTTCCCTGTCCATTAACAACTCCTGTAACTTACTCAAACTAATGTCCATCAAGTCTGTGATGCCATCCAACCATCTCATCCTCTGCCATACCTTCTCCTCCCACCTTCAATCTCTCCCAGCATCAGGGTCTTTTCCAATGAGTCAGTTCTTCTCATCAGGTGGCCAAAGTATTGGAGTTTCAGCTTCAGCCTCAGTCCTTCCAGCGAGTATTCAGGACTGACTACCTTTAGGGTTCACTGGTTGGATCTCCTTGCAGGCCAAGAGACTCTCAAGAGTTTTCCCAAACATCACAGTTGAAAAGCATCAATTTTTTGCCACTCAGCTTTCCTTATAGTCCAACTTTCACATCCATACATGACTATTGGGAAACCATAGCTTTGACTAGAGGTAACTTTGTTGGCAAAGTAATCTCTTTTTATTATGTTGTCTAGGTTGGTCATAGCTTTTATCCCAAGGACCAAGCATCTTTTAATTTCATGGCTGCAGTCACCATCTGCACTGATTTTGGAGCTCAGCAAAAATAAAGTCTGTCCCTGTTTCCATTGTTTCCCCATCTATTTGCCATGAAGTGATGGAACCAGATGCCATGATCTTAGTTTCCTGAATGTTGAGTTTTAAGCCAGCTTTTTCATTTCTCTCTTTCACTTTCATTAAGGGGCTCTTTAGTCCTTCTTCACTCCTGCCATAAGACTGGTGTCATCTGCATATCTGAGGTTATTGATAATTCTCTTGGAAATCTTGATTCCAGAAGATTCCAGTGCTTCACCAACCCAGGACTTTGCATGATGTATTCTGCATATAAGGTAAATAAGAAGGGTGACAATATACAGCCTTGACATACTCCTTTCCCAATTTGGAAACAGTCTGTTGTTCCATGTCCAGTTCTAACTGTTCCTTCTTGATCTGCATGCATATTTCTCAGGAGGCAGGTAAGGTGGTCTGATATTCCCATCTCTAGAAGAATTTTCCATAGTTGGTTGTGATCCACACAATCAAAAGCTTTGGTATAGTCAATAAAACAGAAGCAGATGTTTTTCTGGAACTTTCTTGCTTTTTTGATGATCCAACAGATGTTGGCAATTTGATCTTTGGTTCTTCTGGCTTTTTAAAGTCCAGCTTAAACATCTGGATGTCCATGGTTCACGCATTGCTGAAGCTTGGCTTGTGGAATTTTGAGCTATATTTTACTGGTGGGTGAGATAAGTATATTGTGAGGTAGTTTGTTTCTTTGGTATTGCCTTTCTTTGGGATTGGAATGAAAACTGACCTTTTCCAGTCCTGTGGCCACTGGTGAGTCATCCAAATTTGCCGGCAGATTGAGTGCAGCACTTTCACAGCATCATCTTTTAGGATTTTAAGTAGCTCAACTCAAATTCCATCACCTCCACTAGCTTTGTTCGTAGTGATGCTTCCTAAGGCCCACTTGACTTCGCATTCCAGGATGTCTGGCTCTAAGTGAATGATCACACCCTCTGGTGGTTATCTGGGTCATGAAGATCTTTTTTGTACAGTTCTTCTGTGTATTCTTACCACCTCTTCTTAATATCTTCTGCTTCTGTTAAGTCCATACCATTTCTGTCCTTTGTTGTGCCCATCTTTGGATGAAATGTTCCCTTGGTATCTCTAATTTTCTTGAAGAGATCTCTAGTCTTTCCCATTCATTGTTTTCCTCTATTTCTTTGCATTGATAACTAAGAAAGTCTTTCTTATCTTCCCTTGCTATTCTTTGGAACTCAGCATTCAAATGGGTATATCTTTCTTTTTCTCATGGGTCTTTAGCTTCTCACTCAGCTATTTGTAAGGCCTCCTCAGAAAACCATTTTGCCTTTTTGCATTTATTTTTCTTAGAGATGGTCTTGATCACTGCCTCCTATAAAATGTCACGAACCTCTGTCCATAGTTATTCAGGAATTCTGTCTATCAGATCTAATCCCTTGAATCTGTTTGTCACTTCCACTGGAAATTGTTAGGGATTTGATTTAGCTCATACCTGAATGGTCTAGTGGTTTTCCCCACTTTCTTCAATTTAAGTCTGAATTTGGCAATAAGGAGTTCATGATCTGAGCCACAGTCAGCTCCCAGTCTTGTGTTTGCTGACTGTCTAGAGCTTCTCTATCTTTGGCTGTAAGAATATAATCAATCTGATTTCGGTGTTGACCATCTGGTAATGCCCATGTGTAGAGTCTTCTCTTGTGTTATTGGAAGAGGGTGTTTGCTATGACCAGTGCGTTCACTTGGCAAAATTCTATTAGTGTTTGCCCTACTTCATTTTGTACTTCAAGGCCAAATTTGCCTATTACTCCATGTATCTCTTGACTTCCTTCTTTTGCATTCCAGTCCTCTATAATGGAAAGGGCATCTTTTTGGGGTATTCGTCCTAGAAAGTTTTGTAGGTCTTCAAGGAACCATTCAGCTTTAGCTTCTTCAGCATTACTGGTTGGGGCATAGATTTGGATTACTGTGATATTGAATGGTTTGTCTTGGAAATGAACAGAGATCACTCTGTATTTTTTGAGATGCATCCAAGTACTGCATTTTAGACTCTTGTTGACTGTGATGGCTACTCCATTTCTTCTAAAGGGATTCCTGCCCACAGTAGTAGACATAATGGTCATCTGAGTTAAATTCACCCATTTCAATCCGTTTTAGTTTACTGATTCCTAAAATGTTGATGTTCTTTTTTGCCATCTCCTGTTTGACCACTTCAAATTTAACTTGATTCATGGACCTAACATTCCAGGTTACTATGCAATAATGCTGTTTACAGCATCGGATTTTACTTCCATCAGCAGTCACATCCACAGCTGTGTGTTGTTTTCACTCTGGCTCTTTCTCTTTATTCTTTCTGGAGTTATTTCTCCACTGTTCTTCAGTAGTATATTGGGCACCTACCGACGTGGGAGTTCATCTTTCAGTGTCCTATCTTTTTGCCTTTTCATACTGTTCATGGGGTTCTCAAGGCAAGAATACTGAAGTGGTTGGCCATTGCCTTCTCCAGTGGGGCACATTTTGTCAGAACTCTCCACCACAACCACTCCATCTTGGGTGGCCCTACATGCATGGCTCATAGTTTCACTGAGTTAGAAAAGGCTGTGGTCCATGTGATCAGTTTGATTAGTTTTCGATGACTGTGGTTTTCATTCTGTCTGCCCTCTGATGGAGAAGGGTAAGAGGCTCATGGAAGCTTCCTGTTGGATGAGACTGACTGAGGGGGAAACTGAGTCTTGTTCTGATGGGCAGGCCCATGCTCAATGAATCTTTAATTCAATATTCTGTTGATGGGCAGGGTTGTGTTCCCTACTGTTGTTTGACCTGAGGCCAAGATATGGTGGAGCTAAGTTTTAGAAAAGGCAGAGGAACCAGAGATCAAATTGCCAACATCTGCTGGATCATTGAAAAAGTAAGAGTTCCAGAAAAACATCTATTTCTGCTTTACTGACTATGCCAAAACCTTTGATTGTGTGGATCACAATAAACTGTGGAAAATTCAGAAAGGGATGGGAATCTCAGATCATCTGACCTGCTTCTTGAGAAATCTGTGTGAAGTCAGGAAGCAACAGTTAGAACTGGACATGGAACAACAGGCTGTTTCCCTATAGGAAAAGGAGTACGTCAAGGCTGTATATTGTCACCCTGCTTATTTAACTTCTATGCAGAGTACATCATGAGAAACGCTGGACTGGAAGAAACACAAGCTGGAATCAAGATTGCCGGGAGAAATATCAATAACCTCAGATTTGCAGATGACACCACCCTGATGACAGAAAGTGAAGAGGAACTAAAAAGCCTCTTGAAAGTGAGAGGAGAGTGAAAAGGTTGTCTTAAAGCTCAACATTCAGAAAACGAAGATCATGGCATCTGGTCCCATCACTTCATGAGAGATAGATGGGGAAACAGTGGAAACAGTGGCTAACTTTATTTTTTGGGGCTCCAAAATCACTGCAGATGGTGACTGAAGCCATGAAATTAAAAGACGCTTGCTCCTTGGAAGGAAAACTATGACTAACCTAGACAGCATATTAAAAAGTAGAGGTGTTGCATTGCCAACAAAGTTCTCTCTAGTCAAGGCTATGGTTTTTCCAGCAGTCATGTATGAGTTGTACTGTGAAGAAAGCTGCGGGCCGAAGAATTCATGCTTTTGAAGTGTGGTGTTTGAGAATACTCTTGAGAGTCCCTTGAACTGCAAGGAGATTCAACCAGTCCATTCTAAAGGAGATCAGTCCTGAATATTCATCGGAAGGACTGATGTTGAAGCTCAAACTCCAATATTTTGGCCACCTGATGCGAAGAACTGACCCATTTGAAAAGACCCTGATGCTGGGAAAGATTGAAGGCAGGAGGAAAATGGGAAGACAGAGGATGAGATGGTTGGATGGCATCACCGACTTCATGGACATGAGTCTGAGTAAACTCTGGGAGTTGGTGATTGACAGGGAGGCCAGGCATGCTGCGGTTCATGGGGTTGCAAAGAGTTGGACACGACTGAGTGACTGAACTGAAGTGAACTGAATGAAGATAATGGGACCTCCTTCAGAAGGTTCCATCCCAGCACTGCGTCACTCGGTGCCCAGACCCTGCAGCAGGCCACCACCAACCCACTCCTCCAGCAGAGACTCCTGAGCACTCATGGATGAGTCTTGGTCAGTCTCTTGTGGGGTCACTGCTCCCACAGTGCTCCCATGAAGATTATATACATCATTTTTAGACATATGTTGTGGCACATTTAGCAGACAACAGTATGGTGTATATGTAACTTTAATATGCACTGGGAAACATAAAATTTGGGTGACATTCTTTATTGTGGCATTTGCTTCATTGTAGTAGTATGGTACAGAACATGGAAGTTCTCCAAGGTGTGCCTGCATTTGTATTTTATATATATATGCATGTATATATATGTATATATACATATATGTCTTACAAATTCTTTTCTCTCTGTTTCATTTCAAACAAAGTTTTAAGTTAGAATAATAGCTGAATCTGTTTTTCTGATGACCAAATTTAAAGGACTATCTAACCAGAACCAAATCAAGGGGTGGTTTTAATTTCTGGAATATGCCTCATCATGAAGATGGTTATTAACTAGTCACAGTTGGCAGAGATAGAAAATAGAGTGTATATTCATGGAAACTGCTAGAACAATCTGTAGATTTCATTGAGGCTACCAGAATCCTGCTGTGAAAGGCCTAAAGCTTGGTTCTGCAAGAATATACAGTAACAAATCATGTGACCTCAATGAAAGAACACCTCATTGATATCATTTGGTCATCATTCAAACCAACCTTTAATTTTTGTAAATGTCTCTGGGAGTTTCTTCTGTTCTGTGCAGATGTTCTGTTCAAACTCTCCTGAAATATGACCCTAGCCTTAATTATGATTTCAAAGTTTTATTGTTTTATTTCTCACTAAGCAAAATGTGTCAATAATTTGGATTCTGAAACCATAACTAAAATGTCATTACAAGAGATACTTTTTCCTCCTCACTCAGGGGGGTATTGTGTCCATACCAAGAGTTGGCTTTGGACCATGATCACACCGGCCATGAGCTGAAACTGCAGTCTTGGAACCAACATATTGTATTTTGTGCATTTGAACAGAACACTTGAGTATAGCTCTCTGCTCAGCTAACTTTTCAGACACTCTTAGGGGTACACTGTTTGAAAGGGCGTGGGTTAGGGCTGCAACTTGTGAGAAAACTCTCAAGCTAAATTAATTATATTTCTGGAAAATATGGAAAAAAGAAAAAAACAAGATTCTGTGGGATCTTAAATCATTGCTTGGGAATTCTTAGCTGATAGTAGAGCATCGAAGAAGGAAATACTATCACCAAAAGCTAATTCTTAGTGAGGACCTTACTGAAGCCTAGCTATGACCTAATACAAAATGTAGGGCTGTGCATACAGTATCTAGAAGGTCTGACCTATACTTCAAGGATTTTACACCCAGTGAGGAAATGAATTACCATACTTTTGAGCAAAATAGGAATGAAATGTATCTTTTTCCTGTTGTTCTAGTAGATTATCTGGTGCTGGGACGGTAATCCAGGCTGTAGTCATGCATTTTAAAGTCCTTGTTTTTGTGACTTTTTTTGGGAACTCCAGGAGAAAAAAAAGGTTACACTCAAGAATTGTGAGAGGTCAAGGGTTTTATTCTACTTGAAAGTTAGCAAATCTGCCTGCCATTTCTTAGGTGCTGGCAGAAGACACTTGGCATCTGGTTAGAACCCAAACAAGAGAGCCAGAGGTTCTCGTCTGTTCCTGTCGGCTTGGCAAGCCGCTCGGATCCCAGGCGGTAATGCAGGCGGTCCGTGACGGATGCTGGCACGCACAGCAGGTCGCGCTGAGAAGAGCAACGCTGAGACCGAGGAATCTCCTGCTTACAGCAAAAGGGAAGCTTGCTTCTCTCATCCTGCAGGACTCTCACTGAAAGCGCCATCCAGAGAAATCCCCCGGGGAAAGGGTGGGCCGAGCCGAACGCTCTCGGCGTCCTTGCTAAGAATGCACCATCCGCAGCAGATGGATCCTCTTTCACAACAGTCACCAGGGAGAAGTTACAGAGGAAAAATAAACAGCTAGGGGTAAACTGTCAGAAACACCAATATTTTAAAATGCTTAAAAGAGACCAGGAAGAAAGAATAAAAGGACAGAAGAAAAGTCAGAAGAAAATAATATAATCACAGACAAGGACGAAAAGAGGGGTTCCCAGGTGGCGCTAGTGTTAAAGATCCTGCCTGCCAGTGCAGGAGACATAAGAGACGTGGGTTCAATCCCTGGGTCAGGAAGATCCCCTGGAGGAGGGCATGGCAACCCACTCTAGTCTCACCTGGGAAATCTCATGGATGGAGGAACCTGATGGGCTACGGTCCACAGGGTTGCAAAGAGTCACACACAACTGAGGCCGCTGAGCATGCACACACACCACTTTTTAAAGTTTATTAATTTTTTTACAATATAGTTTCTCTTTTATGTTTTGTATTTTTTTTTTTTTTTTGGCCATGAGGCATGTGGGATCTTAGCCCCCCATCCAGGGCTTAAACCCATACCCCCTGCCCTGGAAGGTGAACTCTTAACCACTAGACCACCAGAGAAGTCCCTATTACATGTTTTTTCTTAAAGTGGCAAGTTCAATGTCTTTGTTCATTATTAAAAAAATAAATAAAGAGATCTTTTCTGTCAATCTTTCTTTCAAGTGAAAATGGTGCTTCACGAAATAAAAGAGCTAGTTTGGCTTGCAATTCAGACAATTACACAAGCTGGGGAGCAATCATCATACTTTGATATGCAGCAGTAATGCTTTATAAATGCCTTCATTTCATCACTCAGTAAATTACAACAGCATTACCAGAGAGTTAAGATTTAACAAAAGTCATAATTTTTATGTTTCACTTAGGAAAGTCTTGAATAAATTTTCTTGTTATGTTTTCCTTACACGTTCCTGACGGTGAAGAAATCCACGGCTACCTGTGGTTTAAGGTCACTCAGCTGATTTGCACCAAGAAACCAGAAGTATTACCCAAGCTGCTTTACAAGGTGGACATACACTGACGCTGTAAGAAAGACAAATAACTCCTCAGTATTATCATGAAAATAATTTGCCTATTACAGTGAAGGTGTCTAGGGGACCCCAAGAGCCTGAATGCTATGTTTTCAGAACTACTACTTTAGAGGATAAAGACTGGCCCTCTTCCTTCCTTCAATTACTGATCTGTTTCTTTGTTTGCTTTTTATATTTAACTTCTCTGTTTTCATCTTCTCCCTCTGTGTGTGTTTCTGTGTGTTCACACACAGGCATATGGGAATTCTACCAGTGACAATTGGGAGTCTAACGAAAAATTGAAGAAATGCTTCATTTTCTCATCACAGAANTCCTTCCTTCAATTACTGATCTGTTTCTTTGTTTGCTTTTTATATTTAACTTCTCTGTTTTCCTCTTCTCCCTCTGTGTGTGTTTCTGTGTGTTCACACATAGGCATATGGGAATTCTACCAGTGACAATTGGGAGTCTAACGAAAAATTGAAGAAATGCTTCATTTTCTCATCACAGAATATTTCCAGAAACATCATCATGTCTTTTTCAATAACTTTTTCAACTTTATGTTAGTAGAGTAAATAAAAAAAATTCATGTTAAGATTTCATATTTTAGAGGAGCTGTGTTCACAGCAAAACTGAGGTAAAGGTACAGAGATTCCCCCAACAAATGCATAGCACCCCGCCCCCCCAAACCGTTCTCAACTTCCTCCATCAAACACTACATCTGTTACAAGCAATGAACCCACACTGATCTAACAGCATTAGCAAAAGTCCACAGCTTGTGTTAAGTGCTTTTTTTTCAGGTTCCAAGAAGCTGAAACTCTCTGTGTTCACCTGTCTGTCCAATCTTAGAGGCAGCAGTGTGTCCTGTGTGATCTCTTTTTTTAATAGTTATTTTTTAATGTTAATTTTTCCATCTGTTCATCTTTTCATATGTTATTAAAAAAGAATAGTGAATTTCAATCTATTTACATGTCAAACTGGAAAGCAGAAGTCTTTAACAGAGTATTTTTGAGTATATTTCTCCTCTGCTTTGGAAAAAAATCTCCTAAAAATAGTCTGTAAGTTTGTGATTACATTGAAAACAGTCTCCAGTCTATGTCTGTAACTATCTTCCCTGTATTAAATAATCTACTTAAAAGTATTACAGAAATTTTACCCAGGCATATCATCAAGGGCTTCCTCAATGGCTCAGATGGTGAAGAATCTATCTGCCAAAGCAGGAGAAACAGGTTTGATCCCTAGGTTGGGAGGATCCCCTGGAGAATGAAATGGCAAACCACTCCAGTACCCTTGCCTTGAAAATCCTATGGACAGAGGAACCTGGCGGGCTACAGTCCATGGCAGTAAAACAGAATTGGACATGACTCAGCGCACAGAGTAAAAACAATGCCATCTAATCATATATATGTCAGTATTTTAGAGAGATGTAAAACAATCAATTAACAAAGCCAGGATAAACCTCATAATTTGCTACTATGAGAACTTGACAACTAATTGCAACCTATTTTTAGTATAAACACATCCAATTGGCAAGTCACGCATTTTATCTATGTAAAAACAATGCCATCTAATCATATATATGTCAGTATTTTAGAGAGATGTAAAACAATCAATTAACAAAGCCAGGATAAACCTCATAATTTGCTACTATGAGAACTTGACAACTAATTGCAACCTATTTTTAGTATAAACACATCCAATTGGCAAGTCACGCATTTTATCTATCAGTTGGGTTTAAATATTACATTTTCACATAGTTAGAAAATGACGTAACATATATTAACACAACAAATGGAACTTACATCAAATTAGAGAGGAAAAAGATGAGTTGAGTCAAAAAGCAAACTTTACTAAAATATTCCTGGCTTTCCTTGGAAACTGGTATGACCTAAATATTTATACAGTTAGAGATCATATTATCATAAACAATTAAAAATATAAAGTATAATTATAAATTTTATATGTGTCAGGAT
>SJYT01067106.1:20343-42575 GCA_006410635.1 Cephalophus harveyi | reverse complement strand
ATATTTTATTATGACTTACTCATGATAAATGTTATATTGGAAAACTTATCATTGCCAAATTCTATTGGTTATATAATGGTAAGTATAGATAATTGTCTTTCTACATATGTAGCAGAATGGCATTTTGAAATTCTGTTCAACTGATTTTTTTCCCTTTCTTGGTTCTGTTTTACTCTGAGCTACCTATATCATTAAAATAATACTGAGTTACTGCCCTGTGAAGGGAAAAAACAATAGAATATGAACAAATACTCAAATAATTGGCTTTGACTTCCAAAATAAGATTTAAAAATCGAAAGCTAGGTAAAGCCTTCCGTGAACTCTTGATTCATATAAATGTGGACTTGGAGGAAAGAAAACTGATTTAAAGATTCCAACAATGCACAGAACAAGTATTTACAACACAGAGAAAAAGTAAATAATGAATATCAGAGTAAGAACGGCAAGATGCAGATACATTCTTTGTTTTCTGACACAGATGAATAAAAGTCTCAGTGGACAGGCAGGGAGAGGAAAGTTAGAGAAGTTTCTAGTCTATAGCAGCTGATGGAAGCTGAAAAGAAGTCCAACACACCCACCCATCTGTTCCGTTCAGTGAGACAGAGTTGGACCGCACATGAGTTTGACGGAAATCTGAGAGTAGTGAAGCCTCTTTCCCAAGGGCAGCCCATGAATGTGCCGACCTTGAAGAGAGGCTCCACGCGAGCCAAAAGAAGAGATATACGCTGTGGGCTTGAAGGCAGCTTCAGAAAATGCTGACAGCCTTGGTTGGGTGCGACCTTGGTAAGGGATCAAGTTTTCCATAAGGTGGCTGTGGCAGGTGGTATTTTTGAAAGACAACTGTAACAATTCCTTTTTTTCCACACGCTGTCTTTACTAAGTGACTTTGACAATCCTACCACCAAGAGGAGGGGTTTGTGTTTCTTCCTGAATCTGCTGGGCTTACAAACAGGAAAAGTGACATTGTGTGATTCCAGGGCTATGTAATAAAAGGCAAACAACTTCTGCCTGTTTCTCTTTGCTTTTTTTTTTTTTTTTTCTCCCCTGGAACGCAGCCATTCATGCTATAAGGAAGCCCAAGCAGCCAAGAGAAGCTTCGTGTAGGTGTTGGGCCAACAGGACCAGCTGAGGTTGCAACCAACAGCCAGCCTCATTGCTCAACATGAGAATAAAGGAAAGAAGCCTTCAGATGACTTCAATCTCCAGACATCATGTGTTCCAGATAAAGCCCAAAATAGCTCAGAAAAGAAACGAGCTGTCCCCACCGGGCTTTTTCTGGATGCCTGCTCCTCAGAATCCAAGAATATGATAAAATGTTTCTTATGCCATAAATGTGGTTTGTTATGAAGACTCGATAGCTAGAATGGGTGGAGGGGAAATGGAGGAGTAAGTCTATGTGGCTCATGTGGCAGAAGAAACTGCTCTTAAGAGAGATAAGTGTAATGTCTAAGTGCCAAGATCTCATGCCCAGAAGGCATGCAGAGCTCATAGATATCAGGACCAGATTTCAAGTTCAGTTCAGCTCATGTCATGTCCGACTCTTTGCGACCCCGTGAATTGCAGCACACCAGGCCTCCCTGTCCATCACCAACTCCCAGAGTTCACTCAGATTCACGTCCATTGAGTCAGTGATGCCATCCAGCCATCTCATCCTCTGTCATACCCTTCTCCTCCTGCCCCCACCATCAAAGTCTTTTCCAATGAGTCAACTCTTCGCATGAGGTGGGCCAAAGTACTGGAGTTTCAGCTTTAGGATCATTCCGTCCAAAGAAATTCCAGGGCTGATCTCCTTCAGAATGGACTAGTTGGATCTCCTTGCAGTCCAAGGGACTCTCAAGAGTCTTCTCCAACACCACAGTTCAAAAGCATCAGGACATGGGTTCAATCCCTGGGTCAGGAATATCCCCTGAGAAGGAAATGGCCACCCACTCTAGTACTCTTGCCTGGGATATCCCAAGGATATAGTAGCCTGGCAGGCTAGAGTCCATGGGTTCGCAAAAGAGTCGGACTTGAGTTAGGGACTAAACAACAAGTGTTGCCAGAGACAAAAGATGCTAATGGCGTGTACACTTCTTCCTTAGCTCTATGACACTAGCATGGTTTCCTAGGAATTTAGAGAAAACATGGAAGAATGAAAGGAGAAAACAAAATACACGAATCGTGAATCGGCCAAGCTTCACCCTAAAATACCCACTGTTTATAGCAATATTCAAATAAGGATGGTTTAGATTTCCTCTGTCACTTCTGGATTATTTTAAGTTTAGTGAAAGAGAAACCAAGTCCTTTTTTACCTATCTTAAACATTAACTTTATAAAAAATTCAAAGTGCTAGCTAAATGCTTTTTAGACATGCTTGTAGAAATAGACATTACTCTGACCAGATAATATATGACATATGTCATATTATATATATATATATGATATCATATATGCCTTTACAAAGTTTTAAATTTTAACCAGAGACTAGCAAAAGTTGGCATCTTGAAACCAAATCTTCATGTTTTCGGTGGATTTCATTTGAGCAGAAATTAACAGCTTTTTTGATTCCACTTGTTAAAGTTTAGTTTGCATTAATTGTAGTAAAGTAAATATAACATACAATTTATTTCCTTAACTGATTTTAGCTGCGCAGTTCATAGCTTCTGTTTCCACTTTCAATGATTCACTCTGTCCTTTAGACCTCTCTAGAGATCTAATATAAACTTTCAAAGCGGGATCATAAGCAAAGAACTTTAAGTATTGCTCATAAATGACAAGTGCTAAGTTTCTGCCACTGATAACTGGCCCATTCCCATCTAATCAGATTCTTCTTATGAATATTCTTTGAGATTTGTGTTAAATTTTGTAAGATAAATGGTCGTGATTGAGATGCATCTGTGGCCTCTTTGCAGAATGGAGTTCACTGGCCTGAATAGGTGATGAACTCACAGTCACATGTTCTGAGAAGTTCAATATATTTACACAATCAGATAAAAAAAATATATTAACAGGGGCACTTTCTTGACTAAAATTTATAAATCAATTTGATATAATGAAGAATCTGGGATAAGGGGCTTCAGTTTCTATGGCATCAGTGTTTCTCAGACTGGGTTGGTGAGACCAGTGAAAGGAAACCAAATGAAAGATTTTAAGACCAGATGGTGCACAAAACCATTAGCTACGCAGAACTCTAAAGGAACCAGATCCTCGGAAAAAATATACACGTTGCAGGGAGAGGTACTGTAGCATTTATCGCCTTGTAGACAATCCTATGGAAGTTGAGTTCAGTGGCTCTCATAACAATAAAAGTAAGTACTCTTTGTTAGCTATTCAGATTGTTAGAACACACTTTCTTTATTTTGTGATGAATCAATCACTAACAATTCCTTGAGCTCAGTTCTCAGAGGAAAGAAGAGAGAGAAAGAGCATTGCATGTTTTTATTTTCTATCCAATCTTGAAAGGAGAATTTTGGTAAGTTAAGTGCACTGATCATACTTTGGGGTCATTTTTAGTGTGTCTAGAAAGAAATAAATATGCATGGATAGTTCCTAGTAGTTTATTATAGTAGTTTTTTGAGCCATGAATCCCCGTGGCACTCCAGTGAATCTCATAGACTTCCAACATTTTTTTACATATAAAATAATATACATAGGATGACAAAGGAACACAATTTATTGAAATGTAATTAGCATATTAAAATTAATAAATTCCATAATTTCAAAATAGTGGTGTGTATACATGATGTTTTTTGATATATTCAAGTAACTTGAACATGAAAACTTCTGATTTCTATCGGTAACAAAGTTACTTAGAACTCTTTGCACTACTGCGATTTAATACCAGATGGAATGCCAAAGGAAATGTTAAATTTTAAAGGACAGTAAAAATACTTTTTAAAATTTCATTCAAGTTCATGAGTCCCCAAAAGACTAGCCCAAAATCCCTTAAGATTCAGCGGATCCCAGTTTAAGAACACCTGAGCTAAGATTAGGCTAGAGCTTCACTCTACCATGGAACAAATAGTTTTAAGATTCTTATTAACATCAAGAAAAGTTGTTTATCATAAAAATTCCAGCTAAAGTTCAAAAACAAAACAAAACAAAAGTCCTGTCTATATTCACCAGTAGTCAGCCAGCAACCATAGCCTGGCTTAGTCTCAAGAGGTGAAAGGTTGTATGCATAAGACTTCAAAAAGGATTTTGGAAAACCTGTTCTATTAAGCTTAGGATGCTTCCATTTTTGATTAGGTTTAAAATCAAGTGAAGAAAATGGGTAGCCATATTAGGTGAGCAAGATACAATCTGTGCTAAATCATATATTCTTTTTCTACTGGTTCTTGAAGTGGAATTTCTTCTCTGGTTGATTTTCTGTGGAAGTTTAACTACGCCAATTACAAAGGAAAGGGCAAATTACTTAAATATTCAGCTCCTCAGCTTTCTCTTGTGTAAAATAAATGGGTTAAGCTAAATGATCTTTTAGATGGACTTTAGTGGAAAGAAAATCAGTTTTGAGCTTAAACATTAATTAATATGCCTATTGTAATGTTACTAAATAAATGTGATTTTAAAAAGTTGAGACCTGTTTCATTATAAAGTTGTTAATGAGGATCAAATAAGATAACATAATATTTCTCTAAGGCATACCTTAGGCACTAAATAAAAGACTTCCCAGGTGGCACAGTGGTAAAGAATCTGTCTGCCAATGCAGGAGATGCAAGAGATGCCGGTTTGATTCCTGGGTTCAGGAAGACCCCTGGAGAAAGAAATGGCAACCCACTCCAGTATTCTTGCCTGGGATGTTCAATGGACTGAGGAGCCTGGTGGGCTACAGTCCACGGGGTCACAGTCAGACAAGATTGAGCGACTTTCCCTCATTTAGGTTTCTTAGTTGGATGGTAAGCATATGAAACCCACAAATAGATGGGGCCCGTTAAATCAGGTTGTCTTCATTGACCACTATATCCAATCTAAAAAGAAATTCACTGTTGAAACCCAACGTCAATCATGTCATAACTGGACTGAAAAGATACTTTTCTCTGTTAGAAACAAAAATGTCAATGTCATGCTATCATTGTGATTTCTGAATTGTGTTGGTAAACATCCAGTAACCAGGGCACTAGATACCAATCATTAGATTAAGAATATGGAATGCTCATTAAGAAGCCACTTCTATCAGAGATGGCTATTGACTGCTTCTTGAAGTATCCTCTGTGTTTCTACAGTATTGACACAGAACCAATATGGTATAACCTGGTAATTACAAGGCATGCTGCAGACACATAATTAACCAAATAATCCAGTAGCCAAATGTAATCCACTGAAGAACTTGCCTCCTTAAAGCCTTTGAACACAAGCATGGAATGTTATCATCTCTCATTTTCCAGATTCATAACAAATAAATAAATGTATCTCATTATTTGAATATTAATGACATTTCTCAATTTGCTCTTTTTCAAAATTGTACAGCTTTTCTTCCAACTAGAGTATACTATTTTTACTGTACAAATTAACTCTGTACATATTAGATAGAAGCTGTGTGTGTGTGTGTGTGTGTGTGTGTGTGTGCCCAGTTGTGTCTGACTGTTTTATGACCCCATGGACTATTGCCCACCAGGCTTCTCTGTCCATGAAATTTTCTAGACAAGAATACTGGCGTGGGTGGTCATTTTCTTCTCCAGGGGATCTTTCTGACCCAGGGATGGAAACTGCATCTCTTGCATCTCTTGCATTGGCAGGCAGATTCTTTACCGCTGCACACCATGCAAGCTCTCTAGCAACCCAGATGCCTATTTTATTACACTGCGTTAATGTATTCTTGAGTCTATGTTAGCAGGCTTAATTTTCATATGTTCTAGTTAATTTCCTACACAGTACAAGTCAGGAAACAAAGCACTTGAGTCATCAGAGGCAGAAAGAGAGATGAGATATATCATGGTGAAACTAATATCTGTTCCTCAATAATTGTAGCCTGAAGCTTTGGCTTTATTATCAGCTAGATATTAGCATCATTTTCACAAGGTACAGAAGATTTGCTTGGCTTAATTCTTCCAGTGATTCAATAAATATTTGCAGAAGATCTCAAAAGTCTGACACTATTTCAATTGCTGGCCATATAAATAAATATTCTATTTGTCATATTTTAAAGAGGGAAGAATGGAAAAGTGATTTTAGCATGGACACATTTCTTTTTAGTGGCATATTATTGCATTAGTAGAGAACCAACCTTAAGAAGGGCATTTAGAAATGATGCAATTGCTTTCCTACATTTGACACGCTTTATAAATTTTTTTCTCTATACCTTTGCATTTGTAATGAGGGGAAAAATAAAAAATGTGGCTTTTGTACATCTGGGGAAGAACTTTCAGTGGGAGGAAAACCACTGATGAAGGGAAGACGGGAAGAGCCAGTCCTTAGCTTCATATGGGTGTGGAGCAGAGCAGACTCCTGCAGGAGTGATGTGAATAAAGTCAGTCATAGGCTTCGTAGGTGACACCTGCCTTTTCTGATCATTCTTGGTACCAGAGGCTTAGACTACTTTGTCAATCATGCTTTAATAATACTGGAAAGAGTTCTTCAATCCAGGGCTATGGTCTTAGCAAAAAAAGCTTTCCTTGGGAATGATTAAAGCAAGATACTAGAACCACATGCAGTTTATTAAATGATTAACTGAATCTGAATATGGGTACCCATCAAAATATGGGTAACGCATAAAGTAATTCTGATTAATCTTTGGTCTTTCTCACTTGGAAATTCTGTGATCCTTTGTGTATCACAACCAGCCAGGGTCCAATTCTCTCCTCAGCACACGCCACTTTGTTTTCTTTGTCATACTCTCTGGTGTGTGTGCACTGCCCATGTCCCAAACTGTCTACTTTTTAAAGATTGATATTACTGCAAACTGCAAAGGAATTTTGATTTATACTAGTTGCTAATATTCAAAGTTCAATAAAAGACAGGCCTATTTTTTGTTTGCATGAGGCTAGCTAATCCCGTTACTAGCTACTGCACTGATCTGTGTAACTCAATAACGTAGGCACATAATTCTTCTTCGATGGGCTGGCTTCCGATGAATTCATGATACAATTGCCTGTTTCTTTAACTGAGAAATGTGCTATGGTCATAGCTCCCCAAGTTTGTTTCTGCAATTGAGATTTGAGTTGTGCTGGGGTGGTAAGAGAGAGTTTATAGTTCACTCGAGTTTGGGGGCTGAAGAAAATTAGTGCTCAGTTTTCATCCTGATCAAGTCACCACATAGCATTTTTGACTCTATGATACTTTCTGGATTCCAGCAGCAAATATTAATATCTCTACTGGCTAGGAGTTTTCTCTTTAACTGTTTCACTCTCACTTGTCTCCAGTTTTTAGTACTAAACATTCATTTTGTCTAAATAAAACAGTAATGAATGCATTTACCAGTTATTTAAAAATAAATACATTAATTAAAACACTATCTCAAGATAAAGCATGAACCCCTATTACTGTGCGAATAAATATGCTATTCCTCCTTTTATTAAAAAAAAACCTTTTTTGCTACATAAATACAGGGATCTATGGATAGACAAATAAATAGATGGGCATAGTAAACATTTCATTTTATCTTCCTCTTAAACCTAGATAATTATTTTGATTTGCTAGCAAAATTAAAAAAAAAAATTCTAACAAGTAAATATGAATAAGGCTGAATCATTTTCAATAAAACAGCATTTTTCTGATTCAGAAACTGGACAACAGATTCTACAAAGGCTTACTGACAAATTCTATTGTCACTTTAATTCAATTTCCATTAAGTACCATGGTGCTAAGCCTTGTGTGATGCCAATTACTCATTATCATAGGAAGACTTGCTATTTTATATTATGTGACATATAGGATTTGCTCAAAATGGAGTAATAGACACTATTTTGTGAGATAATTTGTAATACGTTATTCACCAGGATTAGAAGATAAACATTTTTTTTTGATATACTAAATCTTTATTGCTATAAATATAAACTTTAGGCTCATTGCAACTTTTTCAATAAAAATCTTCAAAATTTTATGCTTAAATAATAACTGAAAGAGAGTAACTTGCTTCCTGCTTTTGTAGAATTCATTCAGAGCGTATTTCAGGATGCTAACTTTCTCTAAGAATTGCATTTTGTGTTACTATTCCCTTCAGAGTTCACTAACTTTAGACAAACGCTATTTACTATATAAACTGCCTTTTATGTCTCAAAATGTCTATACTCTGAGCACACTGAAAAGGCTACTTCCTCTTCTGATGCATCATGCTAAAGTCTGCCGGACGACAGTGAGGAGGTCAAAAGGACCTCTGAGCCCCAGGATGCTTCAGTTAACAAGACAAGATAAATATTTGAGGAGCTTTAAAGGTTCATTTCTCATAAAGATTTAGATACCATCATATGTTAGATAATGGCTTCATTTTCATAATCATCTGAAATTCCCTTCAAATTAAATATATATATTACACGTAGATATTTCTTCCTTGACATAGCCTCCCAATGAAACAATTACTTTGGTGAATTTAATGGCCTTCTTCCTAAGTGATAGAGCTGTGCAATGTTCGCCATCCTGCTATTAAAATATTCTAATTAAATCAGTCACCCTGGTCCCATCTGTTACAGACTGACCTCACGTGGAGAAGCTGCTGGAATGTCTCCAGGGCCGTCCATGTACTTAGTTCCTCGCACGGCTCATTGGATGTCACAGGCATGAGGACCTTGTTCTTGGCTTGAAGTGAAGCTCAGGCTCTGGGTATACAATAAACCACCGTGAATGTTACCGAAGATTAGATCAGCGCTTTTCTTAAACCATCAGAATGCTTGCATAGTAGGAACGGTTCTGGCCCATGACACCGTTTAGTAATCTCCTCTTCATCATGGTCTGGGAGAGAGACTCAAGGACCAACTCTGGACATACTCCCAGTTCTAAGAGTGAGATGACGGTCCCAGGAACCCAGGCCAGTAGGAGCTCTGGAGAACTGCAGAGGCCACCCCAAGGCTGGGCCCAACTAGGATGGATACCAAAGCCAGGGCTGAAGCCGGACTTATAAGTGCAGACCTCTCTTCTCCAAAAGGTCATGGCATATTCAATTACCATTTTCCAGCAAAGGTGACTATTTTTTATTTTAATTTAAATGTCTTAGATATTAACAATGGTTTGACAGGGACTGGAGGTTGGGAGGTGAAGATTAATTTGTACAACTTCACATATATTACTTTCCTGCTAAACGATGATACTAACAAATATCCTGGTATGTTAATCAGCGGTAACTGGTTAACAAAATGTAGGATTTCATGAGTGATAGATGAGAAAACTACATTTTTCTTTGCATTTGTCACTGCTATTTTTCAGCTTTATTTGATTCATGAGATGTCAGATGACTTTTATGAGGAAAAAATTCTTAGTTTTAATACCATGTTTTAATAATTAAGTGAGTTAGTCTAGCTGATACCACTGTTCCCTGAAATGTACAGCTACACATGATTACTTGTGACAAAGCTTCATTACAGAGCTGGCGAATCTGTTTCTATCTCAGATCCTTTTTGGAATTAAGGAGGTCGTGAAGTGAAAACAAACAGACACATACATTATTTATTCAAGCTGCTATGCATATAGCTTATCTATGTGGATGTGATACACACGCATATATACACATATGGACACGTACTTCTTTCTCTCTTAGCCTATTCTTTTTTCAATTTTTCAAGTCTTAATTTTTTAAATGTTATTTTTATCAAAACTATTCCTTCAAAAAAAGAATCAGCTGGTTTCATCAGTTTTAAAAATAAATAAAATGCAGTCCTTTTCAGAGGAAACCATTTAGCTCTTGAATCTGGTTCACTGAGAATTCACCTCTTTTTATACAAATCACTTTGTTCGTATCTATTAAACTTCTGCTATGGTTTTTCTACTTGGCTCTTTTTTCTCTCCTTGTCTTCTCTCACACATATGTACCTTCCTCAGCTGTCTTTTCTCCTGATAAGGTTACATTTCACTTTGGGTCTGAGCAATACTCAGTTTTGATGTCTGAGATGCTCTGCATTTTACCCAAAGCTCATGTCAAGGGGACGTAGTCCATTCTCTTTCCCAGGCTTACACAGCTACCTTTCCAAAGGTTCTCTTGCTCCAAATCTCTACCATCTTCTCTCCAGTGCTCACTCACAGCCCACCTTGCTTTTTATTTTCCTAAGAAAATCGATGTAAGTAGGAGAGAGAACTTCTGCCAACTCTCAGATATGACACATGGACTCCACGCCTCCACCTCGTCTCCTGTGAAAACAGATGTGCCTCGTGGGTTCCTAACTACTGCCTGCCTTTCCGCCTGCCTGACAGATCCTTCTGGCCCCAGCTTGACAATTGTTGTAGCTCTCCTCCCTTCCCTGCATTTCTTCTGAATCAGTATTATCATCAAAATAGTTTTATACCATTTATAAAATAAAAATCCCCCTCTTACTTTTAATACCAGTTCCCATATTTCTTCTGCAATTTTCCTCTTACTCCCGTTAGCAACCCATGAGGTAAGTCTACACTGAGCATTGTCTGGACAGACTCACACTCTTCAGTTGAACTCTGCACATTTTCTCTTGAATCAACCCTCCTCAATTAGGATTTCACGCTCACCATGCTTGCAAATAGATGGCAAATGGATGGGGAAACAATGGATGCAGTGACAGGCTTTATTTTGGGGGGCTCCAAAATAACTGCAGATGGTGACTGCAGCCGTGAAATTAAAAGATGCTTACTCCTTGGAAGAAAAGCTGTGACCAACCTAGACAGCATATTAAAAGACAGAGACATCACTTTACCAACAAAGGTCCATCTAGTCAAAGCCATGGTTTTTCCAGTAGTCATGTGTGGATGTGACAGTTGGACTATAAAGAAAGCTAAACCCTGAAGAATTGATGCTTTTGAAATGTGGTGTTGGAGAAGACTTTTGAGAATCCCTTGGACTGCAAGGAGATCCAACCAGTCCATCCAAAATCAGTCCTGAATATTCATTGGAAGGTCTGATGCTGAAGCTGAAACTCCAGTACTTTGGTCACCTTAGGGGAAGAACTGACTCATTGGAAAAGACCCTGATGCTGGGAGAGATTGAAGGCAGGAGGAGAAGGGGATGGCAGAGGATGAGATGGTTGGATGGCATCACTGATGCAATGGCATGCGTTTGACAAGGCTCTGGGAGTTGGTGATGGATAGGGAAGCCCGGCATGCTGCAATCCATGGGGTCGCAAAGAGTCAGACATGACTGAGTGACTGAGCTGAACTGATGCTTGCAAGCCATTAACAAGAAGACTAGTTTCTGTTCTCTGTCTGACTTCAATATCAACATTGAATGTAATCTCACCCTGAAACATTTTCTTCACTTGGATTCCAGGAGACACCTGGAAAAACTAGCTTGTATTTTTTTTTTTTTTCCTCATTCTGCTTTAATAAACTTAAACCTCTGACCTGTAAATGCTGGTAAGCCCAGGGACATCTTCTATTGCCACTCAAACTCCTCATGAAGTCACCTAATCACAAGCTTCACATATATATCTCCAGCCTGATTCCTTCATCTGAATCTCAGAGTGTTAGATTTAACGTCTTCATCAACATTTCTACATAGAGGTCTAATATATATTTCAAGCTCACCATGTTTAAAACAACCCGTCCCCCCAAAAAAAATGAGAAAAGGAAGGAAAGGTCGACCACCTTGTTTCTGCCACCAACACGTTTTGAGTAGAGAAATGGCATCATCTGTCATTTTAACTTGATCAGTCTGAGAACAACAGGAAAAAAGGAAAAGGAGGGTGGGTCTATCCATTTGCAGGGTTTGTGATAAGTTGCAGATGAGGGAAGAAAGGGGCTGTGGCTTGGGTGGTAGCAGCAAAGGTATCAGATGATGGGGGCCAAACTCTCTAGAAAGGAGATGGGCTCTGATGCAGACGCCAGCTGACATGAAGACGGGGATGCAGCCATCGCTGACAAACTCTGTTGGAAAGATGGAATTCTTTGCTGGGTTTTGATGGTCTGGCCTCAAAATCTAAAGAAAAGAACCCAACGGGTCAAATCTACTTAGGCTCACCATCATACTAAAGTGTTGTTTACGGGTTCAGAAGGAGAGAAAAGCTTCCTTACTGTGGGGTTGGGCTCTCCAGCTGGTGCAGTGGTAAAGAATTCACCTGCCAATGCAGGAGACACAAGAGATGCGGGTTGGATCCCTGAGTCGGGGAGATTGCCTAGAGAAGGAAATTTCAACCCATTCCAGTATTCTTGCCTGGAGAATCCCATGGACAGAGGAGCCTGGAGGGTTGCAGTCCATGGGGTGGCAAAGAGTGGGACACTACTGAGTGACCGAGCACACTCACAGGCCCTGTGGGATTAAAGACCAAAGAAGCCAGAGACCAATGCTACTGGGAAAAACATGAACGCTTCTCAGGGCATTCCTGAGCACTGTGATTGGTTTCTGTCACAGAATGGTGATTCCAGGGTCGTCAGAGACAAACAGAGATAGCTTTTGACGACATGGAACAACAGCCTGGCTCCAAATAGGAAAAGGAGTACGTCAAGGCTGTATATTGTCACCCTGCTTATTTAACTTCTATGCAGAGTACATCATGAGAAACGCTGGGCTGGAAGAAGAACAAGCTGGACTCAAGATTGCCAGGAAGAAATATCAATAACCTCAGATATGCAGAGGATACCACCCTTATGGCAGAAAGTGAAGAGGAGCTAAAAAGCCTCTTGATGAAAGTGAAAGAGGAGAGTGAAAATGTGGGCTTAAAGGTCAACATTCAGAAAACTAAGATCATGGCATCTGGTCCCATCACTTCATGGGAAATAGATGGGGAAACAGTGGAAACAGTGTCAGACTTAATTTTGGGGGGCTCCAAAATCACTGCAGATGGTGACTGCAGCCACGTAATTAAAAGACGCTTACTCTTTGGAAGGAAAGTTATGACCAACCTAGATAGCACATTAAAAAGCAGAGACATTACTTTGCCAACAAAGGTCCATCTAATCAAGTTTTTCCAGTGGTCATGTGTGGATGTGAGAGTTGGACTGTGAAGAAAGCTGAGTGCCGAAGAATTGATGCTTTTGAACCGTGGTGTTGGAGAAGACTCTTGAGAGTCCCTTGGACTGCAAGGAGATCCAACCAGTCCATCCTAAAGGAGACCAGTCCTGGGTGTTCATTGGAAGGACTGGTGCTGAAGCTGAAACTCCAATACTTCAGCCACCTCAAGCAAAGAATTGGCTCATCTGGAAAAGACCCTGATGCTGGGAGGGATTGGGGGCAGTAGGAAAAGGGGATGACAGAGGATGAGATGGCTGAATGGCATTGCTAACTCAATGCACATGAGTTTGGGTGAACTCCAGGAGTTGGTGATGGACAGGGAGGCCTGGTGTGCTGGGATTCATGGGGTCGCAAAGAGTCAGACACGACTGAGAGACTGAACTGAACTGAACTGAACCCTGAAGAACCATATGCTTAAGGAGAAGATTTAAGCTCTGTATTATGTAGGACTTCATGAGTGAAGAAGCAGGATGTGTATCAAGCAAAGGAGCCGTGAGACTGGTCAATGCAACAAGGTGGGTAGATGCACATGTATTTCTTCCATGAAAAACATTGTCCTGGGGAGATGCATAGGCATCATTAATATAGAGGCAAGAATTATAAAGATCCTGCTGGAAATAAGGTTTCCATCCCTTTGGAGCAGAAGGCCAGTGGAAGTTTAACTAGCCAGAAACTTTTGGTACTGGGACTATAACTGCTATCCTTCTGTAGAGGATTCTGGGCGCTCCTTTGATCTTGCAATTTATTTTCACTCTGTTGATCCTACAGCAGTGTAAGTGTTAGAATACTTTATCGTCTTCATCCATATGGTGGTGTGTATAGACAGTGACCTGCTTTGCCTGAGATTAGACTGAAGGAAGCGGTGAAGCAGACGATCATGAAGACCTGAAAGAAAAATTAGAAAACTCTAGGAGGAAAAAAAACCATGAATGAACGGAGAAAGTGTCTAACATTACACTGAAGGAATGCTTCTGCATTTCTGTTGTAGAATCCTTCAACCCCAGTGAGCACTTCTTTCTAAGTGAACATTCTGAATTATAGTATTATAAACCTTTCATATGTATGACTGTCAACTGAAGCTTTAAACGCATTACACAGTCTGTCAAAATGGTCTTTGTCCACATAGAGGAACTAAAGATTTTGATTCCTGTTCCTGACTACCTGTATTATTGTTACTAAGAAACCAAGATGGTTACATAACTTCAACACACCATTCCATAACACATACACAATACTAAATAAAACCTGTCTTTACAGATTTTTGGGAGGAAATATTTTTCCTCAGTGTTATTTGTAAACTCAAGCCTTGAATTTGTAATTGCAGCGATTATTTATAATTGGCAGTATTTCTTCCACCAAAAAAGAATTAAAATGGCACTCATTCTAAATGTGCATTAATGAAACCACAATTTAAAATAAAAATCCTATCAGTGTCTTCCAAGAGCCTGCAAGAACATGTTACTTTTCTAGTGTTAAATTATATAATCTCCATGCTAAAAATTCTGTTAATTAGATGCACTCAGTTGCTTCAGTCATGTCTGACTCTTTGCTACCCTGTGGACTGTAGCTCACCAAGCTCCTCTGCCCACAGTGATTCTCCAGGCAAGAAGACTGGAGTGGGTTGCCATGCTCTCCTTCAGAGGATCTTATTGACCCAGGGATTGAGTTTTCATCTCTTATGTCTCCTACATTGGTAGGCAGGTTCTTTACCACTAGCACCACCTGGGAAGACAATTTAATTGGATGATCATTTAATAATAATAGTTGTTACTATTTGTGCCAAATTTCCAAGCTCTGCTTTAAGGGTTGTGCAGGTCAAAAATAAGACACGGCTTTTACACTGAAGTTCTTTATTATACAATAGTATCAATTTCCATATGATCATTTTGAACAAGCCAGAGAAAATTTCACAGCGAAAATATGGTTCTAGAAGCAGAATGAGAGGTGAGAGGAAGGAATGGTCACTACCGCCTGGAGACTGGAGATGAAACTTTCTATGAAGGATGGAACTTGTCTCAGACTTTGAGGAATAGCTAAGACTTGGAGGGTTCCAGAGATAGGAAGATGCTTTCCAAGTCAAACTGCAGAGTGTCTGAGTAACATCTCATACAAGAACATCACAGACATTTGGGAATTTACGGCTGAAGTAAAAGAGTATTGAAATGCGTTCATTTTCGACAGGGTTCTAAAGTGTGTCTAGGGGCAGCGGATGCCTTGTGTTGCTTAACAGTGCAAAGAGGCCCTTCTCTAGACAGACTTTCAAATCAGACTCCAGGCGAGTCAAAGCAGTATGGTAGCCCCTTAGAACAATAAAACCAGCGCTATTATAGCATCCTGCAATTCCGCTCTGGCCATATATTTGGAGAAAACCGTAATTCAATAAGATCCATGCATCCCGATGTTCCCTGCAGCGTTGCTTACAGTAGCCAAGACATAGACGCAGCCTGAATGTCCATTAATAGATGAATGGATAAAGAAGATGTGGCGCACACACACACACACACACACACACACACACATGTATGTACATATATATGTATATATATATATGTGTGTGTGTGTGTATATATATATATAAAATGGGCTATTACTCAGCCACAAAAAAAGAATGAAATAATATCACTGGAAGCAACATGGATAGACCTAGAGATGATCATACTAGTGAAATAAGCCAGACAGAGAAAGACAAATATCATATGATACCACTTATATGTAGAATATAAAATTTGATACAAACAAATTTTGTTACAAAACAGTAGCAGATTCACAGACATAGAAGACAAACTGAAGGGAGAAGGAGAAGGGATAAATTAGGAGTTTAGGATTAATAACTGTGTGTAAAAAAGATAACCACAAGGATCTGCTCTATAGCATAAAGAATTATACTCAATATTCTGTAATAAACTGTAAGGGAAAGGAATCTGAAAAAGAATATATATATATATAATGTATGTATGTATGTGTGTGTGTGTATATCACTTTGTTATACACCTAAAACTAGCACACCTTTGCTATACTTCACTAAAATAAAAGGCAAGCACCCTTGTTTGCAACCATGTGAGAGATTCTGCAGGAGGGGACCCAGCTAAGCTGTGTCCAGAACTCTGACCTTTGGAAACTGTGAGAGATTATAGATGTGCCATTTTATGCCACACATTTTGCAGTCATTTGTTCCACAGCAATCATAGATTAATAACAAAACACGTTAATTTAAGATGATAGACAAATGATGATAACATTGTGCTCTGCAGAGGAAGGCATCACCCAAGTATTCAGTTGGCGTGATATTCTTCTAAGCGTAGAAGAATTGGAGGAAAGTCATGTGATGTAAAGCTTGTGGAAGTATTTAAACTTGGAATGTTAAGTCTCTATTAGAATCCATGGGAATTAAGACATTACTATTCCTGCTGCTGCTGCTGGTAGTCTATTGAGAATCTTTTTCACTGCTAGACACACTTCTAAGCACCTAATGCGTATTGACTCAGGTAAAATGTATAACTACCTTATGTGACGTTTCTTCATCATCCCATTTTGCAGATGGTGAATAATAACTGGGCAAAACTAATTGGTAGAAGATCCAGGCAATATGATCCTGAAACCAATGTTCATAGAGAAAAGATGTTCTTAACACACTCAAGAATAGAGACAGAGACACTCCACCTGAGGCCAGATGGTGACTGACATCAGGGTTTAAAGGTAAAAAAAAAACTGTTCGCTACTAATATAAACAAAGTATATTGAGGCATATCTGAATCCAACTCTAAAAACCCAAGGATGTCATAGTGACTTTGGTCTTAAAGGGACAGTTTGGTTACTAATTTATAAGTAATGATAACAACAAAATCTGTTTAATATTTAAGACTTTCTTTTTAGGTTGAAATCTAACTGTAGAGATATATAGAAGATGCTCTGAATAGAATTTATATGACTTATGAGAAAAAAATAAAATAGCATATGCTTCATAAATGTATGTTTTGTGCCAGAATAGATTCCCAAATGGTTTTATGGTTTGAGATGGCAAAAGCTAGGAAGGATAGAGAGTAGATTAATAGCGTCATGGTTGCATAATTGCAGCATAACTTTTATCCTAAAGACAAGTGTACCATAACAATAATAAAAGTTTTAGAAGTGATGGGACACTTATACCTTCAGTGAACCATATAAGCAGTTTATAATATATCTGAAAGAGGCCACATTTCTATATCTCATCATGAGCAAGCCACTGTTGTCTGCTGTAGACTTTGCAAACATTTTGTTTATTGGACTTCACTATTCATGTATCTATTCATTTTGTAATAATTATTCATTATTTTATGCTCATGAGAGAGATTTTTTTAAAGTAAGTACACATACAGGGTCAGATCATCCAGAAGCAAAACAGCAATGTTGTGTTCTTGTTTGCATGGGCATCTCTGGTGATTTTGCTGGTAAAGAATCCACTTGTAATGCAGGAGATGCAGGTTCAATCCCTCGGTCGAGAAGATCCCCTGGAGAAGGAAATGGCAACCCACTCCAATATTGTTGCCTGGAAAATTCCATGGACAGAGTAGCCTGGTGGGCTACAGTCCGTGGGGTCACAAGAGTAAAACATGACTGAGCGACTAAACCACCACTGCCACTTTATCCAGGGACTAAAACGCAAACCATATCACAATCATTAGATATGGGAAAGTGGGAATTAGAGGGATGGAGAATGGTGAAGATTGCTAAGGGGAAATAGTGATGGAATTTATACAGAAAAAGACAATGAATTTGGTTTCGTGAAACTCAGATCCTAGAAGCTCTACCCATATTTAAAGGTAAAAACCACACAAAAATTCTACTAAGTAATTCTACTTAGTAACTCTACTAAGTAATCAGTAATTCTACTGATTTGTTGAAATCTGAGTTCTAGTTGCTGTTCAGTGGCTAAGTCCTGTCCTGGTCTTTTCGACCCCATGGACTGCAGCCCACCAGGCTTCCTTGTTCTTCACTATCATCTCCCGGAGTTCCCTCAGACTCATGTCCATTGAGTTGGTGATGCCACTTAGAAGGGAACATTTCCCTGATAATTCATAATTATAAATCAGTCCTCAAAGGGTTTGGATGTACATATTCATGTAACCTGTATATTCCCCAGATCTCCAAGAAAAGTGTTTAATTCATAGTGGACACAGATTGATGATTTTCAATTCTGGTTTTGGAGAAGACTCTTGAGAGTTCCTTGTACTGCAAGGAGGTTAAACCAGTCCATCCTAAAGGAAATCAACTCTGAATATTCATTGGAAGGACTGATGCTGAAGCTGAAACTCCAATACTTTGGCCATCTGATGGGACAGGCTGACTCATAAATAAGGCCTTGATACTAGGAAAGATTGAGCGCAAAAGGAGAAGGGCGGCAGAGGATGAGATGGTTGGATGGCATCACTAACTCAGTGGACATGAATGGAGCAAACTCCAGGAGATGGAGAAGCACAGAGGAGCCTGGTGTGCTGCAGTTCATGGGGTCGCAAAAAATTGGACGCCAATTAGCAACTGAAAACAACAGATTGTTATTATCCTCAGGCATTTTCAGAAGTAAAAGCAAGCTTTCAAGAAAAATAAACAAATTTCAACCTAGATCTCAAAGATGTTTACAAATAAAGCAGGAAAACACTGGGTTTCACAGCCTCAGATTATAAAATGCCCAGGCAGCTTGGTACCATGGATAAGAGTTGGCACACAGGACACAGAGACTTCAGATTTTGGAGTTATCACGCACAGAATATAGAATAAATATGTTAATATACATTTAAGAGAACAATTATGCAACATTAAGAGATAAACCAGTAGGTTTTAAAGGTAATGGGCTTCCCTCACAGCTCAGTTGGTATAGAATCTGCCTGCAATGCAGGAGACCTGGGTTCAATTCCTGGGTCGGGAAGATCTGCTGGAGAAGGGATATATCCATTCCAATATTCTTGGGCTTCCCTTGTGGCTCAGCTGTTAAAGAATCTGCCTGCAATGTGGGAGACGTGGGTTTGATCCCTGGGTTGGGAAGATCCCCTGGAGAAGTGAAAGGCTACCCACTCCAGTATTCTGGCCTAGAGAATTCCATGGACTGTATAGTCCATGGGATTGCAAAGAGTAAGACATGACTAGGAGACTTTCATTTCACTTCACTTTAAAAATGATGGAGAGAATACTTAGAAACAAAAACTACAACTGAAGAATTGAAACTCAGTGGATTACACATAGATGAAGAGAGACCCTCATAGCTCTCAGAACACAGTCCAGAGAGGAAAAGACATTGAACTGTGAAAGAAAGGCTAAAAATTGTGTTTAGAAAATAGAAATATTTTGTTGCTGTAGCTGTTCAGTCACTTAGTCATGTCCAACTCTTTGCAACCCATGGACTGCAGCACACCAGGCTTCCCTGTCCTTCACCATCTCCCAGAGTTTGCTCAGATTCCTGGTAATTGAGTAATATATATTTAATTAGTTTTCCAAAAGGAAGGAAGGGGAAACAAATTTAAAAAGAAGCACTATTTGAAGAAGCAATGTCTGAAAATTTTACAGCCAAAAGACAGTAAACTTCAGATCCAGGAAACATGGAAAGCACAGGTAAAAAGTAATCCACATCTATACGTTTCACACTGAAACGAAAGAATATCAAAGAAAGAATAAATTAAAAACATTCACAGAGGAAAGAGAAATTACCTCCAACGAGTCATTAGGCTAACCATCGACTAAGTGACAGCATCCATGAAAAGAAGCCCAACAACAGTGAGAAAATAATGGCAATGGTCTAAGAGAAAATAGAAATTGAAACTCAAGATTTCAATCAAGAATGTGGCGGGTTCATGTCAATGTATGGCAAAACCAATACGGTATTGTAAAGTAAAATAAAGTAAAATTAAAATTAAAAAAAAAAAAGAATGAAATTTAAGTATTTTTGATATTTGAAACTTAAAAGTGTTTGTCACCAATATGCTTTCACTAAAATAAATTGTGAAAGACGTATTTCAGGAATAAGGAAAATGGTTTTAGAATGCAGACTTGACACACACCAAAGTGCTGGTTAAAAATGTGATTTAACTGCTCTGGTAAAATATATGAACATTAGTTCTATAAAACTATAGTATGTGATGTCTAGTTTGAGAGATCAGAATAAAGCAGAACTGGAGAGGAATACTTGAAGCTAAGTGGTAAATTTCTCAATTAAACTAGGGGAATAAACAAAAGTCTTTAGGAAACAGGAGTGAAGGGTGTGCAAATGAGCTTAGGGGCCCCGGAGACAGAGTTGATCAAAGAATGTCTTTGGATTTGTAGTCTGAGGGAAGAAGCAATCCCTGAAGGCTGGACCTAACATAAGGAAATGTAAATTCTTGGCAAAGCAATATAAACACCCAAGTCAAAATGCCTTTACACTTGGAAGTCCATATGGTCTTTTATGTGTTACCAAGATGCATGAAGGTTAACAAGTGAAGGAAACTCTCTACATAATCATGAAGAATAGAAGTTCTTTACATCCTGGGGCTGACTTGATGCTCTCATCTCATTAACATAGCATTCTTACTCCATGGTTTGTCTGGTCTCATTAAAGGTAAAAGGAGCTGTAACCTTCACGCCACAGTGCAAGAGTTTATGTTCAAATGTATTTATTTAAAGAAGTCAGAAGGGAGGAGACTATTATTACTCAGCTTAATTTCACTTTGAAAAGAAAGCTCTAGCCTTAGATGCTAATGTGTTCAGTTTCCTAAACAAGTTCCCTTTGAGCAGTAAAAGCATTTCTTTGCCAAAATCTTCTTCCATTTTTTTCTCTCTCAAACGAATAGAAAAAAATGTTGACTTTCCTGTTAATTCATACTGTATCAATTAGTCATAAAAGCTTTTTGCAGATAATTTTTATTTTCCCAGATACGTTTAAGTCTGAAACCATTGTGTAATTTATTTAACTTCTGTAAAGATGAATCTGCAGTGTGCATTTATATTTGGGAAGAGGACTAAGAATAATAAATAGACTTGGTCATCTTGTTTACATCTATGTGAAATTTCTCTAGATTTTGGCATTCAGTCTTGGTAGTCTTAGCCATAGAGACTGTAGATTTGTGTAATTCCTTATACCTTTTTACTTCCCTGGTGGCTCAGACAGTTAAGCATCTGTCTACAATGCAGGAAACCTGGGTTTGATCCCTGGATCGGGAAGATCCCCTGGAGAGGGAAATGGCAATCCACTCCAGTACTATTGCCTGGAAAATCCCATGGACAGAGGAGCTTGGTAGGCTACAGTCCATGGGGTTGCAAAGAGTCGGACATGACTGAGCGACTTCACTTCACTTCACTTACACCTTTTTTAACTCCACTTTGTGACACAATCACTATAACTTAGTCTGTGACCATCGTGGTGGGTCCATCAGTCACTGATGCCATTCAAAGAGCTAAAAGCCTTTTTATACTTATGTATCAAGTCAGCATTCTCTGTTAGATAACTTTTTAATTCTTAAACAGCATCATACACAGATTTGCTGCTCTTTTTAAAAAATATGGTTATTTATCTATGTATTTATTTATTTGGCCATTCTTGGTCTTAATTGCTGCATGGGGAATCTTCAGTTTCGGCATATGGACTTTTGGTTGCAGCATGTGGAATCTAGTTCCCTGACCAAGGATTGAACCCACGTCCTCTGCCTTGGGAGTGCAAAGGATTAGCCAACAGACCACCAGGGAAGTGTGATTTTGCTGCTTTTTACTTCCATCTTCACTAGAAGAAATAATACTATTTTCTTCCCTTTTCTATATCATTTTCTAACTTTTATCTTACATTTCTTTTACTGTCCCTGTTCCTTCAGTTCAGTTCAGTTCAGTCGCTCAGTTGTGTCTGACTCTTTGCGACCCCATGAATCGCAGGACGCCAGGCCTCCCTGTCCATCACCAACTCCCGGAGTTCACTCAGATTCACGTCCATTGAGTCAGTGATGCCATCCAGCCATCTCATCCTCTGTTGTCCCCTTCTCCTCCTGCCCCCAATCCCTCCCAGCATCAGAGTCTTTTCCAATGAGTCAACTCTTCGCATGAGGTGGCCAAAAGGTACTGGAGTTTCAGCTTTAGCATCATTCCTTCCAAAGAATCCCAGGACTGATCTCCTTCAGAATGGACTGGTTGGATCTCCTTGCAGTCCAAGGGACTCTCAAGAGTCTTCTCCAACACCACAGTTCAAAAGCATCAATTCTTCGGC
>SJYT01067106.1:0-19851 GCA_006410635.1 Cephalophus harveyi | reverse complement strand
CTGTTTCCCCATCTATTTCCCATGAAGTGATGGGACCAGATGCCATGATCTTCGTTTTCTGAATGTTGAGCTTTAAGCCAACTTTTTCGCTCTCCTCTTTCACTTTCATCAAGAGGCACAAATCTCACCATATATGAAGCTTACACAAACCACTGGATCAACCTTAGGAGGGCAGAAACCAAAAGGAAGAAGGAATTCTACCTTGAAGCCTTGGAAAAGGAGACCTCAAACACAATAAATTAAAATAGAATAATGAAAAGGCAGATAAATACTATGTAAATGAAGGAACAAACTAGAAACACAGAAATCCAAATAAATGAAGAAGAAATAGGCAAACTATCTGAAAAAGAATTCAGAATAGTGATAGTAAAGATGATCAAAAACCTTGAAAACAAAATGGAGAAAATTCTAGAATCAATTAACAAAGACCTAGAATTAAAGAATAAACCTACAGAGATAAACAGCACAATTACTGAAATTAAAAATACTCTAGAAGGAAACAATAGCAGAATATCTGAAGCAGAAGAACAAATCAGTGAGCTGGAAGATAAAATGGTGGAAATAACTACTGAAGAGCAGAATAAAGTAAAAAGAGTGAAAAGAACTGAAGATAGTCTCAGAGACTTCTGGGACAATATCAAGCACACCAGCATTCAAATTATAGGGATCCCAGAAGAAGAAGAGAAAAAGAAAGGGTATGAGAAAATTTTTGAAGAGATTATAGTTGAAAATTTCCCCAACATAGAAAAGGAAATAGTCAGTCAAGTCCAAGAGGCAGAAAGAGTCCTATACAGGATAAACCCAAGGGGAAGCATGCCAAGACACATATTAATCAAACTAACAAAGACTAAACACAATGAAAGAATATTAAAAGCAGCAAGGGAGAAGCAACAAGTAACATAAAAGGGAAATCCAATACACTTAACAGCTAATCTTTCAACCGTAACTGTGCAGGCCGGAAGGAAATGGCAGGATATATTTAAAATACTAAAGGGAAAAATCTACAACCAACATTATGGTACCTGACAAGGATCTCATTCAAAGTTAATGGAGAAATAAAAAGCTTTTCAGACAAGCAAAAGTTAAGAGAATTCAGTACAGCCAGCTTTACAACAAATGTTAAAGGGACGTATATAGTCAAGAAATACAAGAGAAGAAAAAGATCTACAAAATCAACCCCAAACAATTAAGAAAATGGCGAGAGGAGCATATATATCAATAATTACTTAAAATGTAAATGGGTTAAATGCTCCTACCAAAAGACACAGACTAGCTGAATGAAGAAAAAAATAAGACCCATATATATGCTGTCTACAAGAAACCCACTTCAGACCTAAAGACACATAAAGACTGAAAGTGAGAGAATAGAAAAATATATTCCATGCAAATGGGAAGCAAAAAAAATTCTGCAGTAGCAATCCTCATATCAGACAAAATAGACCTTAATATAAAGAAGATTACAAGAGATAAGGAAGGACACTACATGATGATAAAGGGATCAATCCAAGAGGAAGACATAATAATTGTAAATATCTATGCACTCAACATAGGAGCACCTCAATACATAAGACAAACATTAACAGACATAAAAGGAGAAATTGACAGTAACACAATAATAGTAGGAGACTTTAACACCCCACTCACACCAATGGACAGATCATCAAAACAGAAAATTAATAAGGAAACACAAGTGTTAAATGATTCATCAGAATTGATGGATCTCATTGATATCTCCAGGACAACCATCCAAATGCAGAAGAATAAACCTTCTCACATGCACATGGAACATTCTCCAGGATAGACCACATCTTGTGTCACAAATCAAACCTCAGTAATTTAAGAAAATTGAAATCTTATCAAGCATCTTCTCTGAGCACAATGATATGAGACTAGACACCAATTACAACAACAACAACAGAAAAAAACTGTAGAAAACACAAACACATGGAGATTAAACAACACATTTCTAAATAACCAACAGATTACTGAAGAAATCAAAAGGGAAATCAAAAAATTTCTAGAAACAAATGGCAATGAAAACATGACAACTCAAAACCTATGGGATGCAGCAAAAGCAGTTCTAAGAGGGAAGTTTATAATACAATCCTACCTCAAGAAACAAGAAAAACATCGAATAGACAACCTTACTTTACACCTAAAGCAACTGGAAAAAGAAGAGTCAAAAAAAAACCCAAAATTAGTAGAAGGGAAGAAATCATAAAGATCCAAGCAGAAATAAATGTAAAAGAAATGAAAGATACAATAGTAAAGATTAATAAAACTATGAGCTGTTTCTTTGAGAAAATAAACCAAAATTGACAAATCTTTAGACAGACTCATCAAGAAAAAAAGAGAGAAGAATCAAATCAACAAAATTAGAAATGTAAAGGAGAGGTTACAACAGACAATGCAGAAATACAATGATTATAAGAGACTATTATGAGCAACTATATGGCAATAAAATTGATAGCCTGGAAGAAATGGAAGATTCTTGGAAAAGTTCAATCTTCCAAGACTGAACCAGGAAGAAATAGAAATTATGAATAACCCAATTACAAGCACTGAAATTGAAGCTGTGATCAAAAATCTCCCAAAACACAAAAGCCCAGGACCAGATGGCTTCACAGCAGAATTCTATCAAACATTTAGAGAAGAGCTAATGCCTATCCTTCTAAAATTCTTTCAAAAATTGAAGAGGAAGGAACACTTCCAAACTCATTCTATGATGCCACCATCACCCTGATACCAACATCAGACAAAGACAACACAAAAAAAGAAAACTACAGGCCAATATCACTGATGAACCTTTTGCAAAATTCTTCATCAAAATTTTAGCAAACAATATTCAGCAACACATCAAAAAACTCTACACCATGATCAAGTTGGGGTTGTTTGAGGAATTCTTGCAAGGATTCTTCAATGTATGCAAATCAATCAATGTGATACACCATATTAACAAACTGATCCAGTATTCTTGCCTGGAGAATCCCAGGGATGGAGCAGCCTGGTGAGCTGCTGTCCATGGGGTCACACAGAGTTGGACATGACTGAAGAGACTTAGCAGCAGCAGCATATTAACAAACTGAAACATAAAAACCATATGATAATCTCAATAGATGGAGAAAAAGCTTTTGACAAAACCCAGCACCCATTTATGATTAAAACTCTTCAATATATGGACATAGAAGGAACCTATCTCAACATAGTAAAGGCCATATATGATAAGACTACAGCAAACATTAATCTCAATAGTGAAAAAATGAAAGCATTCCCCCTAAGATCAGGAACAAGATAAGGGTGTCCACTTTCATCACTATTATTCAATATAGTTCTGGAAGTCCTAGCTACAGCAATCAGAGAAGAAAAATAAATAAAAGGAATCCAGATTGGAGAAAAGAAATAACATTCTCACTGTTTGCAGATGACGTGGAACTGTACATAGAAAACCCTAAAGAGAGTATCATAAAATTACTAGAGCTAGTCAGTGAATTTAGCGAAGGTACAGGATACAAAATCAATACACAGAAACCACTTTCATTTCTATATAATAACAATGAAAAATCAGAAATAGAAATTAAGGAATCAATCCCATTCACCAATGCAACCAAAATAATTAAATATCTAGGAATAAACTTTCCTAAGGAGACAAGACAAAAGATCTGTAGACAAAAAATTATAAGACAATGATGAAAGAAATCAAAGATGACATAAACAGATGGAGCAATATTCCATGTTTCTGGGTAGGAAGATTCAATACTGTGAAAATGACTACACTACCAAATGCAATCTGCAGTCTACAGATTCAATGCAATCCCTATCAAATTGCCAATGACATTTTTCACAGAACTAGAACAAAAAAATTCACAATTCATATGAAACACAAAAGACCCTGAATAGCCAAAGTGGTCTTGAGAAAGAAGAATGGAGTTGGAGGAAGCAACCTCCTTGAGTTCAGAATATACTACAAAGCTACAGTCATCAAGACAGTATGGTACTGTCACAAAAACAGAAATACAGATCAGTGGAACAAAATAGAAAGCCCAGAAATAAACCAATACACCTTATTTTTGACAAAGGAGGCAAAAATATACAATCAAGCAAAGGCAGCCTCTTCAATAAAAGGTGCTGGGAAAACTGGACAGCTACATGTAAAAGAATGAAGTTATAACACTTTCTAACACCATACAGAATGTTAAACTCAAAATGGATTAAAGCCCTAAATGTAACCAGAAACAATAAAGCTCTCAGAGGAAAACATAAGCAGAACACTTAATGACATAAATCAAAGCAAGATCTCTATGATCTTGCTCCTCTACCTCCTAGAGTAATGGAAATAAAAGCAAAAGTAAACAAGTGGGACCTGATTAAATTTAAAAACTTTTGCAAGGCAAAGGAAAGTATAAGCAAGGTGAAAAGTCAACCCTCAGAATGGGAGAAAATAACAGCAAGTGAAACAACTGACAAAGGATTAATTTTCAACATATAGAAGCAGCTTATACAATCCAGTGCCAGAAAAACAAACAACCCAATCAATAAGTGGGAAAGAGACCTAAACAGACATTTCTCCATAGAAGACATACAGATGGCTAGCAAACATATGAAAAGATGCTCAATATCTCTCATTATTCAGTTCAATTCAGTTACTCAGTGTGTCCAACTCTTTGCAACCCCATGGACCACAGCATGCCAGGTCTCCCTGTCCATCATCAACTCCTGGAGTTTACTCAAATTATCTCCATTGAGTCAGCGATGCCATCCAACCATCTCATCCTCTGTTATCCCCTTCTCCTCCTGCCTTCAATCTTTCCCAGCATCAGGGTCTTTTCAAATGAGTCAGCTCTTCGCATCCAGTGGCCAAACTATTGGAGTTTCAGCTTCAACATTAGTCCTTCCAATGAACACTCAGGGTCAATTTCCTCTAGGATGGACTGGTTGGCCTCCTTTCAGTCCAAGGGACTCTCAAGAGTCTTCTCCAACACCACAGTTACAAAGCATCAATTATTCAGCACTCAGTTTTTTTAATAATCCAACTCTCACATCCATACATGACTACTGTAAAAACCATTACCTTGATGAGACGGACCTTTCTTGTCAAGGCAATGGTTTTTCCAGTGGGTTTTCTCTCATTATTAGAGAATGGTTTTTCTCTCATTATTAGAGAAACACAAATCAAAACTGCAATGAGATATCACCCCACACCAGTCAGAATGGCCATCAAAAAATGTACAAATAATAAATGCTGGAGACGGTGTGGAGAAAAGGGAACACTCTTGCACTGTTGGTGGGAATGTAAATTGATACAGCCACTATGGAAGATGCTATGGAGATTCCTTATAAAACTAAGAATAAAAACACCATATGATCCAGCAATCCCACTCCTAGGCATATACTCTAAGCAAACCGAAATTGAAAAAGACACATGTACCCCATTTTTCATTGCAGCACTATTTACAATAGCTAGAACATGGAAGCAACCTAGATGTCCATCAACAGATGAATGGATAAAGAAGTTGTGGTACATATACACAATGTAATATTACTCAGCCATAAAAAGGAATGTATTTGAGTCAGTTCTGATGAGGTGGATGAACCTAGAACCTATTGTACAGAATGAAGTGAGTCAGAAAGAGAAACAGAAATATTGTATTCTAATGTATATATATGGAATCTAGAAAAATGGCACTGAACAATTTATTTACAGGGCAGCAATGGAGAAACAGACATGGAGAATAGACTTACGGACGTGGGGAGAGGGAATAAGAGGGTGAGATGTATGGAGAGTAACATAGAAACTTACATTACCATCTGTAAAATAGATAGCCAACAGGAATTTGCTGATGGCTCAGGAAACTCAAACAGGGGCTCTGGATCAATCTAGAGGGGGATGGGGAGGGAGATGGGAGGGAGATTTGGAAGAGAGAGGATATATGCATATCTATGGATGATTCATGTTGAGGTTTGACAGATAACAACAAAATTCTGTAAAGCAATTATTCTTCAGTAAAAAAAAAAAAAGGCTGAGGTCTGAAGAATTTATGCCTTGGAACTGTGATGGTGGAGAAGATTCTTGAGAGTCCCTTGGACAGCAAGGACATCAAACTAGTCAATCTTAAAGAAAATCAACACTGAATGTTCATTGGAAGGACTGATGCTATAGCTGAATCTCCAATATTGTGGCCACCTGATGCAAAGCATCGATTCACTAGAAAAGACCATGATGCTGGGTTGAAGGCAGGAGGAGAAGGGAATGACAGAGGACAAGATGGTTGAATGGCATCACTGATTCAATGGACATGAGCTTGAGCAAACTCTAGAAGATGGTGAAGGACAGGGAAGCCTGGCATGCAGCAGTCCACAGGGTCAGAAACAGTCAGACATAACTGAGCAACTGAACAACAACAAAATAACTTTCAAAGATGTAGTGTCTCCTTCCCAGAGAAAAGAGCAAATTTACTTACCTCCTTGGAAGAAAGAGATAGTGTTTCCCTCTGGAACTGTGGTCTAACAATTATATTGTTCAGTATTACAGAGTTGGCTTCCAAAGACTCATGGATCCTCTCTCTTATAACACAACTTTCTGCATGGTTGATGCTACCTGTTTTCTTTCCATGGGCCTTTAGGAACCGTGGCTAAAACTGTCTTCATTTGGGTTGCCATTACATAATACCATAAATGAGGTATCTTATAAAAAACAGAAATTAATCACCTTTCTGATGCTTGGGAAGTTCAATATCAAGACATTAGCAGATTTAGTGGCTGGTGAGGATCCACTTCCTAGACAAAACTGACAAACTGATTTTAAAATCTGTGTGGAAATTCAAAAGATCTAAAACTACCATAAAATTTTTGAAAAAGATGAATATTTTAGGACCTACACTTTCTGATTTCAGGGCTTGTCATAACACTGTAGCAATCAGAATAAAATTGTGGTGTTAGTATACAAAATACAGCAAATAAACCAAGATAATAAAAATTCTGAAATAAACTATGACACATTTATGATTGACTAATAGCCAATCAAGATTCCAAGTCAATGAGGAAAGAAAAGTTATTTTTAACAAATTATGCTTAGAGCTACCAAAACTTTGTACAGGGCAAGTCAAACTTCAAATTCTACCATACTCTGTACACAGAAGCTAATTTCAAAGAGATCACAGACTTAAAAGCTACAATCACAAACTTTTTAGAAGAAAATATAGTAAAATATTTTGATTGCATTTTTTGTTGTTGTTTAGTTGCTAAGTTATGTCTGAATCTTTTGAAACCCCATGGACTATATGTAGCCCACCAAGCTCCTCTGTCCAAAGGATTTCCCAGGAAAGAATCTTGGAGTGACTGGAGTGAGTTGCCATTTTTTCTCCAGGAGATCTTCCTGACCCAAGCATCAGATCTGTATCTCATGCATTGGCAGACAGGTTCTCTATCACTGAACCACCAGGAAAGCCCTAATAACATTAATGCAGCCTAATATGTTTTCAGAGAAGAAGTAAAAAGCAGTGAATTTGGAAGAATAAAAGTGATAAGTTGAAGTTACCCAAAACTTAAAATATTTACTAATCAAAAGACATTATTAAGAAGTAAATGTGTAAGCTACAGAATGGGAAAAAACTATTTCTTTAAGGACACTTCTGGTTAATAGAAATGTTCTCTATTTATATTGGGTTGAGTTATGCTATATATGCTTGTCAAAAGAAAAAATATATCAGTTGGAAATATAGTAATAATTAAAACAGGATACTCAGAAGTAAGAAGACAGACATATTTAATTACATGAAATTTATGACATTTTAGTAGCCAAAAATTTCCCATCCAAAGGCCTGTCTCTTATACACATCTAGATGTGTATAAGAGACAGGTTCAGTTCAGACAAAGGCAAGTGAAGACAATGATCTGTAAAAATCATTTGATGTGATGATAATTGTAAAAAAATTGCTGTGAAGTTTATGGTCATAAAACAAAATAAACAAATTAAAATGATGCTCAAATAAAAGAAATTTCCTCAAATTTAGTAACAGTTTATGAAAAAACAGAAATCTCATTCACACTCATCAGTTTAGTAAAAAAGAAAAAAAAAATCACTTAAAGACCTGTTACACAGATTAAGTTTGGAGCTTTGAAAAAAATAACAAATGGATTCCTCTTTAATATTTTTGGCAGAATTGTGAAGTGTTGTATCAATGGAGGAATATTCTGAAGACAGTTATGAATATTACAAATATAAATATTTTTAAAATGAGAGCTTCTAATTTTGGCACAGTTGATATTCTGGCTAGATCTTTGTTTGTGGTGGAATCTGTGCTGTGGGATATTTGTAGGATATTTAGAGCATCTCTGGCTTGCACTCACACTCCCCAGTGTGTAAGCTTAAATTGTCTCTGGATGTTATTCAATGTTCTGTGGAGGACGAAATTGCCCATGGTTAGAACCACAGTTTTAAGTTAACCTCTCAAAAGTTTTTGTTGCATTATTATAGTAGCAGATTTGCTAAAGAAAAAAAAAAAAAAGAGCTTTGAAAAAAATAACAAATGGATTCCTCTTTAATATTTTTGGCAGAATTGTGAAGTGTTGTATCAATGGAGGAATATTCTGAAGACAGTTATGAATATTACAAATATAAATATTTTTAAAATGAGAGCTTCTAATTTTGGCACAGTTGATATTCTGGCTAGATCTTTGTTTGTGGTGGAATCTGTGCTGTGGGATATTTGTAGGATATTTAGAGCATCTCTGGCTTGCACTCACACTCCCCAGTGTGTAAGCTTAAATTGTCTCTGGATGTTATTCAATGTTCTGTGGAGGACGAAATTGCCCATGGTTAGAACCACAGTTTTAAGTTAACCTCTCAAAAGTTTTTGTTGCATTATTATAGTAGCAGATTTGCTAAAGAAAAAAAAAAAAAACGACAACCAAAGCATCCATAGTGTAGTGACACCATGGAATCTTAGGAGGCCACAAAGATAATGAATCAGCATTATACAGGTTGATTAGAGGAACTTCCAAAAAGTACTACTGAATAGGAAGAAAAGAGGGAAATGGCCTAGAAAAAAAGATTGTCCTAAAATAGTCCTTGTACTTATGATTTTCAAAGGATTCTATTCCTGTGTTTGAATTAAACTTGTATCAATCTGCACATAAATAAATAAAATGAAGCTTGAAAAAAACAAATTTGGCACGGTTGTAACTGGCCAATCTGTCTGTCAGCCTATTTATAAAACCAAGATGAACAGATGTTCTAATGAGGTGATACAACAAGGTAAAGAAACAATTTTAATTTCTAGGTATATCTGAAAGATACAAAATGACTTTGTTTTAACAATATATTAGACGTGATTTAATTTTAAAACTCTTTCCTCCAATTATCATACTTCTTTCTGCATTTATGATTTCCTTTTGTGAAGTAAAATGATTCTGTGGTCACTTAACACTTATACACTCGAGACCCTTGCCAAGTGTTGAAGGGTATTTGAAATAAGAGCCAAGCTGTGCTGGCAGCTCTTCAGATTCATTCCCTGGTCCAGTCAGGCAGCACTCAGACTAGAAGACACACAAAGGCAGTCTGAGGCCAATGCCAACATGTATTCTTTCAGATTCTGCCAGCTTTTACCCAGGCTGCATGTTGAGTAATGAACAGGCAGCCATATTAGTGGCAGTATCTTGATACCCATCCACAAATCCCTTTTTTCACCTAGTGAGCCAAGATGGAATAAACTATCAAGAATTATGGAATACACTGTCATGTCCTGGTGTCCACATACCCTGGAGATCTGCTATGGACCCATTTTAAAACCATTCTAAGAGAGTGAAATAAATTAATCACATAGAATATGAATTAAGACCTCAATATCCTGAGTTCAAATCCCAGGTCTAACACTTACCTAGAGGTGTGACCATGGACAAATTACTTAGTGTCTCAAAGCCTTTTCTTCTGTAAGCAATTTGCAAAATGATATATCATATTACCTACTTGGTTGTTTTGTTACAAAGAGTTAATATTATTAAACCACTTAGACTAGCACTTATATAATCATTATATAAATGTTTGCTATTACTAATACTATTATTCTGCTATTGAAAATATTGAGACTATAGGAATATAAAATGTCACAAAACATATTACTTTTACTATTCTTTTGTGCTGATGAAACTAAAAGATGTGTGGATCCTTGATTAGGTGGGACATTAACAAAATGAAATGATTTTTTAGACATGAGGAAGTAAAAGTAAAATAGTACAGATTACACAGACATCATGAAGAGAGTTAGAAAACTGTATGTCCTGTTACTTTACTGAGATTCTGTCATAGAATATATGAAATGGATCATAAATGTCAATATACGTAGGAGTCTTTGAACGACACACATTAAGTCCCCTCAACCTGAGAGACTGTGATTCAGTGAATGTGATATATAATAGAAGTAACAGACAGATTCAAGGGATTAGATCTGATAGAGCAACTGAAGAACTATGGATGAGGTTTGTGACATTGTACAGGAGGCATTGATCAAGACCATCTCCATGAAAAATAAATGCAAAAAGGCAAAATGGTTGTCTGAGCAGGCCTTACAAACACCTGAGGGGAAAAAAGAGAAGCTAAAGGCAAAGGAGAAAAAGAAAAGATATACCCATTTGAGCAAACTTCGGGAGTTGGTGATGGACAGGGAAGCCTGGCCTGCTGCAGTCGCTAGGGTTGCAAGAGTCAGTCATGATTGAACAATTGAACTGAACTGACTGAACTCAATGTGGTATGGGTTCAGGGAAAAGGGATAGTTAAGAAGCTTGTAAGTGGTTCTTAGGATCAACCTGGTATGGATATCACTGATATAGAAGAGATTTAGTTAAGTGATTGACCCTGCCTTGTCCCGGCCTAAGTTCTAAGAAGGCTTGGAGAGCCTATAAAAACTGCAACATGTATGACATGGTTGGTAAATGCTAAGTCTGTATTTCTATCATATACTCAAGAGCATTCTGTCTTTATTTATATTAAATGTTATAAAACTGTTTAATTCCTCTTCTGGCCATGAAACTGTGCAGCTTGCCAAGTGGAAGACCTGACAACTGAATGATAATGAGAAAACCTAATGAGCATATTTTGAGATAGGCCCTTTTATAGAATTGATTGTTTAAATCGATTCAACATAAAATTTCATGATTTTTATAAATATATAATGGTTCTTATTTTGTATATGCTTGTGTTTATTTTTTTGGTGAAATAATTCCAGTTAAAAAGCCCTTATAATTTCAAAAAGCACATTTGTGCCAGTACATTGAATAGAGTGGTGACATTAAAGGAACAGTAAAGTTGGCAGTGATCTTGATTAGCTGGACTCACATTCTCATTTCATAGATGAGAAGGTGAGGAGGCTAAGGCTCTCAAATGTTAATTGACCTTTACAGGGTCCCAGATCTTATTAGCGGCTTTCCAAGTGCTAGAACACTATTTGTCTGACTGCAAAGCCAATATCTTTAGCTAAGCTCTTTGCCGTTCATGTAATAGTGAATTTGCATTTTTGCTGTTGTTGTATTTTTATTAATATTTGGGGAGAAGATTTGGAAGTTATACAAATAAAATTTTTATGATTAAATGTGTTATTGAAAGTTTAATAAGGGAATTTAAATAACTCTTTGAACATCATTAATTTGCTAATCCCAAATACATTTTTGTCTGTGAATGAGGAGCCTATTTAATATGACCTTTTAAATATACACAGATGAAACTGAATCTACTTTCCTCACTGCAAATGTTGTAGCAAGAAGACTGCTGGCTGGTGCTTACATGATCTAAGACTCTTCTCTGATATATATATTTTTTTTCTCCTTTACCTATATTGAGTTAATTCCCTTCATTAGAGCATGTTAGGAAGCCATACAGAGCTGAACTATGCCAGCGTGGTAAATCGTTCCCATCTCAGTTTAGACCAAGCCAAACATATGCAGCCTTTGCTAGATAAAGAAAGGCCATCTATAAGGGCACCTGTAAAAAACAGGTTAATAACAGAAACTTTTCCAGTACAAAATTTTTAAAAGAATAATAAATATGGACTGAATCCTACTTGACCTTTTATTTAATGAGAGGAAAGTCTTTGACAAAAAGAAAACATGAAACCTAACAAGATAAATATCACAGAAAGGGCACAGAACATGTGCAGAGCTTGCATGGCTTCTATTTCATTGGATAAAATATTTTTTTTCTTAACCTTTAGGGCTTATGAGGTAATTCCTAATATTTTTAGCTTAAAATCATTTTTAATTAAGATTTTATTTTAGAGCAGTTTAAGTTACAGGAAAATTGTAAAGGAATATAGATAGTTCCCATAAACTTCCCACTGTCTATCTGCGACCCCATTTTCCCTATTAACAGCTTGCATCAGTGTGGAACATTTAGTACAAATGATGAACCAATGTTGATATATTATATTTAACAAAAGCCCATTGAATACATTAAGGTGAGTTCTTTTGTTGTTAGTTTCTATGGATTTTGCCAAAATTTAATATAGTTATACACCTACCATACAAATATCATACAAAGTATTATTGCGCTCAGTTGTGTCCCATTCTTTGTGGCCCAGGGATCTCCCCAACCCAGGGATTGAACCCACATCTCTTGCACCTCTTACATTGCAAGTGGATTCTTTACTACTGTGCCACCTGGGAAGGCCAAAATATTATCACTACCTTGAAAATTCCCTGTCTTAGACATATTTATTTCTACCACCAAACCTTCAGAATTTTTTTTTTTTATCTGTATAGTCTTCCACTGTTTAGAATGTCATGTAGCTGACATGACACAGACACAATGTCTTACAATGTATAGCCTTTTCAGATTGGTTTCATTCACCTAGTGACACACATTTAAAGATCTTTGTGACTGCTGGTGGCTTGATTTTTTTAAAAAAATTAATGAACAATATTTCATTTTATGGCCATACATACCATTGTTTATCCAATTCAACTATTAAATGAAATTTTGGTTGCTTCCATTTTTTGAAATTATAAATAAAACCTCTATAAATATTTACTTGGAGGATTTTGTGTGCATATAAGCTTCCACTACATTTGATAAAGGCTTAGGAACACAATTGCTGTATTATATCAAAAGAATATGGTTAGACGTTTAAGAAACTGCTGAACTGTCATCCAAAGTGGCAGCACCATTTTGTACTTCGACCAATAATGAATGACGGTACCTGTTTCTCTATATTTCCATCAGCATTCTGTATCTTCAGTATTTTGGATTTTGATATTTCTAATAGGTATATGGTGGTACATCATTATTATTTTAATATGAAGTTTCTTAATAATGTGATATTGAACATTTTTTCTATGTTTACTGGACAAATATATATATATACACACACACACACACACACACACACACACAAATATATATGGGCTTCCCTTGTGGCTCAGTTGGTAAAGAATCTGCCTACAATGAGGGAAACCTGAGTTCGATCCCTGGGTTGGGAAGATCCCCTGTAGAAAGGAAAGGTTACCCATTCCAGGATTCTGGCCTGGAGAATTCCATAGACTGTATAGGGCACGGGGTCGCAAAGAGTCAGACACGACTGAGTGACTTTCACTTTGACACACATATATATATATTCCTATATATATTTTGGCAAGGTTTCTCTTCAAAGCTTTACCTGCATTTTTTCCTTAAGTTTTGAGAGTTTTTCTGTGTTTTGAATACAGTTCTTCTACTGGTTATGCATTTTATAAAAAATTTCTCCAATTCTGTGACTTGTCTTTTCAATTCCTGAAGAGAAAATTTTGCAGAAGTGTTTAATTTTAATGAAGTCCAATTTATGAATTTTTTTCTTTCATTTATTGGTCTTTTGGTCTTAGTCTGAAAAATCATTGTCAATCCTGAGGTCACATAGATTTTCATCCCTGTTATCTTCTTGAAGTTTTACAGTTTCACATTTTACTAGCTTTAGAACTAGTTTGCCAGCTTCCAAAAAGTAACTTGCTGAGATTCTGATTGGCATTGCATTGATTCTACAGATCAAGTTGTGAAGAAATGGCATTTTAACAGTATTGTTCTTCCTATCTGTGAATATTGACTATCTCTGAATATTGACTATCTCTGCATTTATTTTGGAGAAGGGAATGGCACCCCACGCCAGTGTTCTTGCCTGAAAAATCCCATGGACAGAGGAGCCTGGTGTGCTGCAGTCCATGGGGTGGCTAAGAGTCGGACACGACTGAGTGACTTCACTTTCAATTTTCACTTTCATACATTGGAGAAGGAAATGGCAGTCCATTCCAGTGTTCTTGCCTGGAAAATCCCAGGGACAGGGGAGCCTGGTAGGCAGCCGTCTACGGGGTCACACAGAGTCGGACACGACTGAAGCAACTTAGCAGCAGCAGCAGCGGCAGCTGCATTTATTTAAAACTTTTATTTCTTTCATCAAGTCTTAAAGTATTCCTCATGTAGGCCTTGTATACATTTTGTCAGATTTTTACCTAAGCATTTTTATGCTATGTAAATAGCATTGTATTTTAAACTTCAAATATATATAGTACTGTTTATTAATTCCAGTTGTTTTTGTTGGTTTTTGGTGAGATTTTCCACATAGACAACCATGTCATTTGCAAACAAAAGAGACAATTTCCATAAAAATTGGAAATCCTTTCCAATATTTGTACCATCTATTTTGTTTCTTGACTTATTGCATTAAGCAGAATGTCCTGTACAATGTTGACTGTAAGTGGTGAAAGATGGTATCCTTTCTTTGTACCTGATCTTAGGAGGAAAACATCTAGTTTCTTATCATTATTAGTATGAGGTTAGATCTAGATTTTTTTGGTCTCCTCTCTTCCTTGTAGGGGCTTTTCTGGTGGCTTAGACCATAAAGAATCTGCCCACAGTGAAGGAGAGACCTGGGTTGGATCCCTGGATTCGGAAGATCCCCTGGAGAAGGGAATGGTTACCCACTCCAGTATTCTGGCTTGGAGAATTCCATGGACAGAGAAACCCAGCAGGTTCAGTCCATGGGATTGCAAAGAGTCAGACACGACTGAACAACTTTCACTTTCCTTGTTTACTCAGAGTTTTTTTTTTATCATAAATGAGTATTTTATATATTAGCAAATGCCTTTGTATTTGCATCCATTGATATGATCTTGTGATTTTTCTTCTTTAGCTTGTTTTTATAATGGATTTTATTAAGTTATTTTTGAATGTTAATGCAGTCTTGCATACCTGAGATAAATTCCACTTGGTTATCCTATATATAATCATTTTTATACGTTGTTGTATTTGATTTGCTAATATTAAGTTGAAGATTTTTGCATACTTGTGAGAGATACTGATCTGTAATAATATCTTTCTTGTAATGTCTTTGTTTGGTATTGACTTTATTCTGGAATAGATTGCAAAGAACTGACATTGTTTCTTCCTTAAATGATTGGTAGAATTTAACTGTGAAAATATCTGGGCATTTTGCCTTCTCTTTTGGAATGTTATTTATTTGATTCAGTATCTTTAAAGGTTATCTGCTTCTTCTTGCATGAATTTTGATAGATTGTGTCTTTCAACAAATTGATTCATTCTATCTAACTTACCAAATTTGTAAGCATATAGCTGTTCATAACATTTTTTGATTAAATGTTCATGAATTCAATAACATGAGTCCTTCTTAACACCGTGGACTGTAGTCCACCAGGCTCCTCCATCCATGGGATTCTCCAGGCAAGAATACTGGAGTGGGTTGCCATTTCCTTCTCCAGGGGATCTTCTGGACCCAGGGATCAAACCCAGGTCTCCCACATTGCAGGCAGATGCTTTAACCTCTGAGCCACCAGGGCAGATGCCTTCCCTGGAGAAGGACATGACAACCCACTCCAGTATTCTAGCCTTGGAGAATCCCATGGATAGAAGAGTCTGGCAGACTACAGTCCATGGGGTTGCAAAGAGTCAAACAGAACTGAAGCGACTTACCACAAGTCCTTTTATTTTTGATATTAGCAATTTGTGCCTTTTCTCTTTTTTCTTGGCTAGTCTGAGTAGAGCTTATCAATTTTATTAATCTTTCCAAAGAATTGGAGTTTGTTTGCTTTACTTTTCTCTATTTTTTTTTTTCTTAGTTTCAATTATATTGATTCCTGCTCTGATTTTTATTATTTTATTATTTATTTATTTATCTTACTTTGAAATGAATTTGCTCTTGTTTCCTAGTTTCTGAAGGTAGAAGCATAGATTATTAATTTTCAGTTCAGTTCAGTTCAGTTGCTCAGTCGTGTCCAACTCTTTGCGACCCCATGAATTGCAGCATGCCAGGCCTCCCTGTTCATTACCATCTCTCGGAGTTCACTCAGACTCACGTCCATCGAGTCAGTAATTTTAGATAACTTCAAATTTATGGTTTCAATGCTAATTTCACTCTACTGCTTTTGATGCATACATATCACATACATTGATAGGTTGTGGTTTCATTTTCATTTAATTCAAACTATCTTTAATTTTCCCCTGAAACCTCATATTGATCTAAATATTATTGAGAAGTCTCAAAATCTGCAAATATTTTTTGAATTTTCCAGGTGTCCTTCTGGCATTGATTTCTAGTTAAATTTCATTGTCACCTACTCAGTTCAGTTCAGTTCAGTTCAGTCACTCAGTCATGTCCGACTCTTTGCGACCCCATGAATCACAGCACGCCAGGCCTCCCTGTCCATCACCAACTCCTGGAGTTCACTCAGACTCATGTCCATTGAGTCCGTGATGCCATCCAGCCATCTCATCCTCGGTCATCCCCTTCTCCTCCTGCCCCCAATCCCTCCCAGCATCAGAGTCTTTTCCAATGAGTCAACTCTTCGCATGAGGTTATTCTTCATATCAGGTGGCCAAAGTATTGGAGTTTCAGCTTCAGCATTAGCCCTTCCAATGAATATTCAGGGCTGATTTCCTTTAGGATGGTCTGGCTGAATCACCTTGCAGTCCAAGGGACTCTCAAGAATCTTCTCCAACACCACAGTTCAAAAGTATCAATTCTTCATCGCTCAGCTTTCTTTATAGTCCAGCTCTCACATCCAAACATAACTACTAGAAAAACCATAGCTTTAACTAAATAGACCTTTGTTTGTAAAGTAATGTTTCTGCTTTTCAATATGCTGTCTAATTTGGTCATAGCTTTTCTTCCAAGGAGCAAACGTCTTTTAATTTCACAGCTGCAGTCACCATCAGCAGTGATTTTGGAGCCCCCCAAAATGAAGTCTCTCACTGTTTCCATTGTTCCCCATCTTTTTTGCCATGAGTGATGGGGCTGGATGCTATGATCTTAGTTTTCTGAATGTTGAGTTTTAAGCAACTTTTTCACTCTCCTCTTTCACTTTCATCAAGAGGCTCTTTAATACTTCTTCACTTTCTGCCATAAAGGTGGTATCATCTGCATATCTGAAATTATTGATATTTGTCCTGGCAATCTTGATTTCAGCTTGTGCTTCTTCCAGCCCAGCATTTCTCATGATGTACTCTGCATAACTCTTTCACTTTCATCAAGAGGCTCTTTAATACTTCTTCACTTTCTGCCATAAAGGTGGTATCATCTGCATATCTGAAATTATTGATATTTGTCCTGGCAATCTTGATTTCAGCTTGTGCTTCTTCCAGCCCAGCATTTCTCATGATGTACTCTGCATATAAGTTAAATAAGCAGGGTGATAATATACAGCCTTGACATATTCCTTTTCCTATTTGGAACCAGTCTGTTGTTCCATATCCAGTTCTAACTGTTGCTTCCTCACCTGCATATAGGTTTCTCAAGAGGCAGATCAGGTGGTCTGGTACTCCCATGTCTTGAAGAATTTTCCACAGTTTATTGTAATCCACACAGTCAAAGGCTTTGGCATAGTCAATAAAGCAGAAATAGATGTTTTTCTGGAACTCTCTTGCTTTTTTGATGATCTAGTGGATGTTGGCAATTTGATCTCTGATTCCACTGCCTTTTCTAAAACCAGCTTGAACATCTGGAATTCACTTTTCACATATTGCTGAAGCCTGACTTGGATGTGAGATGAGTGCAATTGTGCGGTAGTTTGAGCATTCTTTTGCATTGCTTTTCTTTGGAATTGGAATGAAAACTGACCTTTTCCAGTCCTGTGACCACTGCTGAGTTTTCCAAATTTGCTTGCATATTGAGTGCAGCACTTTCATAGCATCACCTTTCAGGATTTGAAATAGCTCAACTGGAACTCCATCACCTCCACTAGCTCTGTTCATAGTGATGCTTTATAAGGCCCACTTGACTTCACATTCCAGAATGTCTGGCTCTAGGTGAGTGATCACACCATCGTGATTATCTTTGTTGTGAAGATTTTTTTGTAACCTGGAGTTAAACTGTTCACTAAACTATTTTTGATCATGTCTATATACTATTTACACCCTAAATGGCTTATTTAAGTCTATATCCTTATGCTTCACACAACTGTTATAGAGTAGGTGTCCAATAGAGGCTTGTTAATTTTGCTTCATAAAGATCTTTAAAAAAAATAAATCTCTCATTGCCATATGATTTAGACTAACTAAATTGGTAATTTTACCCTTACTTAACATGCTTTTAAAATGTGCTTCAATTTTCTACCACCTCTTGAGAATGAAAAGCTTGAGTGTAAATTCACAGTGCAGACAGTAAAAAGCACAGCTGGTAAACCACAGGGCATATTTGCAAACCCTTGTGTTGCTTAGTTTGGTTCTGTTAATTACTGTTTATTTTGAATAATTATGCTATAGTCTGTAGTTTAAAAAACATTTTTGTCTGAGCAAATTGATAGAAATATTTATCAATGTCTTTAGTTAATGCTTTAATTTCCCCTGGATAATCGCTGTGGAATGCGAAATTTAGAACACTGGTCTCCATAATAGGAGTTGATATATGCTTAGCCTTCTCTTTATTTATTTATTTGCCTTATCTCGGTTTTGATGAAACAATGAATGTTAGTGGTAAACCTGGGAATTCTGATTACCATCTGTCTGATCCACCTGCTAAGTCCTTACTTCAAGTGATGCTTAGGTGTTATTGAACAAAGGCATTGCTTCTAACAAAAAATAAATCTAAAAAATTCTAGTCATAATAAGTTTAAATAACTTGCCTTTGCCAAGCTTATTTCCCCCTAAACACAAAGATTTAAAGAATAAAATCTAAGGGAAAATATTATGGTCTCTAAAAACCTTCCACTCTTCTTAGAATGTTATTTACACAGTATTTATTGCCACAAGGTGCATTTCTTTCCCAGTGTTAATCAACAATGCATTAAAAGATGAATTATTTCTTGTTACTGATTGTAGTAGGAATAGGAAAACACCTCAATATTCAACCTTTCATTCTTATTAGATAACTTCCCACCTCTGCCCAATCTATTATCTTCTTCTTAATATGGTTCAAGGTGTAGGGAGGATTGATTAGCATATGTGCTTGCCAAAATCATCCTCTCCATCCTTTTAAACCCTGATTCATTTTTATAATTGTACTTTTCCTAACTTTAATCAAATGACAGTTGTGCTTTAGTTATTTAATAATATATCTATGGAAGAACATAAGTCTCTTAAGACAAGAAACTTGTGATCATAACAAAGTGCGTCTCAGATTTGGGGTACTTTCTGAGTAATATTAAGCTAATGGTCATGTTGATGTATGGCAAAACCAATACAATATTGTAAAGTAATTAACCTCCAATTAAAATAAATAAATTTTGTCTTAAAAAAAAGGAAATTTTAAAGTTGTATCAGAAGTAATGTGATAATAAAGCTAGCTCCTGCTGCTGCTGCTGCTAAGTTGCTTCAGTCGTGTGCGACTCTGTGTGACCCCATAGACGGCAGCCCACCAGGCTCCCCCGTCCCTGGGATTCTCCAGGCAA
>SJYT01067096.1:64011-109718 GCA_006410635.1 Cephalophus harveyi | reverse complement strand
TATAATCAATCTGATTTCAGTGTTGACCATCTGGTGATGACCATGTGTAGAGCCTTCTCTTGTGTTGTTGGAAGAGGGTGTTTGCTATGACTAGTGGGTTCTCTTGGCAAAACTCTATTAGCCTTTGCCCTGCTTCATTCCATATTCCAAGGCCAAATTTGCCTGTTACTCCAGGTGTTTCTTGACTTTTGCATTCCAGTCCCCTATAATGAAAGGGACATCTTTTTTGGGTGTTAGTTCTTTTAAAAGGTCTTGTAGGTCTTCATAGAACCATTCAACTTCAGCTTCTTCAGCGTTACTGGTTGGGGCATAGACTTAGATTACCGTGATATTGAATGGTTTGCCTTGGAAACGAACAGAGATCATTCTGTCGTTTTTGAGATGGCATCCAAGTACTGCATTTCGGACTGTTTTGTTGACCATAATGGCTACTCCGTTTCTTCTAAGGGATTCCTGCCCACGGTAGTAGATACAATGGTCATCTGAGTTAAATTCACCCATTCCAGTCCATCTTAGTTCACTGATTCCTAGAATGTCAACGTTCACTCTTGCCATCTCCTGTTTGACCACTTCCAATTTGCCTTGATTCATGGACCTGACATTCCAGGTTCCTAGGCAATATTCCTCTTTACAGCATCAGACCTTGCTTCTGTCACCAGTTACATCCACAACTGGGTGGTGTTTTTGCTTTGGCTCCATCCCTTCATTCTTTCTGGAGTTATTTCTCCACTGATCTCCTGTAGCATATTGGGCACCTACCTACCTGGGGAGTTCCTCTCTCAGTATCCTATCATTTTGCCTTTTCATACTGTTCATGGGGTTCTCAAGGCAAGAATACTGAAGTGGTTTGTCATTCCCTTCTGCAGTGGACCACATTCTGTCAGACCTCTCCACCATGACCCGTCCCATCTTGGGTAGCCCCACATGACATGGCTTAGTTTCATTGAGTTAGACAAGGCTGTGGTCCGTGTGATCAGATTGACTAGTTTTCTGTGATTATGGTTTCAGTGTGTCTGCCCTCTGATGCCCTCTCGCAACACCTACCGCCTTTCTTGGCTTTCTCCTACCTTGGATGTGGGGTATCTCTTCACGGCTGTTCCATCAAAGCACAGCCGCTGCTCCTTACGTTGGACGAGGGTTATCTCCTCACAGCCGCCCCTCCTGACCTTGAACGTGGAGTAGCTCCTCTTGGCCCTTCTGCGCCTGCACAGCCCCGCTCCTTGGAGGTGGGGTAGCTCCTCTCGGCTGCAGCCCTTGACCTTGGGCATGGGGTAGCTCCTCTCTTGTGCCGTTGCAGCCTGGCGCTCTCGGCCGCCACCCCTGATCTTGGGCGTGGGGTAGCTCCTCTCAGCCGCCGCCCCTGACCTTGGACATCGAGTACCTCCTCTCGGCCGCTGCCCCTGATCTCGGGCATGGGGTAGCTCCTCTCAGCCGCCCCTGACTTAGTTATATTCAGTTCAGTTCAGTTCAGTCGATCAGTCGTGTCCGTCTCTTTGCGACCCCATGAATTGCAGCACGCCAGGCCTCCCTGTCCATCACCAACTCCCGGAGTTCACTCAGACTCTTGTCCATCGAGTCAGTGATGCCATCCAGCCATCTCATCCTCTGTCGTCCCTTTCTCCTCCTGCCCCCAATCCTTCCCAGCATCAGAGTCATTTCAAATGAGTCATCTCTTTGCATGAGGGGGCCAAAGTACTGGAGTTTCAGCTTTAGCATCATTCCTTCCAAAGAAATCCCAGGGCTAATCTTCAGAATGGATGGTTGGATTAGATACTGCCAACAGTTTATAAACTTCTTATACCAATTGACAACACCATCTGAAGTTTATGAGAACCCTGTTGATACACTTAAGTGCCCCCAATTGGTTTTATTTCCTTAAGTTGTAACCATTCTGCTGAATATGTTGCAGTATCTCATTGTGGTTTTGTTTTGTTTCAGGTATAATTGACATGTAACACTGTATTAATTTCATGTGTACAATATAAGGATTTAATATCTGTGTGCATGGGGAAATGATCACTACAGAATGTCCAGTTACCATCCCTTACTGTACAGTTTCAAAAATTCTTTTCCTTGTGATGAGGAGCTTTAAATTTTATTCTGTCAACAATTTTAAAATAGGCAACACAGTATTAACTATAGTCACCATGCTGTAAATTGCCTTCCTGTGACTAAGCTGTTTTTTACCTGGAAGTTTGTATCTTTTGACCCCATTTACCCATTTTGCTCACCCCCTGCCTCTGGCAGACACCAGTCTTCCTCTGTGAGCTTGATGGTGGTGGTGTTTTTATTCCACATGTAAGTGAGGTCATGTCTCTCTGTGTCTGACTTATTTCACTTAACATAATGCCCTCAAGATCTATTCATGTTGTCCCAGCTGACAAGAGTCCATTCTTTTTTTATGACTGAAGAGTATTCCATTGTAGAGTCTTAGACTTAAATTTATTTATTTATTTATTTTTGGTTGCCCTGGGTCTTCATTGTGGTGCGTGGGCTTCTCATTGCAGTGGCTTCTCTTTTTGTGCATTACAGGCTCTAGGGCTTGTGGGCTCAGTAGTTGCAGCTGGCAGGCTCAGAAGTTGTGGCACATGGGAACGTGGAATCTTCCCAGACCAGGGACTGAAGCTGAATCTCCTGTATTAGCAGGCAGATTCTTCACCACTGGTCCACCAGCAAAGTCCCTCCTAGACTTTTAACAGAGCTTTGATCCATGTACAGTTGACATAATTACTGATACGTATTTAGAGCTACTATCTTATTTTGTACTTTTTGACCCACAGGTTCCATGTTTCTTTTTCTCTCCTTTCTTGTCTTCTTTTGATTTATTTGTTCTCATTCCATCCTGCCATTACTTGTATTAATTTGAACTATACATAAACTCACTACTAGTTTTTTAGTGATTTTTCTTAATTACAGCATGCCTACTTAGTAAAGCCCAAAGTTAATACTTTTCCTCTCAGATAGTCCAGTAACTTCAGAATATTTATTTCCCATTTATTCTCTTTTTTAGTCACATAAAACATAATTATTTTATATATTCATCATTTTTTTCCCACATATTTATCACTTTCTTTGCTCCTCATTCCTTCTTACATGTCACAGCTTATACTTGAGATTACTTTTTGCTTTAGAAAAGCCTCAGGACTATGGACATTTTGGGCTGGACAGTTCTTTGCTGTGGGGGACTGTGCATTGTGGGATATTTAGCAGCACCGTGGTCTCTGCCCACTGGATGTCAGTACCAACCCCTCCACCCAATTCTGACATCCCAAATGTCCTCAGACGTTGTCAGATGTCGTTGAGGGGCAAAGTCATTCCTGATTGAGAACCACTGCTTTAGAATTTACTTTGATGTAAGTCTGCTGATCTGTTTTTGTTTCTTGAAATTACCTATTTCGTTTTCATTTTTAAAAGGTATTTTCCCTGAGCGTAGAATTCTAGGCTCTTTTTTTGGCATGCTTAAAATAGCCATCTGTTGGCTTCTGTCTTCCATGTTGCTTTTAAGAAGTCAGATTAAGACATGACTATTTGCTGTCTTAAATATAAACTTTTTTTTCTTTCAGGTACTTTTATAGTCTTTTCTTTACCTTTAGTTGTTTTGCAAGTTCCCTTATATTGTGTTTAGGTGTAGAATTCTTATTTATTCACCATGGGAGTTACTAGGGTTTTTGAGTCTAGGGATTGGGGTCTGTTCGAAGAATACTTTTAGCCATTCTCTCTTCACATTTTCTATCTATCAGCTTCTTTGTGCTTCTCACTCAGCCTTTCATTTTCCATCTGTTTGTCTGTCCATATTGCAGTTCAGATAACCCTTCATACCTATAATCCCACTCACTAAGTTTAACTTTAGCTTCATTTGGTGTATCTGAACAATGATTTTTAAAATTTCAAGTATTATATCTTTGTTTTTAGAAAATGTTTGGTTCTTTTTCAAATCTACTATAGTTTTGTGTTTACTGAAGATAATTTTCAAGCTTTTCTTGAAATACAGTCTACCATTTATTTAAACATAGCATAATTGTTTTATAATCTCTGATAATGTCATTATCTAAAATCATGTGCTGTCTACTGTAGTTTTTGCATCTTGTTCCTCCTGCCTTGTGGTTATTTTTTCTTTACTGTCCATTAATCTTGAGAAACTGTGGACATTTTTTGTGGCCAAGGATGAGAGTTTATCTCTTAAAAGAATTTACTATTGCCAGGTACCTGGGGAATTAACCTCTAGAGTTTCTGGCTCTTCTTTTCTTTTTTTGTACCATCTAGGTCATGTTAATTTGGGTTCTACTGGAGAACTAGTAATATTTTCTTCACCCCTTCCCTCCTCCATACCCATGGAATGTTCCTTTTATTACCTTAACCTGATGATGTGATCCTTTTTATCTTTACCTAGAGAAAACCCTGGCTTCTTTATGTTCCCCTCTCCTTTGAGAGCAGTTCAAGTCCGCCTTGATTTTATTTACTCTTTTATTTGTTCTTACTCTATTTCAGGTTTTGGATTGGTGACTTAGAATCTTGACTCTTTAGAATATAAGAAGCAGAGGGCAGAGAAGCATTAAGAAATATGAAATATCTAACATCGTACGCTATTTTTAAGTTCAAAACATTTAATAACAGCATTGTTTTCATTATTTTTATAGTTACCATATAGATATAGCAAATGATACTAGTTTCTATTTATCGTAGTGAAATAAGGTTTTCTCTTTAAGTACACTTGAGTGTACAAAAAGATATGTACTTAAAGAAAAATAAGAAGTAATTGTATAGGAGATACTTGGATTTGGCATTTTCCTGAAAGCATACTTCTGAGTATGAATTTATTTTGTTTGTAATTTGAGTATGAATTCTTTCTTTGGTCAGTTTAGCACATATGAATCCTCTCTGCCCAATCTTGTTTTAAAATTTATTTATTTTTGGCCGTGCTGGGTCTGCGTTGCTGCACGCGTGTTTCTCTAGTTGCAACTAGTGGGAGCTACTCTCTAGTTGCAGTGTGCAGGCTTCTCTTTGCAGTGGCTTCACTTGTGGAGCACAGGCTGTAGGGTGCAAAGGCTTCAGTAGTTACAGTTCCAGGCCCTGGACTGCAGGCTTAATAGTTGTGGTGCACGGACTTCGTTGCTCTTCAGTGTGTGGGATCTTCCTGGACCAGGGATCAAACCCATGTCTCCTGTGTTGGCAGGTGGATTCTTAACCACTGAGCCACCAGGGAATCCTCAGATCATTTTGAATCTTTTGAGACCTAGAAAGAGAAACACTTTGGGGCAAGTACAGCATAGGCTTAACTATGGAGAAAAATTTTTTTAAACCACAGAACTACAGTTACATTATCTTTAAATAATAAACCAAAAGATGTAAAAATTGGACTGATTTTATTTTTCATTTGTATTTTGAATTAATCCAATCGTTAATGACTGAGCAGATACCTTGGGCTTATGGGTGTGCCATAGCTGATACTAAAGTAAGTAAAAAAATCATCATTCCAAATGTCAAAACAGTCTGTTCTTTCTTTTTCCTTGAAATGAAAAAGCAAAACAAATAAACTTATTGTGTGGGAAGCAAATTGAGAACATGCAGTGTGAGAGGTTTTAAAACTCAATGGTAAGGAGAAATAAGATGTCTTGAGAAGAGGATTGGGCTCTGGAGCCACACAGCATCAGCCACTATTGTGTTCACTGTTGTACTGAGTATTTTTCAAAAAACTTAATATGGAAAATTTCAAACATATTCCGATGACGAGGTGTTTGAGCCATTATGGTTCCCATCACCCTTTTTCAGCAGTTATTAAACTCATGGCTGCTTGTCCCCTCTGGTCCCCTGACAACTGAATTATATTGAAGCAAATTCTAGTTATCATTTCACCCTTCAGTATTTTAGTGTGTATCTCAAACAGAAGAACTCCTTTAAAAAACATAACCACATTACTATTATCACACCTACATATTATTCTTATGGTCATAAAATAACCAGTGTTTAAATTTTCTTGTTATTTATTGTGTGTGTGTACACACACAAATCTTTTTTTTTCCCTAACAGTTTGTTGAAACAGGATCCAAGTAAGAGATATATATGCAGGCTCCTTCTCTTCACCTCCCCCATTCCATTTATTTTTTCAGTTCAGTTCAGTCGCTCAGTCGTGTCCGACTCTTTGCAACCCCATGAATCGCAGCACGCCAGGCCTCCCTGTCCATCACCATCTCCCAGAGTTCACTCAGACTCACGTCCATCGAGTCCGTGATGGCATCCAGCCATCTCATCTTCTGTCATCCCCTTCTCCTCCTGCCCTCAATCCCTCCCAGCATCAGAGTCTTTTCCAATGAGTCAACTCTTCGCATGAGGTGGCCAAAGTACTGGAGTTTCAGCTTCAGCATCATTCCTTCCAAAGAAATCCCAGGGCTGATCTCCTTCAGAATGGACTGGTTGGATCTCCTTGCAGTCCAAGGGACTCTCAAGAGTCTTCTCCAACACCACAGTTCAAAAGCATCAATTCTTCGGCGCTCAGCCTTCTTCACAGTCCAACTCTCACATCCATACATGACCACAGGAAAAACCATAGCCTTGACTAGACAGATCTTAGTCAGCAAAGTAATGTCTCTGCTTTTGAAAATGCTAACTAGGTTGGACATATCTTTTCTTCCAAAGAGTAAGCATCTTTTAATTTCATGGCTGCAGTCACCATCTGCAGTGATTTTGGAGCCCAAAAAATAAAGTTTGACACTATTTCCACTGTTTCCCCATCTATTTCCCATGAAGTGATGGGACCAGATGCCATGATCTTTGTTTTCTGAATGTTGAGCTTTAAGCCAACTTTTTCGCTCTCCTCTTTCACTTTCATCAAGAGGCTTTTNNNGAGCCTAAAAAAAATAAAGTCTGGCACTGTTTCCACTGTTTCCCCATCTATTTCCCATGAAGTGATGGGACCAGATGCCATGATCTTCGTTTTCTGAACGTTGAGCTTTAAGCCAACTTTTTCGCTCTCCTCTTTCACTTTCATCAAGAGGCTTTTTAGCTCCTCTTCACTTTCTGCCATAAGGGTGGTGTCATCTGCATATCTGAGGTTATTGATATTTCTCCCGGCAATCTTATTATTTAATCTTCACTATAATCACAATAAACTGTGGAAAATTCTGAAAGAGATGGGAATAGCAGACCACCTCACCTGCCTCTTGAGAAATCTGTATGCAGGTCAGGAAGCAACAGTTAGAACTGGACATGGAACAACAGACTGGTTCCAAATAGGAAAAGGAGTCTGTCAAGGCTGTATATTGTCACTCTGTATTTAACTTACATACAGAGTACATCATGAGAAATGCCAGGCTGGATGAAGCACAAGCTGGAATCAGGATCGCTGGGAGAAATATCAATAACATTAGATAGACCGATGACACCACCCTCATGGCAGAAAGCGAAGAAGAACTAAAGTGCCTCTTGATGAAAGTGAAAGAAAAGAGTGAAAAAGTTGGCTTAAAGCTAAACATTCAGAAAATGAATATCATGGCATCTGGTCCCATCACTTCATGGCAAATAGATGGGGAAACAATGGAAACAGAGACTATTTTCTTGGGCTCCAAAATCACTTCAGATGTTGACTGCAGCCATGAAATTAAAAGACGCTTACTCCTTGGAAGGAAAGTTATGACCAACCTAGACAGCATATATAAAAAGCAGAGACATTACTCTACCAACAAAGGTCCGTCTAAGCTATGGTTTTTCCAGTAGTCATGTATGGATTTAAGAGTTGGGCCATAAAGAAAGCTGAGTGCCTAAGAATTGATGCTTTTGAACTGTGGTGTTGGAGAAGGCTCTTGAGAGGCTCTTGGACAGCAAGGAGATTCAACCAGTCCATCCTAAAGGAAATGAGGTCTGAATATTCATTGGAAGGACTGATGCTGAAGCTGAAACTCCATTACTTTGGCCACCTGATGTGAAGAACCGACTCATTGGAAAAGACTCTGATGCTGGGAAAGATGAAGCTAGGAGGAGAAAGGGATGACAGAGGATAAGATAGTTAGATGGCATCACCGACTCGATGGACGTGAGTTTGAGTAAACTCTGGGAGTTGGTGATGGACAGGGAAGCCTGGCATCCTGCAGTCGTGGGGTCAGAGAGTCAGACACGACTGAGTGACTGAACTGAACTGGCTTTAGTTAGGATCTGAAAAGTAAGGGAACCTCTGAGGGTAATGGTACCTCTAGAGCTACCTCTTAAGATTCATGAGTTCTGTTTATTTTTATTCATTAATTTCTGTATCTCCATAGTGGGATACTGTCAACAAAAACACAGTTAGATACCTCTCAAAGGCAACAAGATTTCACAGTTCATTCATACAGTAGGGAAGAGAAACTCCCTACTGCATAAATTAACCTCAACTCTGCTGAAAGAAAAATTGGGTCTCTTAAAATGCTAGGGTGTACTAAAGGAAAAGTATTGAAGATGTTAGGTGGAGAGGTTGGTCAGTGTGATCAAGCCGTCTTTGTCCGCTTGCTAATTAGTGCTTCTCAAATTGAGGTTCCCATCCTTCCACAGAGACTGGTAGACAAGGGCCCTGTCCTTCTCGGTGATTACATTTCAAAGGGATGACTTTCAGGTCCTTGAGAGAGACATTTCTTGGTTGTAAAAGATTTGTATTTCAAGGGTCAGAGAAAGGATTGACAGCTGCAATTTGTCTAAGGTTAAATGCTCCAAGAAAAGTGAGATCAAAGGTGGTGGCTAGAACAAGCAGTTAATTATTTTGGCAGCATTAAGCTTTCTCAGGGAGACCTTTTGAAGATACTGGGTCATCCTAGGGACACAGCCTTAAGCTGACAGAAGGTGTGCTAGAGTTTGGTCTTGTCCTTACAGTGTGTGAGGGAGGTTGAATGGAGCTGCTTGTTCCGAGAATCTACAGTTTTCAGTACCTGGATAAAGGGGTTTCTGTTTGTTTTTAATCGAAGTATAGTTGATTTGGAATATTTATGTTACTCATGCTGTTCAGCAAAGTGATTCAGTTATAAGTAATAACAATAATAACAGTCTCTCTTCTCTCTCTCCATATATATGTGTGTGTGTATGTTAGTCGCTTAGTCATGTCCGACTCTTTGCAACCCTGTGGACTCTAGCCCACCAGGCTTCCCTGTCCATGGAATTCTCCAGGCAAGAATACTGGAGTAGATTGCCATTCCCTTCTCCAGAGTATATATTCAATATCCTATGCTGGGGCTTTCCAGATGGCACTAGTGGTAAAGAATCCACCTCCCAATGCAGATGCAAGATGCATGGGTTCGATTGCTGGGTCAGGGAGATCCCCTGGAGTAGGAAGTGGCAACCCACTCCAGTATTCTTGCCTGGGAAGTTCCATGGGCAGAGGAGCCTGGTGGGCTACAGTCTGTTGGACAGCAAAGAGTTGGACATGACTGAGGGACTGAGCACACACAATATCCTATGCTAAACCATAAGGGAAAATAACATTGACGAGAATAATGTATGTATGTATGTATGGTTTTTTAAAATATTCTTTTCCCTTATGGTTTAGCATAGGGTATTGAATATAGTTCTCTGTGCTGTACCTGAGCAGGACCTTGTTGTTCACCCATTCTATGTATAAAAGCTTGCATCTAACTCCAGCCTCTCACTCCACTCCGTCCCTCAACTCTTCCCCTTGGTAACCACCAGCCTCTTCTCTTTGTCCCTGATTCTGTTTGTTTCATAGACAGGTTCATTTGTGTCATATTTTACATTCCATGTGTACGTGGGTATCATATGGTATTTGTCATCCTTCTTTCTGACTTCACTTAGTATGGTAATCTCTAGTTGTATTCATGATGCTGCAAGTGGCATTTCATTCTTTTTAATGGCTGCGTAGTATTCTGTTGTTTATATATACTGCATCTTCTTATCCATTCATCTGATGATGGATGTTTAGGTTGTTTCCATGTCTCGCCTATTGTGTATAGTGCTGCTTTGAACACGGGGATGCATTTATCTTTTGAATTGTGGTCTTGTCCAGTATATGCCCAGGAAGGAGGATTGCTGGATCATATGGTAAATCTGTTTTTAGTTTTCCAAGGAATTTCCATACTATTTTCTATAGTGTCTGCACTACTTCACCAGCGTACAGTCTCACCAACAGTGTAGGAGGGTTCTTTTTTTTACACCCTCTCCAGCATTTGTTATTTGTAGACTTTTAAATATGGCCATTCTGACTGGTGTGAGGTGGTACCTCATGGTGTTTTTTTTTTTTGCAGGATCTTAGTTCCCTATTAGGGATCAAATTTGTGCCCACTGCAGTGGAAACTTGGAGTCCTAACTACTGGACCACCAAGGAATTCCCCCTCCCTATAGTTTTGATTTGCATTTTTCTAATAAATTAGCAGTGTTGAGCATCTTTTCATGTGCCTGTTGGCCATCTGTATGTCTTCTTTGGAGAAACGTGTATTTAGGTCTTCTGCCCATTTTGGGATTGGGTCGTTTGTTGAGTTGTACGCTCTGTAAATTTTGAAAATTCAGCCCTTGTTGGTCACATCATTTGTTAATATTTCCTCCCATTCTGTAGGTTGTCTTTTTGTTTATGGTTTCCTTGCTGTGTAAAAGTTTGTAAGTTTGATTAGGTCCCTTTTCTTTGTTTTTGTTATTATTTCTGTTGCCTTGGGAGACTGACCTAAAAAAACATAAGTACGATTTATCAGAAAATGTTTTGCCTATGTTCTCTTCTAGAGTTTTACGGTGTCGTGTTATTTTTGTATATGGTGAGAGGGTGTGTTGTAGCTATCCAACTTTCCCAGCACTGTTTGCTGAAGAGACTGTCTTCTCCCATTGAATGAATATACAATATTCATACAATATTGTTTCCTGTGTTGAAGACTGACTGTAGGTGTATGGGTTTAATTTTGGGCTCTCTTTTCTGAGCCATTGATCTGTATGTCTGTTTTTATGCCAATACCAGGCTGTTTTCATTACTGTAGCTTTGTAGTATTGTTGAAGTCTGGGAGAATTATACCTCATGTTTTGTTCTTTTTCTTCAGGATTGCTTTGGCAGTTCTGGGCCTTTTATGGTTCCATATGAATTTTAGGATTATTTGTTCTAGTTTGGTGAAAAATATCAGTGGTAACTGCATTAAATCTGTTTTGGGGTATTATTGTGTTTTAACAATATTAACTCTCCTAATCCAAGAGCATGGCCTATCTTTCCCTTTCTTTCAATTATCTAATGTTTCCTTTCTTAATGTTTTATAGTTTCAGCCTATAAGTCTTTCATCTCCTTGGTCAGGTTTATTCCTAAGTATTTTATTTTGGGAGAATGCAGTTTTAAAAGGTGTTTTTTTTTCACTCCCTTTCTGATAATTTGGATAAATTTTTATATATAATATTTTATGACCTAGGCATTCAGGGGATAGTGAGACGAAGTTAATCCAACTTTGGGAAAGGATAAAGAACCTTAAAGTGAATAAGGCATTGTTATTGGGGACCTGTTGCATACACAGAAAAGAGTCACGAAGGTGATTTTCAGGACTTGAGGAGCAGCCTTGTATTTTATTTTGTGTTTAAGCCCAGGATGAATGCTTAGAACCAGCATAGTCTAGGGGAAGGTGAGAGATGTGAAAATTTCTGGGAAAGCTTCTTGGAAGAGGTAGAACCTGAGCTGAGTCTTGAAAGATGATGGGTGGACTTTTCTTGGTTTAGTATTTTACTGTGGTATTTCCATGACTCTTCATCTGCTTTCCACAGAGATAAAATATTTTAAGTAAAAAATTTAATCATGAAAAAAAATTTTTTTAAGATGCTGCCCAAAGTTGGCATTTCTCACTTTTTAAAAAATTTTAAATTTTTTCTTGGCCACACCACACATCATGTGGGATATTAGTTCCCCAACCAAGGATCGAACCTTTGTCCTCTGCAGTGGAAGCACAGAGTCTTAACCACTGGACTACCAGCCCCTCTCTCACTTTTTGACCCTTGATTTCTTAATTGTTTTTTAACCAGCTCTCTTTAGAATGACATGTCCTAAAGAACAATGATGTTTTTATACAGTCAGTTCCACCACTCAAAGTATCTTCCAACCCTGTTCCCCATACATACCATCAGGAAATTATATATCTTTCAAGACCCAGCTGAAATAGCACTCTGTCTTTGCTCCCACAGTAGATTGGTTTCTCTGTTTTTGCTTGTATTATAACTCTTACTCTGTTCATTTTATACTCAGAGTGCAATCTCCTGCACACAGAAAATAGCTAATGTGTGATTAATAGATGTGGTTATATATAATAAGCTCTAAAATGTGTTTTCTAGTATAAAGAACTCAGCTATCTTACATGCACAGGTATTATATTATGTTAATTGAATTTTTATTTGTTCTTAGATGTCATTAAGAGGATCTGCGCCAGTGACAATTGTACCTCTTCCTGGAGAGCAAGTACAGGTTCAGGGGGTCATCCAGACAGCTCAGTCTTCTGTAATTCACCCACCACACGTGCAAACGGTACAGAAATTAAAAGACTTAGTGGCTGAGAGAGGGGACTTGTGAACCTGAAGTCTTTGGACAACTGAAGTTGCTGTAGTTTCAATATTATAGACCAAGATAACGATGTCTTAGAAATTGGACTATAGAACAAATGAAGTGAATGGAAAAGTTTTACAACTTCTAGTTTCATGTATATACTACCCAGTGAAAACAGAAGGCAATTTTGGGGAGAAGTTACTGTTTAGAATTTAAGGAAATGAAAGATTTTCTGAAGGGAAAGCACCTTTTTATCCTAGTGGTATCCTTCACGAAAAAGAGAATTCTGAAGAAAGGGTGATGATGTGAATGTCTTAGCAAAGTAAGAAAGTACCTACTTTATGCTTTATGGTGATCATATAAAAGAGAGTTCCCTCATTGTAAAGCTCTTACTTAACGCCTGTTTACACCTGGCAACAATAGGAAGGCAAGAGCCATTCTGGGTTCTTTGCTTTTTACTCTTTCTTCCCATTTTTTCTTCTGGCTCCTGTGAGTCTCAGAATGCCTTTGGTCATCTCTCATTTTTAGAAGCAGCTATCTTGGAAGAAAAGTTGTGTAGCCCATTTTCCCTCTTGAGTATATACAGTGGCTGTATAACTCATCTTTCTTCTTAAGTATATACAGTGTCTGTGTAGCGCATTTTCCCTCTTGAGTATATACAGTATCTGTGTAGCTCATTTTTCCTCGAGTATATACGGTGTCTGTGTAGCTCTTTCTCCCTCTTGAGTCTGTACAGCATCTGGCAGGGCTGTCAGCTCTGGAGCTGCGTCTTTATGTGTGTTTTTTTTCCTTTGTGAAAGGCGCCTGCTACATGGTTTTTCTAAGTTTTTAATGTGAAGATTTTACTCTTACTTGCTAGTGCTGTCATTAGCAGTTCTCCTCTTAGTTATAAGTAGTGTCTTAGTTCTAGGAATTATTTTCTTGAGTTCACTGGGAGGCTTTGGAGTAAATCTGCGGACAAAAGGTAAAACAGCTAAGATTTAGATTAGAAATGGTATATCTGTGATGCTTGAGGAAACAGAAGTGACTGATCTTCTTTAATTATTACTGTATTGTTTGTTACTGTGATTATTTATTAACTATTACTGATTATGACCCGTTCTTTCTTTTCTATCAAAAGATAAAGATTTAAGATATAAAAAAGTATAAGTACACTTGAACTCATTGTGAAGGTGATTATACAGTGTAAAACAAGCTTTTTTGGAAATTTAAGATCTAAGTCTAAATAGTTTAGGGGAAGGCTTTCTGTATACAGTAGGTAATGTAGAGAATTTATTTATTATGTCCTTTCTAGAAGCCTATTTTATTTTTTTAAAAGAAGTCAGGTATCACAATGTAGCTTCAGAAAAATATTGAGAAATTTAATACATTTTAAAAAGTCTTATTTCCTCAGTAGTAAGATCTAACTTAAAACTTGCATATGGTTATTGTGCTGACTGGTTCTAATAGGTTTTCCTTTTTTTCTCTGCTTGAAAGCTTTCTCCTCAACATCTCCAGCACTGGCTTCTCTTGCCTTTCAGATCTCAAGTTACATATCTCATCAAGGAGGCTTTCACAGACAATCAATAGGTTTATTATTAACAGTAGTTAACATTTAATGTGTGCTTGTGCTATGCCATGCACTGAATGCTTTACATGTATTAACTAATTCAATTATGAAATGAGATAAAGCTAATTATTACAGATTTTTAAGTTTACTTATGTTTGTACCTGCCCTTGCCAGTGACCTCCACTTTGCCAGATCTAATGGTTGTCCTGGGTCCTTATATTACTTCACCTGCTAGCAGAATTTGACATGGTTGATCATTCTTTTCTCCTTAATACTCTGTCTTTGCTAGTTTTTCAAGGACACCGCGCTCATTTGGTATTCCTCCTGCCTCACTGGTGGCTTATTGGCCTCATTTGCTGGTTCCTCCCCTTCTTTCCAACCTCTTACTGCTAAGAATGTCCTTGGGTTTTGTCCTATCTCTGCTTCCTGAGCTCATTCAGTCTTGTAGTTTTAAGGACTGTCCTAGAGAGCTGACTTCCAATATGTTTGTCTAGCCCAGAGCTCTTCCCTGACTCACAGGTTTGTATATTCAGCAGACTCCTCAATGTCATTATCTATTAACTAGATATTAGTTTTGGATATCTAGTAGCATTTCAAAGCATGTCCAAAATCCAAATCAGATAGCATTAATGATAAAAAATCTGAGTAGTGTGCAACAGTCTCAAGACTGGTATTTACAACTCTAGTGCAGTAGTATTGCTTTATTTGGGGGATAGACTTCTTAGTTCTGAGCCTGCTGTGTTATATGTTCCTTTAGTTTAGACTCCTGAAATAAACTTTCTCCTTTTTTCTTTTCTTTCTTTTAGACCTTAGATTTAATGACAAATGAATTTGGGTGGTAGAAGACAGATGATTTTTTTTGAAAGTAAAAATTAAATTTAATTCTTGCCCACTTGGTTTGTTCATCTTAGTAAAACCAGTTCTGTTTTTCAGGTATCATCTTTATCAGAGAGTGAGGAGTCTCAGGACTCATCCGACAGCATAGGCTCCTCACAGAAAACCCACGGGATCCTAGCACGGCGCCCATCTTACAGGTTAGTGCTCATGTATCAAATCCTGTGTGTGTTATATTACCACATGAGTTTGAATGGTGTAATGCAAAGCAGATTACATCAAGAAGGAACATGTGTTTGTATCAGAAGGCACGTGTTAAGAGAGAGAGGCTTGAGCCAGGTTATGAAGGGCCCCTGTTGCTGTGCTAAGGAAGAATTAGACTTACTTTCTGGCAAAGTATTAGGTGTCTGTATTTACTTTTAGTTAACTTTAATAGTAATTTGAAAGGACTGTAGATTTGAAGAATTGAACCAGTTTGTGTTCCCTTCCTTAGCCTCCTAGCTTTTGTCTCTTCCTTATGTTTGTATCCCTTTGGTGAAACACAACTCATATATTCTGCATATATTCTAGGCATCATTTCCTCCTGGAAGCATTCTTTGTTTATTTCTCTACAGCTTCCCAAGACCAGGCTAAGTCTTTCTTCAGTGGCATCCTTTAACTGATTCCTTTTATAGCACTTATCTCATCCTATTAGAATTCCAGTTTATTCATGGGCATGGTCTATGCAATTTTTTTGTGATCCCAGGAACTATCAAAATGACCAGCTGAAAGCAGATGCTTAATAATTACTTGCTGAATGAATGGAGAGCTGAAGTAGTACAATTCACAGAAAGCTTTTAAAATAACCTGGGTGATTTCATATAGGGTAGTGGGATATCTTTGACATGGGTGGATCTGAGACATTTCTGTGTTAGAACTGACAAAACCTGGTGACTAGAGGGTAGGAGGAAAGGGAGACAGAAAAGGATGCAATGTTTTTGAAACACATAAACAAATGCAGTAAGGTTTTAGATCTTATAAGAGAATTTTGTATAGGGTGTAGAGTCATTCCTGCCTGATGGAACAAATAGGAAAGACTTCATAAAAGATGTGATTTAGTTCATTATCAGTCTGATAAATTTTGAGAGTTAGGAGCAGAGATGGGTTTTGTGAGGCAGAAAGAGAGCTTCTTGGGGAGGAAACAGGGTAATAAAGGTGGATTATATGATATCAAAGAAGTTGGCCTGTTCTGGTAACTGGGAACTTAAGGTACAGAGAGGAACAGGTTGGTTTATCAAGAAAAGGTAAACAGGAGCCTCGTTACTTAGAACCTTGTTACCATGTTAAGGAATTGGGACTCTACTGAATAAACAGTTAACGAACAGAAGAAATTTTGTCTGGAATTTGGGGGAAGGGGTATGTGAAAAATAAGCCTGCTAAAAGGAGCCCGTAATCTGAAACTAAAAAAAAGTAATCCAGGGACTTCTGTGGTGGTCTAATGGTTAAGACTTCCTTTGGTGAAACACAACTCATATATTCTGCATATATTCTAGGCATCATTTCCTCCTGGAAGCATTCTTTGTTTATTTCTCTACAGCTTCCCAAGACCAGGCTAAGTCTTTCTTCAGTGGCATCCTTTAACTGATTCCTTTTATAGCACTTATCTCATCCTATTAGAATTCCAGTTTATTCATGGGCATGGTCTATGCAATTTTTTTGTGATCCCAGGAACTATCAAAATGACCAGCTGAAAGCAGATGCTTAATAATTACTTGCTGAATGAATGGAGAGCTGAAGTAGTACAATTCACAGAAAGCTTTTAAAATAACCTGGGTGATTTCATATAGGGTAGTGGGATATCTTTGACATGGGTGGATCTGAGACATTTCTGTGTTAGAACTGACAAAACCTGGTGACTAGAGGGTAGGAGGAAAGGGAGACAGAAAAGGATGCAATGTTTTTGAAACACATAAACAAATGCAGTAAGGTTTTAGATCTTATAAGAGAATTTTGTATAGGGTGTAGAGTCATTCCTGCCTGATGGAACAAATAGGAAAGACTTCATAAAAGATGTGATTTAGTTCATTATCAGTCTGATAAATTTTGAGAGTTAGGAGCAGAGATGGGTTTTGTGAGGCAGAAAGAGAGCTTCTTGGGGAGGAAACAGGGTAATAAAGGTGGATTATATGATATCAAAGAAGTTGGCCTGTTCTGGTAACTGGGAACTTAAGGTACAGAGAGGAACAGGTTGGTTTATCAAGAAAAGGTAAACAGGAGCCTCGTTACTTAGAACCTTGTTACCATGTTAAGGAATTGGGACTCTACTGAATAAACAGTTAACGAACAGAAGAAATTTTGTCTGGAATTTGGGGGAAGGGGTATGTGAAAAATAAGCCTGCTAAAAGGAGCCCGTAATCTGAAACTAAAAAAAAGTAATCCAGGGACTTCTGTGGTGGTCTAATGGTTAAGACTCCATGCCTCTACTGTAGATAAATTCCTCATCAGGGAACTAAGATCCCACATGCCATACTGTGTGGCTTAAAAAAAAAAAAGTAATCCAGTATGAAAGGAATTTCTCAGCCTTAGAAAACAAAGTCCCAACCAGATAAATTAATATAAAATTTTACACCTAGATATATCTTACGAAGCAATAAAAATAAGATCTTTGGAAGAAAGCTTCCAAAGAGAACAGATGTAACCATTAGGCAGGCAACAGATTTTTGAACCGTAGTATTAGAAAACAGTGGACTAAAGTCTTTAAGTGACAAGAGAGCATAACAGTTGGCCTGAAATTACACATCCACCTAAACAATCACTCAGAAATAATGGTGAAGTTAAATTAAAATCATTTGAAGCTGATGTAAGAAATTAACTAAAGGGTGCATGTCAGGAAGAATAAAATGAAATGAAACAAAAGGAATGTGAATATAAGAATGGTGAACCAAGACATTAATTTAAGATACCATTGACTAATAATGATTAATTTGAGTAGTTTAAAACCAAATGTAAAAAATATACCAGACAGAAACATATAAGACTAGAATGGTCTTCCAGAGTCTTGGGTTAATTACCTTTAGACTGTTAGACATAATGACCAAAGGAATACAGGTAAAATGTTTACTTTTCAAATAGGAGGGCTCTCTTAGCACAGAACAGTTAGCTCCTAGATAAGATACATACTAATAAATTGTGCATTTATAGGAAATAATAGAAATATCTTTGTACCCTACTCCAATAAATATAAAGCCATGTACAGACAAATACATTAGCAGAAACCAGAATGGGAAGCAGAAGCAAGCAAGCATGAAAGCCAAGGTATACCCATTACTTCTGCAGGAAGGGACCATGAACCCAAGATATTTGTATTAAGCTGAGAACCCTACAAGAAGCTAGAACATCTGAAACATAGCTTCCCCAAGTTAAGTTTTCTGAATTTATCAAAAGTCAACCAAATATGAATTTACAGTCAGAAATCAAACATATGAGGAAATAAACCATCATAAGTGAGAATCAAAGGAAACAATTTATAATCAACTCAAATGCAGAAAAAGTACTTAGTAAAATTCAGCTAATAAAATTCAGCACCTACTCATATTTTTAGCAAGTAAAGAATAAAAATGGACTTTCCTAGCTTACGTAGACTTTGAGAACTGAACTATACATACGGCAGATCATAGCTCAAGTTCCAAACTGGCCGCTACATGGTGCACACGGGGTCAAATCTGAATAGCACTGTGGAGTCTTTGAAAACTGAAACTGATGTTGGAACTACAACGCACAGAAGACCAATCAGAACTTGTGGTTTAAACACAACCAGGTTGATAGCCTGCTAAAAGAAGAATACCAAAAATTCTCTGCAGGATTTAAAAGTCAGGTATCATAATATTTAAAATGTCCATTACTTGGCAAACAAAGAACCTGGAAGAATCTTAACTTGTAAGGAAAGACTATCAGCAAATGCCATCATCTCCTAGATGAACAAGATACTGGAATTATATGACAAGGACTTTAAAGGAGCTATTACTGCAATGTTCTGACTAACAAGTAAGGATAGATTCTCTTGAAATGAATGGAAAGATAGAAACTATCAGCAAAAAAACAGATATAAAAAGAACAAAATAGAAATCTATAGCTAAGAAATACAGTTAACAGAAAAAAAGCCTCACTGGATGGATTTAATAGGAGAACAGAGATAAGTTACTCAACTTAAAGATAGTTCAATGGAGAGTATCCAGTCTGAAGAATAGAGATCAGAAAAATTAATTCTCAGGGACTAGAGAGACAGTACCCAAAGATTTAACATTGTGTCATGTGAGTCACAGAACAGAAAAAAAGTATGTTGCAGAAAAAATACTTTTGGAAATAATGACTGGAATGTTCCCAAGTTCAGTGAAACCTACAGATTCAAAAAACTTGGCAAATCTTAAACAGGATAAAACACAAACCCCTGCCCAGACATACCATAATTAAATAGCTATGAAATAAACACATATTGTGAGCAACCACTTATATGACACACCACGTATAAGGGAATGCTGTGAAAGACTCTAGATTTCTCACCAAAACTGCAGGCTAGAAGAAATGAATAGCATTTTTAAAGTGCTAAAAGAAAAGAACTGTTAATCCAGAATTCTGTGTCTTGTAAAATGGAGTTGAACTAAGTATTCTCAGATAGAAGAAAACTAAGAGAAATCATTAACAGCAGAGTTGCTTTAAAATAACTACTAAGTTATTAAGACCAAAAGAAACTTGGAATAGCAAGATCTGGGCAAATAAAATAGACTGTTCTTCTGTGAATAGTCTGATAGTTGAATTTGACAGTTGAAAAAAATGACACTGATGGGACTTTCAGTGTATGCAGAGGTAATATATAAGACAACTTACAAAATAAATGGGATAAGGTAGGGATTTAATATGGTAGTAAGGTTTCTAAGATTCACTTCAAGTGGTAAAACATTGACTAAGTAGACTTGTCATCTGTATTGTAACACCAGAGCAACTACTAAAGAAACTATACAAAGAGATTCAGTCAAATACACAATAGGTAAATTAAAATGGAGTTTTAAAAAATCTTAAAAGAATGCAGAAGATTTTTTTTTAAAAGCAAATAATAAAATGTTAGTTCCACCAGTATCAATAATTATATTAAGAGAGCATGGGACTTCCCTGGTGGGCCAGTGGTTAAGACTCTGTACTTTCCAACCTAAATGTCCATCAGCAGAGGAATGGATAAAAGAAGATGTGGTCCACATACTCAATGGAATATTACTCAGCCATAAAAGGAACAAAGTAGTGCCATTTGCAGAGACATAGATAGACCTAGAGACTGCCATACAGAGTGAGGTAAGTCAGAAAAACAGATACTATATAATATTGTTTATATTTGGAATCTAGGAAAATGGTATGGGTGAACTTATTTGCAAAGCAGAAATAGTGACACAGATGTAAAGAAAAAATTAACAGATACCAAGGTGGGTGGGTGGGATGAATTGGGAGACTGGGATTGACATATATACACTATTATGTATAAAATAGATAAACTAATGAGAACCTGCTGTATAGCACAGGGGACTCAGCTTAATGCTCTGTGGTGACCTAAATGGGAAGGACATCTAAAAAATGGGGATATATGTGTATGGATAACTGATTCACTTTGCTGTACAGCAGAAATTAATACAACACTGTAAAGCAACTACACTCTATAATAGAAATCGATGTTAAAAAGACTGCACTTCCACTGCAGGAGGCACGGGCCCCATCCCTGAGCAGGGAGGTTCCACACGCCCTGAGGTGTGGCCAAAAAAAGAGCACATGACTGAAACTCACTAGTTAAAAGAGATGATAAAACTATATACCAGTGTTCTGTGAACACACCCAAAAATCCTCAACAAAATATTAGTAAATCAAATAGGTTAACAGACAGAAGGTATTATACACCATAATTGAGTAGGATTTATCCTAGGACTGGAAAATTGGTTTAACATCTGAAAGTCAATTAATGTAATAAATCATATTTGTAGGATAAAACCGAAAAACTTATAGTCGTCTTAACAGACACAAAAAGCATTTGATGAAATCAGGGTTAAAGGGCTTCCCCAATGACATAGCACTAAGGAATCTGCCTGCCAATTCAGGAGATGCAAGAGACACAGGTTCGATCCTTGGGTCGGGAAGATTTCCTGGAGGAGGGAATGACAACCCACTCTAGTGTTCTTGCCTGGAGAATCCCAGGGAGAGAAGAGCCTGGCAGGCTGCAGTCCAAAGAGTCACACACAACTGAACGACCAAGCACACACACAGTGCCCTTGAATGATAAAAATTCTCATCAGACAAATAGATGGGAACTTGCTCAACTTGATGATGAGTATCTACAGAAGCCCATAGCTGACATTATTCAATGGAGAAAGATTGAATATTTTCTCTTCCTAAGAGCAGGCACAAGACAAGGCTGTGAAGGTCTCACTACTTCTACTCTCAGGCAGTTAAGAAAATTAAATTAAAAGCATACTGGAAAGGAAGAAATAAAAGTTTGCAGATGACAGTGATTTCATATATAGAAAATCCCAAAGGATCCACTAAAGTAGAAATGATAAACAAGTTCAGCAGGGTTGCAGGATACAAAATGAATTGTATTTCTCTACACTAGCAATAAACAATCCAGAAATGAAATTAAGAAAGCAGTCCTACTCGTAACAACATAAACTATATAAAATACTTGAAATTAAATTTATAAATCCAAGTTATATATCAGGTCAGCCAAAAAGTTTGTTTGGATTTTTTCCATATGGAAAAGCCCAAATGAAATTTTTGACCAGTCAAGTAAATTTAACAGATGTATATAATATTAATACTTGCATATTGAAAACTACAAAACTTCATTGAGAGGAATTTTAAAAAATCTTAACTGAAAAGACATTACATGTTCATCAACTGGAAGACTGAATATTGTTAAGACAAATAACCCAGTTAAAAAATGAGGAAAAGACTAGAATATTTATCCAAAGAAGAAACACAAATGGTCAATAAGCATGTAAAAAACTGTTCAGCATGATTTGTCATTAGGTAAATGCAGATCAAAATAATGAGATACCACTTCAAACCTAGTAGGATGCTTAAAAAAATCCCAAACAAAACATAACAAATGTTGTTAAGGGGGACAGTGGCTGTGGAAACAATCTGGCAGTTCTTCAAAATACTAAACCTATTTATGTTATAAACCACTACTACTATTGCTATACATATAACCAAGAGAAATAACATAATGAAAATAAAAGTAAAGTGGGTGTATTAGTAGCATACAAAATGGACTTCAGTGCAAAAAAAAATTATGAGAGAGAAAGAGAAAATCAGTTCACCAAAAAAATATAACAACCCTAAATATGTATGCACTTAACAACAGAGCTTCAGAATACATGTAGCAAAAGCTTACAGAACTGAAAAGTAAAATAAATCCAGTTACAGTTGAAAATTTGTGTACATCTATCTTGGTATCCAACAGAAGTTACAGCAGAAAATAAGCAAGATTATAGAACTGAACAATACCATCAACCAGTTGGATCTAATTGGCATTGTTAGAACACTTCACCTACATCCACAAAGAATATCCACCAAGAAAGACCACGTCCTGGATCATAACAAACCTTAACAAATTTAGAAAAACTGAAATTACACAAAATTCTTTACTCATACTTGAATTAGACTAGAAGCCAATAAAGGAAAGATAACAGGAGATCTCCATACAGAAATTAACACACTTAGAAATAACCAAACAGAAAATCTTAAGGGAAATTAGAAAACATTGAACTTAATGAAAGATTAACAATACAAAATACCAAACGCTGTAGGAAATAACAAATCAGTAGGAAATAGAGGGAAATTTACCTTATTAAACAGTATATAGGAAGGAAGGTCTCAAATCAACAGTCTCAGCTTCCACTTAAGAAACTAGGGGAGAAACAAAATAAGCTTAAAACAAGAAGGAGAAACAAAATAAGAGATATTAAGAGCAGAAATCAGGGAATTCGCTGGCAGTCTGTTGCTTAGGGCTCCATGCTTCCACTGCTGGAGGGTTCAATTCCTGGTTGGGGAACTAACATCCTGCAAGGCAAGTGGCGCAAGTGGGGATGCAGGAGAGCAGAAATCTGTGAACTTAAAGAGAAAACGAATAGAGATAATATAACTGAAAAGTGGTTCTTTGCGGGGGTAGGGGGCTGTGGAATCAGTAAAATTGATAATCTTGTAGCAAGATGGCTGGATGGTGTGGTTGGAGAAGTCACAGGGACAAACCTTGTCAACCATGTCGTTTATTCTGATAGGGAACCGTTGCACACGAGTGATCTGATCTAACTGACATTTTAAAAAGATGACTGGTTGTTGTGTGGAGAGCAGATTGTAGCAAGGAGGACCTGCTAGAGGCTGTTGTTCAGTAAGGAGGAGCTGGTGGTATGGACTTGGGGAACCACAGTGGAGGTGATGAGGATGGGTAAGATTTTGAATATATTTTCAAGATAGAAACAATGAGATTTGTTTATGAATTGGATAAAGGTTGTGAGAAAGAGGACAACTCCAAAATTTTTGAAAAGTAGAGTTGATATTTACTAACATGGCTAAGACTGCCAGGGGTAGGATATCTGATACTAGATTTGGAGGTATTAAGTTTGAGGTGCCTGTTGAATGGAAGCATTCAATACACAATTGGATATGTGAGTTTGAGTTCAGGAGAGAAGCTGAGAAAATACCATTTTGAGGGGTCATCAGTGTACACAAGCCTTTGGGACAGATGAGCTTATTGGCAAGACTGTAGATGGAGAAGTCCGAAAGATGGCTCTTTAAGATTCTCCAGGGTTGAATAAGGAGGATGAGGAAGAATGTAAGACAATGGCAAATAGTATCTCAAAATAAAGTAAAATAAAGTAATATATGCGGGAATGATAAATAACAATTTAGATAATGGCACTTACTGAGAGGGAAAAAGGGAGAGGAATTGGTGGTGACATTGTGGTGCATATGTAACTTAATTCCTGTTAAAATGAGGTATCTGAAGCAAACGTGGCACAGTGGCAATCAGTTGATTCCTGGTGTGGGGTACACGGGTGTTTGACTGTCCTTTGTTTTGCTGAGCTGGGGCTTGCACAGCTGCTCTCGGTTGAGTGAGCTGCTCTTGCGCTGCTCTCTAGTGGTGGTGTGCAGGCTTCACATGGTGGTGGCTTCTTGCGTTGCTGAGCATGGGCTCTCGGGTGCGTGCGCTCCGGAGTTGTAGTTCTCTGGCTCTAGAGCACAGGCTTAGTAGTTGTGGCACACAGACTTAATGGCTGCACAGCGTGTGGGATCTTCAAGGAACCAGGGATTGAACCAGTGGCTCCTGCACTGGCCGGCAGATTCTTTACCACTGAGCCACCAGGGAAGCCTTCTGTACTTGCTGTGCTCAAAATATTTCATAACTTAAAACTGAAAAAGAAATGGGCACAGCATTCCACCATTTCATGCAAGGCTGGCTGCTCAGGACCATGCAGGCAGTTTGTTAAATATATTCTTGAGCTCTATCCTGACCAGCTCACTCAAATCATTAGAGGTGTCGTTTGGGAGTCTGGATTCAATAAGCCTCTCCAGATGATTCTGGTACATAGCAGGTTTGGGAAGCACAGTGGCGGTTCTACAGATGGCTAACACGGAGTTCGTAGGACCGCCACGTCCTTTGTTCTCCACTGTGGAACTTCTGTTAGTATACTCTACACTTGTAGTTCTTGGTGAGAAGACTGTCCAGGTTAAGGGGACCAAGCTGGGAAAGGATCTTCAACATGTGATAAGAGAACATCTGAAGGATCTGAAATTATCTGGCCACCGATGAAGAAAACCTGAAGCAGTTGTCCGATATTGCAAAGCTAGGGCATGGATATAGGATTAGGGTATAAAGTTTAACTTTCTCTAGTTTCACTGGGTGGAATTAGCTTTGAATCTAAGCAAGGATGAGCTCTAACCATCCAATAATTGAATAGTTTGCTTTTTGAAATTATGGATGCCTTATTCCTATAAATAGAAGCTGTTAGTAATGTTAGAGAATTCCTGAATGGGCTGGAAGTTTAGCATAGGTAACATGAAAGATCTCTTTTAATGGTAAGGGTTATTTTATTTTTTTTCTTTGTGATTCTTTTTTGTTATTGTTTTTGCACAAATAGTTAAGATCTTCTAATTTTTCTCCAACAAACATGGAATTCTTGAGTAAAAATTTCTTTTTTCTTTCAATGCTCCTTCCATCCTCAGCTGTGTTTTGGAAGACCTTTCTTTTCAGCAAGGCATCTTTTTCCATCCCCTTATTTTTGCCTTATTTTTGTGGAGTCAAGTGTACTTTTTGTTAAAATAATGAATTTTATTTATCACAGATACTCTGTGTTTTTATAGTAGTTTCTTTTATACTTTCCATCCAAGTTAGGAAAATGGACTCCATCTCCCTAATTTATACACACATTCTTTTACATATGGTTTATCACCAGATATTGACTATAGTGCCCTGTGTTATGCAGTAGGATATTGTTTATCCATTCTAAATATTACCAGTTTGCATTCACTAACCCCAAACTCCCAGTTCATCCCCTTCCACCTTGGCAACCACCAGTCTTAAGTAGTATTTTAATCTCCTTGTTTCTTTCTGAAAACTATGGGTTTCTCTTCCATTATAGAGTTGAAGGTGGAGAAAATAAATTTAATCTATTGATTGATCACTGCACCATGCAGCATGTAGGGTAGGATCTTAGTTCCCAGACCAGGAATCAAACCTGTGCCCTCTGCAGTGGAAGTGCAGATTCTTGACCATTGGACCACCAGGAAAGTCCCCAATTTGATCTTTTTAAATAAAGGTAACTGACACTGTTTAGAAAATGAATAGAACCTTGTACTCACAATGGAGCCACCTCCTATAAAGAGACCTTTTCTACCTCTACAAGGGCCTTGTTGTTGAAAAGGCACTCTGTATGGGTATTTGCTCATTGTCTCTTTTCAGGTCATTATAAACTAAAATGTAACCAGCCTGCTAAACAGTCTTGTTGCTTAGTCACTAAGACATGTCTGATTCTTTGCAGCCCCATGAACTGCAGCATACCAGGCTTCCTTGTCTTTCACTATCTCTAGCTTGAGGTAAAAAAATAGTATGTACTAAACAAATGATTCTTTGATGCCACAGTTTAGGTGTCTGCTGCTGCTGCTAAGTCGCTTCAGTCGTGTCCGACTCTAGGTGTCTACTAGATCACTGTATTTTTAACCTGAAATTGAAAGAGGTTTAGTAATTTCTTTTTGTACAGTTGTCCTCATTACCAACATTAATAACAGAGTTCTGTTTTCCACAGAAAGATTTTGAAAGACCTATCTTCCGAAGATACACGGGGCAGAAAAGGAGACGGAGAAAACCCTGGAGTTTCTGCTGTCACTTCTATGTCTGTTCCAACTCCCATCTATCAGACGAGCACCGGCCAGTACAGTACGTACAGGAGTAACTTCCCACCTGGCAGACACAGAGCAGAACCTTCCTGTGAAGAAGCTGGCATAGACTGTCATACTTTGATAGTGATGAGTATTAAAGGATAATAAGTAGCATTTTGAGCCAGAAATAATGCAGAGTTCTTTTTTAGCATTATCGCATTTATTCCCTACAATATTTTTGTAAGGTGGGCAGTTACCAGTTTATGAGGGAACTGAGGTTAGAGAGTTAGACAATTAATATCCCTAAAGTCACACAGCTTGCTAGTGATACATAGCTTACATACTTATTTTAGGGGTAAGTCTGTGAGTTTTGACAGATGCATGGAATTGCCTAAGCATCACCACAATCAAGATACTCCATCACCCCCAAGAAATTCATTTGTGCTGTCCCATTTGTAAATAACCTCTGCCTTCTCTCATAAGCCCTATTCTTTAAGTCTAATTGGCTCTTGCCACAAAACAGCTGTCCTGTCTGACCACCTCCACCACCTGGGTTTATACTGTCATCTGAACTACTGCAGTATCCGATTAGTTATCTTGCTTCCCATCCTTGATCTGATAGTTTTCGATATTGCAACCAGAGCAGTTTATTTAAAATGTCTATTAGATTACACCACTTTAGCTCAAAATCTTCCAGTGGCTTTCCGACACATTTAGAATAAGTCCTACAAGGCATTACATTCAGGATCTGGCTTTGCCTACTCTGATCTCATCTCCTGCCACTTGATGCCATTTGGCCACACAAACTTTCTTGCTGTTTCTTAACACATGAAGCTCATTTCTGCCTCAGGATCTTTGGAGGTGTCATCCCTACCACCTGCACGTTCTTGACCCAGATCCTCACATGGCTTACATCCCCACTCTTGCTCTGCTTAAGTGTCACCTCCTCAGAGAGACCATTGTGGCTAAAATATATTGCTCCACCCTTTATTTTCTTAGGTACTTTTCCAATATAATTACATATAAATGCTTTAAAGTATATTTGTTTAATTATAGAGTATATGTAGATTAGCTTATTTGATTTATGATCTCCTTGAGGGAGAGAACTTTGTCTTGTTCACAACCATAACCTTGGCATATTGGACCTGGCACATAGTAGACTTACAGTAAAATGTGTTATGAACATATAATTTTAAGAATATATATAGAATATTTTTGAGAACACAAACTGGGCAAAGTGGTTACAAGGAAGGAAACTTAGGAGCAGAGCTCAGAAGCAGTTGCAAGGTTCACTTTTCATTTTAAACAAAACTGAATTTTTTAAAATCATACGTGTATTATTATTTCCAAAAATATTTAAGACAGCATGCTGCTACTGCTGCTAAGTCACTTCAGTCGTGTCCGACTCTATGTGACCCCATAGACGGCAGCCCACTAGGCTCCCCCGTCCCTAGGATTCTCCAGGCAAGAACACTGGAGTGAGTTGCCATTTCCTTCTCCAATGCATGAAAGTGAGAAGTGAAAGTGAAGTCGCTCAGTCATGTCTGACTCTTTGCGACCCAATGGACTGCAGCCCACCAGGCTCCTCCATCCATGGGATTTTCCAGGCAAGAGTACTGGAGTGGGGTGCCACTGCCAAGTTAATCTGCCTTGCAAGGCAGATTCTTAACCACTGGACCACCAGGGAAGGCCAGACTTTTCCTTGTTATATATATATTTATGTATGTATGTAGTGTCTGTTACAGGGAAAGAGATTGAAAGTAATTGCTACTGTAAATTTAAAACAAATCTCTACATCTAAAAAACTTTAATGTCTTTTCTTCTGAAGTCATTTTATAAGTTATATGGGAATATTTGTGGTGTGGCAATAGGGAAAGGCTAAGGATAACTAGAAACAGTGTCACCACTGGAGAGTGGAGCTGAGAAAGCCTATGAAGATTTATTTTTTCATTATGTAACCTTTTATCCTTTCTGAATTTTTTTCCATAGGCACACTTAACCTATTCAAAAAATTTTAAGATAAAATCTTTCTAATGCTTTTAAATAAAAATTACAGACTATGTTACTCTTTCCTTCTACTTATTTTTGCTTTAAAAGTTAGTTGTCAGTGGTATCCCCTTTTCATGCCCAGAACTGCTGTGACAACATTAACAATTAGCATGTAGTGCTCCATAGAGCCCCAAATGACTGATCAGTTATTGTATAATTTAAGACTAAATTTAAGGTTAGTGCAAACTTTTATTTGAAATATAAAATTTTATCAAGAAATGCCAAATTTTACTTCTTTTACATGTAGCTCACCTAAAGTAACCAACAGTCATCAAGTGAAATTGCATTTAAACCTATTTTAATAAATAGCGATTGTTTTGTTTGCCAATCCTTTGTAGTAAGTGTGTTGTATAGCCTTACATTAGCTATGTTTTCTCTTTGGTTAAAGTTGCCATTGCCCCAAATGGAGCCTTACAGCTGGCCAGTCCAGGCACAGATGGAGTACAGGGCCTTCAGACATTAACCATGACAAATTCAGGCAGTACTCAACAAGGTACAACAATTCTCCAGTATGCACAGACTTCTGATGGACAACAAATACTTGTGCCCAGCAACCAGGTTGTTGTACAAAGTAAGTATGCTTAAGTATCTATGGACAGCATTCCAGAGTACTTTCAAAGACACTTACGAATTTTAATTCATTCTTTGGGCCACACAGCTGCGTCAGGAGATATGCAGACATATCAGATCCGTACCACACCTTCAGCTACTTCACTACCACAAACAGTGGTGATGACATCTCCCGTGACCCTTACATCTCAGACATCTAAGACAGATGACCCCCAACTGAAAAGAGAAATAAGGTTGATGAAAAACAGGTAAGTAGTAAAAATTATGCTATCAAAATGGGTGATATGTTTTTATAAATCTCAGAAAGATTTTAACTGAGATTATATGTTAGAAATGAGAAGAGTTTATATCAGTTTTATTTTAATTGTTAATCTGTCTTGTATGTTTCTAGCAGATTAGTGAGTCCTTTTGCACAGTCTCTTACTAATATATGACCTAGAGTTCTTCCATTTCTGTTGTGTTCTTAAAATAGCACTCTTAAGCAAAACTTTTTAAACAGTATTGTTCTTGTTGGGTTGGCAAAGTTAAGTGAAAATAATAATTTGCTGCTTGCTATTTGTTGACTAGAGTAAGAATAGGGAAGAATTACTAGGTTTCTGGCATAATACCTAGTATACTTATGGATACAGAATTGTTCTTAAAAATGAATTTTGATCATGAAAATGTAGTAGTCATTTAACCTCTAGAAACATTACCTTTCATATAATATGTATTTTAAACAGTGCTGTTTGCATCTCATGTACATCTGGTATTAAAACTAATTCTTTGAGAAAAAGAATCTAATGGATAGTTTTTTTGCAGTGTGTTCAGGGGAGAAGAAAAAAGATACCAATAAGCTATATTAGAAACAAAAAAGAGGAAACAGCTACAGATTACAACAAATTTTTTAAATTATAATCGAGTTCTATTTTCAGGTCCTCTCAAGTAAGTTAGAAAATCAGAATAAAAAGGATAATTTTTTAGAGCAATAAAAATTACCATAAAGGACCAGATGGATACACTTAGTTACTTCAAGATAAAATGTTTTACTAAAAATAAGAGGGAGCAATTATCACTGTAAATAAACTTGGAAACAAGGCAGAGACCATCTGTTGTTTTGGAAGTTCCAACAAATACAGTAAGACAAGTAAATGAAATAAGTCATGTAAATATTAGAAAAGAATCCTATTTCTTTGCTGATGATATGATTGTGTACCTAGGAAACCCAGAAGACTTGTTAAAAATTACTAGAGTAAGACTTCTCTTTCTGACAATGTAACTTCAGCTGCATAATATTTTTAAAAGCTTGATGAAATATAAAAACCATTCCTTTACATGATTGGATGAGCATGCAGAAAGAGATCTATTGAGGTTAGAAATGAACCAGAAGCACAGGACCATGATGTTAATAAGCACTGAAGCAGCTGCTGTATATTCCTGGGGATAAGTTCAGATCTTTGTAATTGGCATAGCTTTTGTATGCAGAGGGGACCACGGACAGAGCGTAGGGACTCCTGCTTGGAGAACTGGATCAAAGATTTTCTTCCTTGAGGTCAAGACCCAGAAGACCTACACCCATAAGTTGAGAATTGTAACTTAAAAAATGGGTATCGGGACTTCCCTGATAGTCTGGTGGCTAAGAATCTGCCTGCCACTGCAGGGGACATTGATTCAGTCCCTGGTCCAGGAACTAAGATCCATATGCCACAGGGCAACTAAGCCTGTGTGCCACAACTACTGCGCCTGCACGCCCTGCAGCTGTCTTCCGCAATGAGAGAAACCGCCACAATGAGAAGCCCACACACCACAACTAGAGAGTAGCCCCTGGCACAGCAACAAAGATCCAGTGCAGTCCAAAAAATAGATAAATACTGGGTGAGGGTTCATAGGGCCCCCAGTTGCTTGGAGAAAGCAACCTCAACACAGGCTCTAAAGAATTCCTACACATTGAGTTCTAACAAATATAAGTTGAAAAATCAGAATACCCAAAGAATTAGGCCTCCGTTATATATGCCAAGCCCTTAGACCATTTTCACAAAAAATTATTTCCATTTTCTTGAGGAAATTGAGGCTAGAGAAGTCTGGTTACTTGACCAAGGTTACACTGCCCAGTAAGTGACAAGAGGTAGGATTTAAATTCATGGGTCCAGGTTTTAGGGTCCATTAGAAGCAAGAGTCAGCAGAAAGAGCAGACAACAGAATGAGTGTTATGAAGTCTTCAGTTATCTAATAAGAGAGACAGAAAGAAGCATGTTTTTCATATTTAGAAAAGGATGTCATTGAAAATCATCAAAGATCAAGAGACTATAAAAACGATAAAAATTGGAGAAGAAAAGTAAAATTGCTGTTTTAATTTTAACAAAGATATATTCATTTGCTTAGAATATCCAAAGAATTAGGCCTCCGTTATATATGCCAAAATGCCAAAATGGATTTAGAGAAAGGTGACTGTAAGTAATGAATTTATAAGGTTACTAGATATAAAATCAGTTTCAAAGATCAGCTGTTTTCTTCACATCAGCGATAAAGAGTTTGGTAAATAGTTATTTAAAAGATACTTATATTATCAATAAATGAAATACATGAGAATCTAACAAAAGATGTCCAGGACATTTATGGAAAATATTGTTTTTTAGAGACATTAAAGAAGATCTATTAAATAAATGGAGAAATATACTATGTCCACAGATATGGAAACTCAGTATTATAAAGATGACTATTTTTTCCCCCCAATTGATCCATAGATTCAATGCAGTTCCAATCAAAACCCAAACAGGTTGTTTGAAGAACTTGACAAGTTGATACTAAATTTATAGAAGAGTAAAAAGGGTCAAGAGCAGCCAAAATATTCCAGACAAGCATAAGGTGAGGAGATAATCAAATCTTGTTTAAACCGTGGTAATTAAAATAATGTAATACTGGCATTGAGGTAAACAAAATCACTAGTGAAATAGAACAGGGAGCTCAGAAACACATCTGTGAATACATGAAACCTTGGTAGGGCAGATTATTGGGGGAAGGAGGGACTCCAATAGATGATGCTAGGATAGTTATTTTATGTGAAAAAATTTCAAATTTCTTCCTCACACCATACCAGATGAATTAAAGAGTATGTGAAAGGTGAAATTTTGAAAACTTTTAGGTTGAAAACACATAATCTCACGGTTTCAAGTGTAGGCAAGATTCCTTAAAATAACACACACATAAAAAATTAACATGAAAGATTGATGAATCTTCATTAATATCAATAACTTCTTTTCATTAAAAGAAAGTGAAAATATAAGCTTCAAACCTATAGAAGATATTTGCAACATATCTGCCCCTCCTAAAAAAGATTTCTATCTTGTCCTGGGCTTTTGTTTTCTGGGAGATTTTTTTAATCACAGTTTCGATATCAGTGCTTGTAATTGGGTTCTTCATAATTTCTATTTCTTCCTGGTTCAGTCTTGGAAGATTGAACTTTCTAAGAATCTGTCCATTTCTTCCAGGTTATGCATTTTATTTCCATACAGTTGCTCATAATAGTCTCATAATCCCTGTCTCTTATACACATCTAGATGTGTATAAGAGACAGTAATTACAGATTAAAGAAAACTCTGAAAATTAAGCAATAAAATCTTGAAAATAAAATTTAGGAATATGTAGTGCATGGCAGTTTTTAATCTAAGCCAAGAAAAAGACTAAAAAAGAGAATTTATCATATAAGAAATAAAAATATCAGAAATCAAGTGGTAGATGAGAAAATAATGTAGAAACAGATAACAGGTTAGTATGTATAATTCATTGAGAGTTCTTAGGTTGTGTGTCTTTGTAGTAATTTCTAAATGTAAAATAGGCAAAAAGTATGAACGAACAGGCAAATAAATAAGAGCAGATCCAGAGGAGACCTAAACTTTTGAAGGTGTTCTGTTTCACTAGTAGTTAGGGAAGTGAAAATTAACAATGAAATGTCCGCATGACAAAGAACTGTGTACCAATAGAGAGACATCATTAAATAGTATGTGTCCAGAAAAGCAAGTTGCAGAGAATATCTTCAGTTTTTAGTTCAAAAAAAAAAAAAAATTCAAAATACTTTTTTACTTGTTGTATATGTATATAAAACTTCAATGAAAATCCATAGAAATATTCTAACAGGACATGTACAAAACTTGAGTATCAAAGCATTGTTTATGATTAAAACTTGAAGTCTAGAGGATTTATATGTCCAAAGTTAACCAGAGGACCCATACATTTCACTTCTTGGTGTTTATCCAAGAGAAATGGGACATATGTTCTCAGGGACTGGCACAAGGCCATGCATAGCAGCTATAACATTAGCAAATGGCTCAACAGAATGGATCAACAAATTGTAATGATATCCATACAGTGGAGTATGGAGACCAGACACAAGAGTACATTCTGTATGACTGTTGTCTGAAGGAAGTTCTGTTATAGAATAGGAAAACTTCATCTCTGGTGATAAAATCAAAACAGTTGCCAAAAATCGAAACAGTAGTTGCTTGGGGAGAATGGGCATGAGGGGACTTCTGGAGCAATAAAAATGTCTGACTTGATGGATGTTTGGGTTATATAGGTAGATGCATGCATTTGCCATAGCAAATGGAATTCTGCACTTAAGATCATTGTGTTTCACTGTATATAGATGATACCCTAATTTTGTTTTAATGACGGGAAAAAAAGGATGACCAGGGAAAATTACTGAAGTGCATTTACCATTTTAAGAATGTGAACTTTTTTCTAACTTTTTTCACCTGGGCTTCCCAGGTGGTGCAAGTGGTAAAGAAGCTGCTTACCAATGCAGGTTAGACTGGCAACCCACTCCAGTATTCTTGCCTGGAGAATGCCATGGACAGAGGAGCCTGGCGGGCTACGTTTCAGAGAGTCGCAGAGTCAGACGCTACTGAAGCAGCTTGGCGCGCACACAGCACACGTTTACCATTTAAAGAATGTGAGCTTTTTTCTAACATTGGTTTCTAATGCTTATATTTAGAGAAGCTGCTCGAGAATGTCGCAGAAAGAAGAAAGAATATGTGAAATGCCTGGAAAATCGAGTCGCAGTTCTGGAAAATCAAAACAAAACTCTAATAGAAGAGTTAAAAACTTTGAAGGATCTTTATTCTAATAAAAGTGTTTGATTCTTAAGAAAGAAAATATTTTTGTGGACTTGCTTAAAAATTAGATGGATTTCTTTTCTTTTTAGTGGAGTTTTATGAATTAAAAGGTCAAAAATGAAGCTTTTTATTTAGGTTTTTACAACTCAAAGAGAAATACCTTACACGAGAAATCTGGTGACAGAGGATACAGTGGAAAAAGACCTCAAGGAAGTTACTGGCACAACTGGAAGCTCTGTAAAAATTAAACATACTCAAGAAACATTTGAAATGAACTTTCACCAATTCGAATTTTCTAAATAACAAATAGTTGCCAATCAGATCTTTAAAAATAAATCAGTTTACCCTTAGAGGTTTGCATTTCTGTTTCCTAAAATTTACCTTTCTTCAATTGTGTGTGTGTGTTCTGTTTCTGCCAATAAATTCTACATTGCAAATATAAAAGAAAAGCTAATACATACCTGAATATATAAATTATGTATCTTGATTATATATACTTGTTCTGTTGTCAGGTCTCAAATAGGTTTTTAAAAGTCTGTTCATTGGACTCAGGAGGAGTTTTGAGACTAGGTTAACAATTTTTGAGGCCTTGTCCTAAAAGACATCTAAGGTACATGAATGGAGTATGGTGATTTTGTAACATTTTTTATCAGAATGGAAAAGAATTGTTTGAAAGTTTGATACTTTTAAATAGTTTTTTGGTTACTCTGGGAATGGTGATTTTCTACAAATATTTAATAAATTGTTTTTTGATTCTATATTCTGTATGCAGTTGAATATACATTACTTATTCTGTTGTGCTTTAATAGAATGGAATGTTTACAGGCCCTTAAGATAATTAGAGTATTTTAAAAACCTTCTGAAGATGCATACCAAAGTTTTCCAAGAGGATTTTATAATCAGTTTAATGTAAGGTTTATCAGATTCTAAATACAGTTACTAAGGCAATTTTATGTTAGAGACTTTTGTATTGTAGTGAATGGTACATTTATAAGAAAAGTGACTGCCAATATATTTTTATAGCTAATCTTTATAAATTCTAAAGTTAAGTTTTTAATGATTATTTTAAATGTTTATATAGTTTGTTAGTAAAAAATATTTTGCATCTCAAAGTATCATTTTTATATTATGGGAGGTAAAGTTTCCAGATTGGCTAATATTTGAACTGTAAGTTTTGTATGCAGTTTATCCAGAGTTCAAAAATGCTGTCAGCACACCAGTGTTCAACCTCTGTATTCCAATTTGTATACACTTTGAAATTGTACTGCAAAACTATTGTGCACTTCTTAGTACAATATGTATCATATTGTTGTGTATGAAATTAAAGGATATTTGATAAAATTAAGTTTGCTGAATATAAAATATATTGCTTGATATATGAATGACAAGCTTCCTGATAAGAATTTTGTTAATTATACTAACTATAGTGCATTCCTAGTTTTGAAATGAGGATAAATTTACAAATCTGGGCTGCACAACCTATTTTAAGGGGATATGTTTATATGTTTTGCTTCAGTCAGAACCAATTATAATAAAGATAGCTAAGTATTTTGTTCTATAAGTGTTTAGGACATGGTTAAGGGGCCTGTCATGTAGAAATTTTAATTGATAAATCTATTAATTCTAATAAAATTTTTCATTAACAGGGTCAGGGTCTTTTAGAATGGGACTTTTTGTTGATCTTTTAAAATGGGACTTTTTTGTTGATTTGTCAGCAGTTTATGAAAAGAAAGAAAAGTCTGAACACCAGTGGAATTACTTCTATCACTATCCTAAAGCCTGAGTCTCAAAACAGTGGCCCATCAGGCTAAAGAATATTAGGGGTGTGGGGTCAGTGGGTTATATCAAGAGTGTTTTCAAAGTTAGTTTATTGGGTGGATGTTACATTTGGCTCCAGCAGCCTAGCTCTTAGTGCCTTAGCAACTGGACATACACAAATATTGTAAACGCTCCACAACCTACACATTTCTGGTGTAGGGTCTTGCTCACTAGTTCACATTATGTAGTTAAGCTGTATGTAACAGGCATGGACAAGCCACTGAGGAGTCCATAAATGCATACCAATTTATGAGGCTTACGACACTTTAAAGGTGATTATACTACAAGCCTGAAATTAAGATTTCAAAAGTTTGAGAGACCAATGAAATTATTTCCTTAGTTCAATTTACTATTGAATTTAAAAATAAATTATCACTTACTGTTTGTTACACTGATGGAAATAACATTACTGCCCACAGATGCATCCTTGAGCATGTAAGATTTTTTTTAATCCCTTTAATTTTATTGACTACCCCTTTATTATTATTCTATGAAGAATGGACATATGTTAAAGCTTCAGAAATCTTACCATATTTGTTTTTTCATTCAGCAATTACTATTTTAAAATTACTGGCTATGTTTTTCTCCAGTTAAAACATATTAATTATGCCTTGGAATTATACAGTTATAATTGCAATTCAGATTCCCAGATGCTGAAATGATAAAAACTGAGTGACTAAGTTAAAGTCATAGGTTATAGTGAAACAAAATGTCAAAGTATATCACAGTCTAATTGCAGTAATCATATTATTTACTGTTACTCAAATTTGGTTTTTATTTTTTAACAAATACTGCCTTTTTTCCCCCAAAACTTTTTCCTATAAAGTAAAGGAACACTTAAATCAAGGTTGTAGAATTCAGAAGCTCACTCTAGGGAGTGTTTCGCAGAAGTATATTTTTTGGGCCACGCCATGCAGCATGCAAAATAGCATGTGGAATATTAGTTCCCTGACTAGGGACCGAAGCCATGCCCCCTGCAGTGGAAGGGTGGAATCTTAACCACTGGACCACCAGGGAAGCCCTTGGCAGAAATCTTTGAGAGTCAGTTGAAGAAGCTGTAGGCCATTTAACTTTTTTTTTTGTTTTTTTTAAGAGATTCTGGTAACTCAGTCCCTTTATTCATGTACCTTTCTTTACAGCAAACACAGGGATTAGAAACCAAGTCTTTGCCATTTCATGGTTGAGATCCTTTTCCTCAGAATTGATGGATATATGTGATAATTTGCTGCCTTCGATGTTTTAACTTACATAAATATACATTTTTTACAAAATTGAGTTACCTATATATATAACATGCACAGTTTTACCATTTCCTTCACATCTACTATTTCTTGAGTAATTACTATGCATAAGAAACTATTAAAGTAGACATTAATTCAGAAGAAACTTACTGAAAGCCTTTTACATGCATGCCAAGCATTACAGGGAGAGTGACAGACAAGGCAGAGTTGTATCTCTTACGGAACTTAGGTAAGTACCAGCCTCACAGGATGACATTAATATCTAACTAAGGTCATATGAGTATTAATAGCTAGGGATCTGGGATTTAAACCTAACCCCTAACCAATATAAAAGAGCACATATACCCTTACCCCCAACAACACACACCTTTATTTTAAAACTTGAAGGGGAGACTGCATCTCATGCTTTTCTGTACCCCCAGTCTAGGGCAGTCCTTACCTGGTTTAAAGGAGTGCTCTACTGTTGTGTTAGTCACTAAGTTGTGTCCAACTCTGCGACCCCCACGGACTGTGAAAGTCACTCAGTTGTGTCTGACCCTGCAACCGACTTGTACAGTCCATGGAATTCTCCAGGCCAGAATCCTGGAGTGGGTAGTCTTTCCCTTCTCCAGCCTTTACCCTCTCCAACCCAGGGATCGAAGCCAGGTCTACCCATGGATTCTTCACCAGCTGAGCCACAAGGTTCCTCTGTCCATGGGATTTTCCAGGCAAGATGAATGGGTTGCCATTTCCTTCTCCAGGGGATCTTCCTGACCCAGAGATCAAACCCAGGTCTCCTGCACTGCAGGCAGATTCTATACCTAATGTTACTCTACCCAGGGTTACATGGTAAATGGCAAAACTAGGGCTTGGACCTAAGCTTGATCAACTCCAGTCTGTGGTCTTAACCTGGAGCGTACCTTCTTAACATGTGCTGGAAAGTCTGAAAAGCTTCACTGTATCTCTGCATTCCAATAGCACAGATTCGTAAAGGTCTATTTAAATGTGTCCACTAGATGGCAACCTCCGTTTTAAAAATCACAGAAATTTTACAAACTAAAAATTACATAGAAAACTACACAAGTTAACATATCAAATCCTTGTACATGCACCATTCAGAATTAATAAATGTTTACATTTTGTTGCCTTCAGCTCATTTTCTGAAGAGGAAAAAATGCACAGATAAAACTCATCTTTCCCTAGTCCAATTTACCTCCATGAAGGAAACCACTATCATGAATTCAGTATGGAACCAGTCCGTGTTTTTATGTTTACTACATGAACCCATAAATAACAGACTGTAGTATCTCTTTTAGAAGTTTATAAATGGTACTTTAATTCCCCAAATGAAAGATCAAGCATACCAAAGAAAATTTAGGATTTTAGCTATGATAAAGTAATACATTCTTCTGGAGAAAAACCTAAATATGAGAGCAATTTTTTTTTTCTCAGATGACAATTCTTAGAATTTACTGTCATCTCTGAAAAAAATATTTGCCAAGAAAAAAGATTTTTTTTAAATTCATAAGATGTGCAAGAAAGCTTAGGCTTAGTTGGTAAAACAGTAAACAAAAACAGACCTGCAATGAATTTTAAAAAGGAAAAAGTCACAATTTCTTTCCCCACTACCCACTTCGATCATAAATAAGCAATCAAATAAAATTTCGAGGAATTAACTGCTCAGTGAAGGATACTAATTAAACATGAAACATGGTGTTTCACAAGCTCAAACTACTTGGGTAAATGACAGAGGACATTGGAAGACCCCTCTATTTTTCACTACATTATTTGCATATTGTAAGAAATCTAGATGCTTTTGAACTGTGGTGTTGGAGAAGACTCTTGAGAGTCCCTGGGACTGCAAGGAAATCCAACCAGTCCATTCTGAAGATAGCCCTGGGATTTCTTTGGAAGGAATGATGCTAAAGCTGAAACTCCAGTACTTTGGCCACCTCATGAGAAGAGTTGACTCATTGGAAAAGACTCTGATGCTGGGAGGGATTGGGGGCAGGAGAAGGGGACGACAGAGGATGAGATGGCTGGATGGCATCACGGACTCGATGGACATGAGTCTGAGTGAACTCCGGGAGTTGGTGATGGACAGGGAGGCCTGGCGTGCTGCGATTCATGGGGTGGCAAAGAGACACGACTGAGCGACTGAACTGAACTGAAGAAATCTAGAAATCTATACCCACTAAAAAAAGCCCTCATTAATCCAAAAGAAACAGGACAAATTGCCTCCCCCCAAAAAATTATAGAAATCTATGCATATTAGTAATCATAATAATTGTAAATGTACTGAACATTTTAATTAAAGATTGCCATGTTGGATTAGAAAACAAAATTCAGCTATATGTTGTTTATATCCCTAAAATATAAGGATACAGCAAGGTTGAAAGTAAAAGCACGGAAAAGATTATATCAGCCAATTATTAGCCAAAAGAAAGCACAAAGCATAAATATAGTACATCTATATGTTGAACATAAAAAATTATGGCTTGGGACAAAATGGTCAGTATAAAAAGATTTTAACTCACTTAGAAGATAAAAATACATCTAAACTTGTGTGCACCTAATAATACAGGGTCAAGATGTTAAGCAAAATGCAGAAATAAGAGAAAAAATTTCATAATCTTAGTAGAATATACCTCTCTCATAATTGATACAAAAAGCAGGAAAGTAATCAGTATAGACACTTGAACAATGAAAAACCTTGACCTAACATACTGAATTTCATCATCTGTAAGCCATCACTGACTGATGATAAGACAAGCTATTATCTTAAGTACCACTAAGAAGGAAAGGCCATTGCCAGTTAAACTATACCATGCCATTGATGGCCAGATGCATACTTGATTTCAGAGATGTTTCAATGTGGAAAACATACATCTTTAAATCAATAAAATTTGATATAGAAAATGCAACTGTAAATGCATAAGTATTATTTATGAAAGTAGAACCATATAATATGGGCAATAAAGTAAGTTTCAACAAATTCTGAGGGCTTCCCTCCTGGCTCAACTGCTGATGAATCCGCCTGCAATGCAGGAGACCTGGGTTTGATCCCTGGGTGGGGAAGATCCCCTGAAGAAGGGAAAGGCTACCCACTCCAGTATTCTGGCCTGGAGAATTCCATGGACTGTATAGTCCACGGGGTTGCAGAGAGTCAGACACAACTAAGCGACTTTCAACAAATTTTCAAAGAGTTGGTTTGATACGGACTATATTCCATTGGTCTATATGTGTCTATCCTTTCAATAAAACCACTGTCTTGATTACTGTAGCTTTATAATAAGTCTTAAAATCAGGTGGTATGAATTCAAGTTTTATTTTTTTCCCAAAAAATTATTTTAGCCATTCCAGTTCCTTTGCCTTCTATATGAATTTTAGAATCAGCTGGTTTGTATCTACAAAAGATCCTCTAGGACTTTAACTGGGGTTGTGTTAAAAATATACGTAGATCAACTGGGGAAGTACTGACAACAATATTGAGGCATCCAATCCATAAATACAATATATCTCCACTTAGTGTTCTCTGATTTTTTTTTTCTTCACTGTTTTGTACTTTTGGGCAGAGACCATGTACATATTTTGTTAGATTTGTACCTAATTACTACTTTTTTCTTATAGGTATTTTAAATGTTTAAATTGTTCTTGGCTAATACATGAAAAGAGAAATTTTGTCCTGGGATCATACTAACTGCACTTAGTAGTTCTGCTGCTGCTGCTAAGTCGCTTCAGTCGTGTCCGACTCTTCATGACCCCATGGACTGCAGCCCACCAGGCTCCTCCGTCCATGGGAGTTTCCAGGCAAGTGTACTGGAGTGGGGTGCCATTGCCTTCTCTGTTATTAGTTCTAGGAGCTCTTAAAACAGATTTTCTTGGGGGATGGGGGAGCGGTTTCTATCTAGACAGTGCCATTTGTGAATACAGACAGTTTTCTATCTCTCTTTAAAGTGTGTCTTTATCTTGCTTTATGGTGCTGCCTAGGATTTTTTGTACAGTATTAAATGGCACTGGTAAGAGTAGACTTTTTTCCCTTTGGCCTTGCTCTGTGGCTCGTGGAATCTTAGCTCCTGTCCCGGGGATTGAACCTGGGCCCCAGCCCTGAGAGCACTGAGTCCTAACTATGGACCTCCAGGGAGTTCCCACTGGTTTTCAACATCATACTGTTAAGTCCTAAAAACAAGAAAAGGAGATAAAAGGTATATAGATAGAGAGGAAATCTTTGCTCACAGATGACATGATAATCTATGTAGAAAATCCAAAAATTTGACAAAGGAACTCCTGTAATTAATAAGTGATTACAGCAGGGGTGCAGGATACAAGGTTAATATACAAAAGTCAATTGCTTTCAAATATAACAGCAATGAATAACTGGAATTTTAAATTGAAAATATAATACTATTTACATTAACAGCCCCCAAAATGAAATACTTAGGTATAAATCTAACAAAATATGTACAAGATCTATATGAGGAAAACTACAAAACTTTGATAAATCAAATAAGAACTAAATAAATGGACAGGTATTTCACATGTCAGTGGATAGAAAGACAACACCGTCAGGATGGCAGTTCTTCCAAACTTGTTCTACAGGTTCAAAACAAGCCCAATCAAAACCTCAGCAAGTTATTTTGTGGATATTAACTGACTCTGAACGTTATACAGAGAGGATAAAAGGCTCAGAATAGACCACATAGTACTGAAGGAAAAGAATGAAGTTGAAGAGCTGCCAGTACCTGACTTAAAGATACACCATAGAGCTACAGTAATCAAGATGATATTCACAAAAGGACAGACAAATAGATCAGTCGAATAGAACAGAGAGCCCAGAGACAGACTTACATAGGTATAGTCAACTAATCTTCAACCAAGGAGCAAAGGCAATAAAATGGAGCAAAGACAGTGCTTTTAATAAATGATGCTGGAACAACTGGAGATCCATGTTAAGAAAAAGTTGAATCTAGATATAGACCTTCTATCCTCCACAAGAATTACCTCAAAATGGACCACAGACCTAAATGTAAAACACAAAAATGTAAAACTCTTAGAAGATAACATAGAAGAGGGCTTCCCTGGTGGTCCAAGGGCTAGGACCCCACGCTCCCAATTCAGGAGACCCAGGTTCAACCCCTGGTCAGGGAACTAGATCCCACATGCTGTAACTAAGACCCAGCAACAGTTAACTAAATAACTATTAAAAAAAAAAAAAAAACAGGAGAAAATCTAGATGACCCTGGGTTTGGCAATAATTCCAAAAGTATGATCCATGAAAGAAATAACTGATAAATTAGACTAAAAGTTTCTGCTCTGTGAAAGACAATGAAAAGCTACAGACTGAGAGAAAATATCTGCAAAAGACATACCTAACAGAGGACTAGGGGCTTCCCAGGCAGTGCTAGTGGTAAAGAACCCGCCTGTCAATGCAGGAGACGTAAGAGACGCAGGTTCGATCCCTGGGTCGGGAAGAGCCCGCATGCTGTAGAGCAGCTAAGCCCACGAGCCACGACTACTAGAGCCTGCACACCACCACAAGAGTAGCCCCCGTCCTCCACAACCAGAGAAAGGCCACAGGCAGCAGAGGAGACCCAGTGCAGCCAAGAACCAATTTTAACAACATGAGATTCCACTAACACACGCACTCCAGCTCAGTTGCTAAGACTCTGTGGCCCCACAGACTGCAGCACACCAGGCTCCTCTGTCCTCTCAGCTCAGTTCAGTCGCTCAGTCGTGTCTGACTCTTTGCGACCCCATGAATCGCAGCACGCCAGGCCTCCCTGTTCATCACCATCTCCCGGAGTTCACTCAGACTCACGTCCATCGAGTCCGTGATGCCATCCAGCCATCTCATCCTCGGTCGTCCCCTTCTCCTCCTGCCCTCAATCCCTCCCAGCATCAGAGTCTTTTCCAATGAGTCAACTCTTCACATGAGGTGGCCAAAGTACTGGAGTTTCAGCTGTAGCATCATTCCTTCCAAAGAAATCCCAGGGCTGATCTCCTTCAGAATGGACTGGTTGGATCTCCTTGCAGTCCAAGGGACGCTCAAGAGTCTTCTCCAACACCACAGTTCAAAAGCATCAATTCTTCAGTGCTCAGCCTTCTTCACAGTCCAACTCTCACATCCATACATGACTACTGGAAAAACCATAGCCTTGACTAGATGGACCTTAGTCAGCAAAGTAATGTCTCTGCTTTTGAATATGCTATCTAGGTTGGTTATAACTTTTCTTCCAAGGAGTAGGCATCTTTTAATTTCATGGCTGCAGTCACCATCTCTGTCCTCTACCGTCTCCTGGAATTTGCTCAAACATGTCTGTTGACTTGGTGACGCTATCTAACCATCTCATCCTCTGCCACTCCCTTCTCCTTTTGCCTTCAATCTTCCCCAGAATCACGGTCTCTTCCAGTGAGTTGGCTCTTCACATCAAGTGGCCAAAGGACATGATGGAGTTTCAGCATCAATTCCTCCAATGGATATTCAGGGTTAATTTCCTTTAATATTGACTGGCTTGATCTCCGTGCTGCCCAAGGGACTCTCAAAAGTTTCTCCAGCACAATTCAAAAGCATCAGTTCTTTGGTGCTCAGCCTTCTTTTTGGTCCAATTCTCACATCTGAACATGACTACTGGAAAAACCAAAGATTTGACTATATGGACCTTTGTTTGCAAAGTAATGGCTCTGCTTTTTTAAAAATTTATTTATTTTTTAATTGAAGCATAATAGCTTTACAGAATTTTGTTGTTTTGTGTCAAACATCAACATGAGTCAACATAGGTGTACATATGTCTCCTCCCTCTGGAACCTCTCTCCCATCTCTCTCCCCATCCTACCCCTCTAAGTTGATATGGAGCCCCTGTTTGAGCTCCCTGAGACATATAGCAAATTCCCATTGGCTATCTATTTTACACATGATAATGTAAGTTTCCATGTTACTCTCTCCATACATCTCACCCTCTCTCCCCTCCCCCTGTGTCCATAAGTCTGTTCTCTATGTCTGTTTTTCCACTGCTGCCTTGAAAATAAATATTTCAGTACCATCTTTCCAGATTCCATATATATATATATTCCATATATATGTGTTACTACTACTACTACTAAGTCGCTTCAGTCGTATCCGACTCTGTGAGACCCCATAGATGGCAGCCCATCAGGCTCCCCTGTCCCTGGGATTCTCCAGGCAAGGTTGCCATTTCCTTCTCCAATGCATGAAAGTGAAAAGTCAAAGTGAAGTCGCTCAGTCGTCTCTGACTCTTAGCGACCCCATGGACTGTAGCCCACCAGGCTCCTCCGTCCATGGGATTTTCCAGGCAAGAGTACTGGAGTGGGGTGCCATTGCCTTCTCCGATATATGTGTTAGTATACGATATTTATCTTTCTCTTTCTTATTTACTTCATTCTGTATAATAGGCTCTAGGTTCAGCCACTGCATTAGAACTGACTGAAATGTGAATATTCCATTGTGTATATGTACCACAACTTCTTTATCCATTCATCGGTCAAACATCTAGGTTGCTTCCATGTTCTAGCTGTTGTAAATAGTGCTGCAGTGAACACTGGTGTACATGTGTCTTTTTCAGTTTTGGCTTTCTCAGGGTATATGCCTAGGAGTGGGAGTGCTGGGTCATATGGTGGTTTTGCTTTTAGTTTTTTAAGGAACCTCCATACCGTCTTCCGTAGTGGCTGTATCAACTTACATTCCCACAACAGTGCAAGAGGGTTCCCTTTTCTCCATACCCTCTCCAGCATTTATTGTTTGTAGACTTTTTGATGATGGCCATTCTGACAGGTGTGAAATAATATCTCATTATAGTTTTGATTTATATTTCTCTAATAATGAGCGATGTTGAGCATCTTTTCATGTGTCTGTTAGCTATCTGTATGTCTTCTTTGGAGAAATGTCCGTTTGGGTTTTTTCCCCACTTTTTGATTGAGCTGTTTCTTTTTCTGGTATTGAGTTGTATGAGCTGCTTGTATATTTTGGAAATTAATCCTTTGTCATTTGCTATTATTTTCTTCTGAGGGTTGTCTTTTCACCTTGTTTATAGTTTCCTTTGCTGTGAAAAAGCTTTTAACTACATCCCACTTGTTTACTTTTGTTTTTATTTCCGTTACTCCAGGAGGTGGGTCATAGAGGATCTTGTTTTGATTTATGTCATCAAGTGTTCTGCCTATGTTTTCCTCTAAGAGCTTTGTAATTTCTGGTCTTATATTTAGGACTTTAATCCATTTTGAGTTTATACTTGTGTATGGTGTTAGGAAGTATTCTGATTTCATTCTTTTACATGGAGCTGTCCAGTTTTCCCAGCACCACTTACTGAAGAGGCTGTCTTTGCCCCACTGTATATTCTTGCCTCCTTTGTCAAAAATAAGGTACCCATAGGTGCAGGGGTTTATTTCTGGGCTTTCTATCTTGTTCTACTGGTCTATATTTCTGTTTCTGTGCCAGTACCAAACTGCCTTGATGACCGTTAGTTAGTTAGTTAGTTCAGTCGCTCAGTCGTGTCCGACTCTTTGCGACCCCATGAATCGCAGCACGCCAGGCCTCCCTGTTCATCACCATCTCTCGGAGTTCACTCAGACTCACATCCATCGAGTCAGTGATGCCATCCAGCCATCTCATCCTCGGTCGTCCCCTTCTCCTCCTGCCCCCAATCCCTCCCAGCATCAGAGTCTTTTCCAATGAGTCAACTCTTCGCATGAGGTGGCCAAAGTACTGGAGT